>CM042159.1:37070427-37120427 GCA_023376005.1 Doryteuthis pealeii | reverse complement strand
GAGACTCACTTCGGTAAAAAGACTAGACTTTTCAAATATACGTTCATCTTATACGTCTCTGGAAGAGGAAAAAAATATTCAGTTGAGTGATCTCGGAAGTCGAGTCAAATCCATATTTCCTTACCGGATAATCTGCGTGATTCCGACGTTTGGATTTTTGATTCCTTTGCTTCAAGACATCTCAGAAACCCTTTGACCTTTGACGGATAAACCTAGCAATGTAAAAATCGCAAAACAAGATAAGTGAAAAAGAAAACATTTAAAATAGGAGTTTCCTTTACTCATTAAATGTACTTTCATTCTTATTGAAACTTTTTTTTTTTCTGATTTTTAACGTCTTTAACGAGATGTTTTCGAATCTATTTCTCAATGCTCATAAACTCGCCATTCCTTTTTTTTTTCATCGGGACTAGCAAGAATATGCGCACTCCGGGGAATGTAAGTTTTAATGCAATGAAATATATTAAATTAGAAAAATTAACAAAACTAAATAAGAACTCATATAAAAAGATTATACTTATTTTGATTATACTTTAATTGGTTTCTATATAAAAATGATTCACAGGATTGATTTTAATTGGTTGTGAAATAAAATAATAATAATAGCAGTTCAATAACACCAAGTCACCTATTTATTAAACCGGGGATAGTTTAAAGCATTATGTAAAGTAACCACACCATATATTATGTAAATCATTATTTCTTAGTGATATATAAGACACAGTGCAGGATTGAAAATGCATTAATAACATGGTTTGTTTTGAGGCAAACTCATATTTTCAGAGACATCATTAATAAATAAGACTTTTCATTCTGTGTGCTAATTATTTTAATTAGAAATTATACATAGATAAACTTACACAGATTTATTTTTCAATCACTCTATATCTACACACACACACACACACACACACACACACACACACACATATATATATATATATATATATATATATATATATATATATATATAAACTTTGTTCTTGTGAACGTTTTTTTTGTATTCTGAAGCATTGGAAAAAAAAAGAACGAAAATAAAAAACAACAACAAAAAACATAATTTTAATATTCTACTGTTGTTCCGTCCCTGGTCTGATCAATTCCAATATTTCGGGTGAACCATCACCTTTTTATCAAGGCATAGGGCATAGAACTATCAAGAGAAAAATGAAATACTGTATATGAGAGAAAAAAATATATATATATATATATATATATATATATATATATATATATATATATATATGTATGGGGGGGGTTAAAATTAAGGAAAAATGCGGATAAGACAACAACTAAATTCAAATGATATTTCGCCTCGGTCTTTTGCGAATCTTTCTCGAAAACCCTCCTCTCTGTCTTTTCCTTTTGCTTCACGTCTTATCACACTGTAAGACTCCCCCCTCGTTTTCTACCCACCCTAAAATTACCTTTTCAGCATAAAAGCAGAATATATAGCCCATTTTGTCTTCAGAATAAATTCGACAAAGCTTCGCAAAAGACCGAGGTGTAATATCATTGGAATTTCGTTGTTGTTTTGTTTTATCCGCATTTTTCCTCTAATTTTAACCACATTTCGTCGGATTTACCCAATCCGTTATTCCATATATATATATATATATATATAGTTATGCGTGTGTTTAGGTTTGTATGTATGTATCCTGTGTAACTATACGTAATCATGGTGCTGGATATCTGAAATTATTTCTTTAATATTGCACGATATATTACCAAATAAAACTAATTTTCTAAAGATGACTTTCAGATGAAATTCATATTATTCTTAATACATTTTCTTTTTTGCGTTTTATAAATATATTTCCATTTTAAATTCAATAGTAGATATTCATCTTTATTATATTTGCAATTTCTATTACTATATTTTGATTTTTTTTATTGTATAGCTTACAGTTCTATATTCATGTGTGAATACTCTTGTTGCCTTTATTCCATAAAAGCAGTAGGGTATTCAGAATCATACAAAGAAAATATCTAAAACATTGTCGTGTTTGCATCTATATAAATTGATCTTGTACATAGTTTGATCTTTGATATATTGTGTTGCGTATAGTTATTATTGCAAATAGTATATATATATATATATATATATATATATATATATATATATATATATATTGAATTGACTTTGTAATATTAGTCTGACCTCAAATTCGATTAAGAAAGCTTATTTTATGGGTTATGAAGCACATATAACAAAACACATTTTATGATATATATATATATATATATATATATATATATATATATATTTTGTGTGTGTGTCCTATAAATTGCCTAGCAACCAGTCTTCTGTAACAATTGTCATAGACAAAAATAATGGACATTTATTCTTAACTAGCAGAGCTATTCGTCATTGACCGGGATATAAAAAATCATTAAAAAAATAAATATCTTATCAATGTTTATATATACATTAATAAAAAAATATTTTCGTTGATGCCAGAATAAATTATAAGTCTCTCTATATATATATATATATATATATATATATATATATATATATATATATATATATGTGTGTGTGTGCCTTTGTGAATTTTATCTATAATTTATGCATAAATATATGTTTGAATATATATATATTTGTCTGAACATTGATATAATTATATATATATATATATATAATATATATATATATATATATATATATATATATATATATGCGCATCATATAATTGTTTACTAATTAAACTTCTTTCTTTTGCAGGTGAGTAAAACGGTTTCATATCTTCAAGTGTGTTTTCCTTTTGAAATATTCCACTTCAAGTAAAATATTTTGGTAAGTAAACATAGACATTTCTCTCAATATATCTATTGTCTTTAACAAAATGCACATATATGTGAGTATTTGTGTGTATATATATATATATATATATATATATATATATATACTCACATATATGTGCAATTTTTGGCACAGTCGATAGGAAAGAATTGGTGCATCAAGGGTTGCCACAAACCCAATCAACGACCGACCTCGGGAATTTTGAATTCAGAGTTATCCCTCTCCTAGACTGGTTATCTACCCAAGGCTGAAAGGCACAGTCTGCCCTACTATTTAACCCATAGCTGGAGGGAGAATGTATGGATGCATACCTTTCCCAAGGGTATTAATGCTATGTGAAATGCCAACAGCTTCGTCTAGGAATTGAACTCGAATCGACGAGTCCATTTTCCACGACTCTAACCACTAGCCCACGCGCCTCCATGTGATTTGTGGTAAAACCCCTCCGAAAATCACTTTTGCTTCGTCAATCTGTTAATTTTATACTTAAAAAGTACGAATAACTTTGTTTCGTCAATCTATTCATTTTATACTTAAAAACTACGAATAATTACGGAAATTATCAAAAATATGTGCACTTTGGGCACAACCATTTAAGTTCTAATACAATTAAATATCATATAGAATTAGAAGAAAAAAAATTAAATCATATACGAACATAAAAAAGATTACAATTTGTTGTTACTTTATTCTGGTTGATTTCAATATACAATGTCACAGAATTGCTTCTAATACGTTTGAGAATTAAAAAAATATAATTTTAGAAATCACTAACTCCAACTAATTAATTATTAAACATGTTTTTCTTTAAAACCGATATATATATTATTCAAACCATATAATACGTAACCCCCCGATTTTCTAAAGGAAATATATTTCCAAAGCCATTTTTAAGGTAGCATGAGATGGGACTTCTTTTCTCTGTGCGCTTTTCTGGCTGAATTGACCGTCTCTCTTTTTATCCCTTAAGGACTTCTAAAATGTATTCGGTTTCACAGTAAGAGCTGTCCATTCTTCTTTAAAAACGCAGTTGTGTCTCTTGTGTATAGGGGAAATGTTATCATTTTGCGCATGCGTCCTAACGGCACTTCCGCTGCGATAGGCTTTTTTATCACTGGCTCTAATTGCCATTGAATTATGCTGTAGGATGTGAGTATAGGTTAGCACAAGTGGTGACAAGACTCTGAGACACACATAACACGCTGGTGACTCGAAAGGTTGTCAGCGTGAACATATACTCAGGGTTGGAAGAAACATCGTTTTCTAGAACTGGTGAAAGAGTCGACTGGCTGGTTGTTTTATTTAAGGGAATATCAACCCTTTCCCAGTCATTTACTGCCGAGTTATTTTGATATTAGGTTGCTTACTGTAATTTAAGATTAAAAAATGAAACTCTTCTTACCTTTGGCTGGGAAGAAAGTGGCGCCCAAAATTGAATCTCTTTTTATAAGAGTGCAGACAGGAAGTGAGGGGGTTGATGGGAGTGGAATAGAGCTATATATAAGTTGAATTTTTTGGCGGTCAGCAGTTCGTTATTGAGAAGGCAAGCGTTTGTGAGCTGATCTGATAACACTTACAATACCTGCTGTTTCTTATATGGTCACCCATCTAAGTATTGAACAAATTCATCACTGCTTAACTTCGGTGATCTAGCGGGAACCGGTGAGTTCAGCGTGACTCAACCGTAAGCTTGTAAAAGGGTAGGAAGATTCTTGCAAATATCTATATAGGGAATATATTTTTCTGTTCAATCAGCTGTTTATTCGATGATTGTGTTTTCGTTAATTAGGTATGTGGAGCACCAGTTGTTTTTACATTTTTTCAGTTCAGTTAGCTTTGAACCACGTATCTTTGAGGCATAACACAGATTCTCAAAGATACGTGGTTCAAGGTTGACTGACCTGAAAAAGAATGTAAAGGTTTTTAAATGAAGTAGCTGGGGCATTCTATATTTTATTCATTAGTGTATCAGCGCTGAAGGTTTCGTTTGATTCGGTTACTTCCCTGTTTTTTTTCTTTCTTCTTTCTTTCTTTCTTTCTTTCGGCGGGGTGGCATACGATGGTGGAGTTTGGGTCCGTTAAGTTCGATTTAACCAAAAAATATTGCTTCAGTTTTTTTTTTTTTTTTTTTTTTTCAAAAGAAATCTAATTTAGAAAATATATAAGTATTCCTTTAATTAGGATGATTAGCCTCTTAGTTAGAACTTGGCTAGGTTTAGTACAGTTTTGTATTAATATTAGTAATAATAATGTTAATAATATAATTTGTCGCTCATTTAGTATGAGTATTTTCTTTCAATTTACAGAAATGCACATAGAAAATTAACTACACCATTTATTACTAGAGATATGCATTTCATATCGGACTGAACAGGCTATAAAACTGCCTCTTTGAATGTTTCGTACATTACCCATAGCAACGAGACAAAGTATATTTTAGAATGCTTTACTATATTAAAATCATTTCTAATGCATTATTATAGTAAAATCAGTCCATTATTATAGTAATAATATCTAATATAGTAATTATCTCTAATGCATTCCTATTTCTCTGAATCTGTGAGGTTAAGCTTGATTATTTGGATTATTCGGACTATTGACATCATCTTTATTGTCATACGTACTACGTTTCGGTTAAAATTTCCATGATGGCTCCCGATTACGACAAAACGATTTCCGAGTTCAAAAAGAAAATTCCTGCGTTAAAGAAGGCTCCCGAGTCCGAAAATAAATACCTGAAGAAGGCCTGAGGGCACATCGGCCTAAACGTTGTACAGGGAGCAATAAAGATGAGAACAATAGTCCGAATAATCCAAATAATACTAATACATTTCTATTGTAAAATAACTTACAAACCATTGTTATAGAATAATAATTTAGAATGTATTCTACTAATACTCCATTTTTAATGCTTTCCTTCTGTATTGAAACCTGTTAAACTCTGCTTAAGAGATAAACCTTGCGTCAAATCCTCCTCATGCATTGACGTTGGTGAATAGGAAATATGAGTGGATTTGTTTTTGATCCTCGTTCCCTTTCAATCTTCATTTAAAATACATGTTTATGTCAAAATCACTTACAATGCATTGTTATAGTAAAATAATTTACAATGCAACAAAAGCTTTTAAGCGTATGCGTTCGATAAAAGATTGGATCATGTCAGTGTGTAATACTTGCTCCTGGTTGAGTATAATCTAATAAAATCTATCAAATGTTATTTGTAAAGAGCTTGGACACTGTCACTTAAACCCTTCTTGCTCTATGTAATGCCAATTCAAAGACCTTATAGGCTATGTAAACTATCTACCATCTATATATTAATACTCGTGTTCCTTAATCGTCCGACAGTAATCATCTTGTAACACCCTCTGGTTAAAAATGAAACCGTCCAAATCATCCAAGATGTAATGCAAAAATGTAGATCCTGATTATCTTGTGTCGATTAATTGCCGAATTCATATTTCTTATGAGTGTCGCCAGCTTAGGTAAATAATGGGCAACTCCGATTTTATTATAAAGAAAGATAGGGAAGAAAAGGATATGCTACACAGAAAAATATGAGAAGGAGAGGGTCGAAATAAAGAGAGGGTTGAAATGGTAACGCTAATATGTTTCAATCGAACATAAGAAAGAAAGAAAAAGAATGAGAGAGTGTTAAATCAAGATTCTTATACGCTTTAAATATTGAACAATTGCAATAGCTCTTAAGTAAACATATCAAACGTTGTAATAAATAAATGATCATACTGGGGTATATCCACATGCTCTGCTCGTCCTTTTTCAATGTTGACCCCCTTTTTGTATATTTTAGCTGTTTTTTTTTTTATCACTCAGGGGATAATAATTTAAATCAAAATATTTTGCACTGTCTTGGTAAAATAAAGCTCAATTCGGCAATTCAAGATACTTTAGCCAAGTCGTCAGTTGTTAAGATCATTGTGGCGATTTTGAGGCTGTAGGCGAGAGCACTTTACAGTGGAGATCCCTTGTGCCATAATGTTTGATCCGTTTGGAGTGGAATTCTTGTGTCCCCCCATGTTAAGCAGAATCCTTGTCTTCCCCAGCGTTAAGCAGAATCCTTGTGTTGTTGATCCGTTCGGTCGTGTTAAGTGCGAGCAACTGAGCCCTTTGTATGTAGACCATTAAATAGTTAATCACCACGCTCGAATACGTGGTTGGTTATTGTGATGAACGCCGTGGATTATGAGACGCCGTTCGCATGATACTCTCCGAGTTCTACTCACCGGATTCATTTCAACGGTGTGGATCATGGTCACGGTTTTAGAGTTATATGTACTTAGCCTGATTGTCGAGTTTCTTGTTACCCGATTGAAATTACTTGAACCATCTGTTTACAGTTTTGTGATTAGATTCTGGAGATCTGTAGAGCACCGCTTCATTGCCATTACTCACAGGCTCACTCTTGGTTTATACATATAAAGGTGTGATCTATGGGTCCAATATATCTATTTTGAAAATTATTTGTATTAGATGAGAATATATAGTATCTTATATGTGTTTACACAAAAACAATCTTAAAATAAAAACAACTACACAAAACCATGCAAATATATGCAATAAACACGATTCTCTGGTGTCTAGATATAAAATAACCCCAGCTGGATTGAAATGCCGTTAAGATCAATCAAATAGACAATTACATCTTGATCTTCCTCTAAAAACATTTTTTTTCGTTAACGTCATTCTTAGACTTCTTCTTCGTCTTGTTGTTGTTACTGTTCTTCTTCTTCTTTTTCTTCTTTTCTTCTTCTTCTTCTTTTTCTTCTTCTTTTTCTTCTTCTTCTTTATCTTCTTGTTTTCTTCTTCTTCTTTTTCTTCTTCTTCTTCTTTTTTCTTCTTCTTCTTCTTCTTCTTCTTCTTCTTCTTCTTCTATAATAGATAAACACAGATTTGTTATTGTTGATTTTGATCTTGTCACTGCTGCTGTTGTTCTTCTTCTTCATTGACTCATTTACATTTTTGTCTATACTCTCTTCTTTATAAAATCATATACTCTCTTCTTCGTCTTCTTCATTATCCATTCATTAATTAATTTGCTTTCTTCTTCTTTATTCATTCATTTATTCACGTTTTTGTCTATACTATCTTTATTCATTCATATACTTTCTCCTTCTTTATTATTTAATTAATTCCCTTTCCTTCTTTATTTTCTGCTGCTGCTACTGCTGTTTCGGCTTCTGTTGCTACTACTTCAATTGTTACTGTTGATGCTTTTCAACTCTTGTCGGTTTTTTTTTTTTTTTTTTTTTTTTCGTTATTCTTTCTTGATATTTGTTTTCGTCTTCCGGTTCTCTGTTTTCCTAACTTAGCTCAGGTTCTCAGCACTTTTGATTTTCGTATGCACCCTCAATCCTCCTCATTTTTTTCGTCTTTTCATTTGTCTCCACTTCTTCTTCTTCTTCTTCTTCTTCTTCTTCTTCTTCTTCTTCTTCTTCTTCTTCTTCTTCTTCTTTCTTTCTTCTTCTTCTTCTTTGCCCCCATTTTTTAATTGTTTTCTTTTATTCATTAATTAATTTTGCATTCTCATATTATTTCATTCCTTCACTTTTCACTCACTCTCCGTTCTTTTTTCAAATGTGACTTATTATTCATTAAATTCCATTAATATATATATATATATATATATTATATATAATGTATGAGTGTATGTATGTTCTTAATTCCTTTCACCCTCTGTTTTAAATGCTTATATTTATTCACCTTCTTCAAGATTATATTGTTCTTATCCTCCTCTATTCTTTCCTATTCTTTTATAATTCTATTCATTAAGAACTTCTTCACTTGCTTTTTCTTTCTATCTATCTATCTTTCTTTCTTTTCAATATGCGTCTTTCTAAGTAAAAATCGATCCGCGTGATATCTCTTCACGTTTACACCATAGCTTTTAACTTTTTACCCGCCAGCCAAATTTTCCATCCCGTAGCAGAAAGGTAAACATGTTGACGTCTTTGAACAGACAGCAGATACGAAAAAAAAAACCAAATAAAAACGAAAGAAACACACACACATACACACACACATACACATACACATACACACTTTAAAATCGGCTGTCAGAAAAAGGGAAAAGAAAGACATTGACGTTGGCCTGATTAAAACTGATTAAAAAGGATAGAATACAAGAGAACAAACAAAAGGAAAGGGTCTGTATCAATACACAAAATAGGAGAACGTCAAGGCGAATGCCACAATCAACATCAAGGAACGATTACCAGCTTCGGATTTTTATTGTGGTGGCTTATGTTGCTGTCCTTACGTTTTAACTAAGCTGATGACAGATCCTCTTGAACTATGACCTTGCTCAAGGGAAAATATCCATGTAGATCGGCTTGAAGCATTCAAAATCGGTTGTGTTCATGTAATATTAATAAAAGAAAACGAAAAGATAGACAATAATTACATCTGGCCTGAGAAGTAAAAAAATAAACTGTGGGACATGAAAGTAAAGGCCGTGATAATTGAAACTGGGGCCCTTCAAACGGTTCACAAGGGTTTGGAAAAGAGTCTGGAAAAATTGGAAATCCGAAGAAGAATCGAGACCATCCAAAAACAGCATTGTTAATATCAGCTAGAATACTCAGAAGAGTTTTAACTAAGCTGATGACAGATCCTCTTGAACTATGACCTTGCTCAAGGGAAAATATCCATGTAGATCGGCTTGAAGCATTCAAAATCGGTTGTGTTCAAGAAATATCAATAAAAGAAAACGAAAAGATAGACAATAATTACATCTGGCCTGAGAAGTAAAAAAAATAAACTGTGGGACATGAAAGTAAAGGCCGTGATAATTGGAACTGTGGCCCTTCGAACGGTTCCCAAGGGTTTGGAAAAGAGTCTGGAAAAATTGGAAATCTGAAGAAGAATCGAGTCCATCCAAAAACAGCATTGTTAATATCAGCTAGAATACTCAGAAGAGTTCTGTCACTCAGCCTCCAGTGAACCATCAGCTTAGGCGTGTGAGAAAAACATAATAATTTTAATAATAATCTATTAATAATGGAGATTGTCTGTATTTCTGTCTGTAACAAAAACTACTTCATAGCTCTACGTTACAGCTTACGTCACAATATTCTTATGCTATATACACCCAACATTTGAGTAAACAATTTAAAAAATTTTTTTTTTACTCTCGTCTTTTTACTTTTTTTTACAGTAACAAGAAGTTAACTAAAAAGTTTACAAATAAATAAATACCTACGGTTTTGTGTAAAATTGATGTGGAAAATATTTAAAATAATTGTTTGATTATTACATTCACGCAACATTTTATTTGAGCGGGACGGTGCTCAGTTTTCATTTCAAATTGTTTTAATTTTTTTACCCCTTTAATAAATATGAGAATTTTGCTTACTTATGATACAAACCCTCTGACATTGAATTTTTAACTTCCACCCTCTCAGGCAATGTCTTTCAAAAATTGATTTTTACGACGCCCGTTTTCTGTTGCTAATAATAATAATAATAATAATAATAATAAATGAACATATAGACGATAAACTGGATCTTTCCGGAGAATTAAATAAAACTGAGGAATATGAGGGTAAATATGATACCAAACGTAGTTGGAACAGACGGGAAGAATTGGAAATCAATGGAAGAATCGATACCATCCAGATAACAACATTGTTAAGATTGCCTATAATACCCAGAAGTGTCCTGAGGAACTAGGTAGACATGTTGTCACTCTGGTTCCAGTTAAAAAAAAAACTCACATGGTATGAAAAAATAATCTTACTCTATATAATAATACTGATGTTCCTAAAAAATACCACCGTTACCATTTTGCAACAGCCTCTCGTTAACAAAGAAACTGTCCAAGATGAAATGCAAAACTGTTAATCCTGATTATATGGTGTTGCTTATCTGAATAATTCTAATGAGTGTCGTCACCTCAGCCAAATAAGTGATTAATCCGTTTTTATTATAAAGGAAGACAGGGAAGTAAAAGGACATGTTACACAGAAAAATATAAGAAGAAACAATAAAGTAAGAAAAAGAATAGGGGAGATATAGGGAGAGCGGAAGAGATGGTACTAATCTGTTTTAATTGAACATAATGAAAAGATGAAAATAAGCAAAGAAAGAAAAACAAAAACAGTGAGAGAGACTTAAACCAGTATTTACATATTGAACAATTTCGTCAGAGCTCTTAAGTAAACATATCAAACGGCGTAATAATTAAATCATCATACTGTTCTATATCCACAGGTTTCAATAATAATAATAATAATAATAATAATAATAATGGATCAACTTATTCCAGCAATAAGACAGACCTAGTATTGATTAACAAAAAGAGAACTTATCAACTCGTAGATTTTGCAGTTCTAGCAGATCACAGGGTGAAAATGAAGGCAAGATAGACAAATACTCGGACCTTGCTAGAGAACTGAAAATGCTGTGGAATATGAGTGTGAAAGGGATACCTATTGAAATTGTCGCACTAGGAACTGTCCCAAAAATCATGGAAAAGAGAATGGAGGAACTGGAAATCAGTGGAAGAATTGAGACCATCCAGACAACAGCATTGCTGAAACTAGCTAAAATACAAATAAGAAGTCTTAGAGAGATGAGGAGACTTGTTGTCGCTCAGACTCCAGCGACAGACCAGCAGCTAATGCTGGTGTGCAAAACGCACATAGAAGCAGTTGTAAAATATGAGGCTATAAATTCATGGAATATGAACTGAAGCCAGTGGTAAAGTTATGAGAGAATAATGATTTACTCGAGAAAAATAACCTGATTAAAAAAAAAGTACTGGAGGCAAAGTTGAATTCGATTTGTAAATCAATTTTTAGGTTAATATTTGCTTGATAGAAGAAAATTCATCTAATTAAAATGGTGTTAAAGAAACGGGACGTAACTTTTGATTTTCTTTTCTTTTTTCTTTTTCTTAACTCTCTTTATTTATACGTCATGAATGTTGAGTTGGTAAGAAGAGCCAAGTGACACAAGGTTCACTAATTAATTCCCGTTAGGATTAATTATCATTTTCTAATAATTTACAACAGATTCTCTCCCTTTTTTTTTGTTCCTTCTTTATTTTATATTCTTCTTTTTTCCTCCATTTATTTTTTTTCAAATCGTCTTTCTTTTTCTCGTCTTTTCCATTTACTGACCTATTCTAACTTCTCCTAATTACCATATTCTTCTTCTGCTACTACTTGCTTCTTCTTCTTCTTCTTCTTCTTCTTCTTATTATTATTATTATTATTATTATTATTATTATTATTATTATTCAATGTCCTTTCCTGCTCTAAACTCTTCTTAGACTTCTGTTACAACATTCTTCTTCGACTTCTATATCCCATGACCTGCAATATTCCACTTTAGGCTTTTCTTGGGCTAGACAGGCGGTCGGAGAGGCACCCTCCTATTAATCGGGTGGCCACATCAAGCCCTAGCACCTATATGATTGCCCCAACCCTATTGCCCTCATGGCAACCCCCAATCCTTCTTATCATATGGGTGCTAGAAGGCGGTGGCTGAAGGTCTGGGAATGACGTTAAACTCTATCTGAGGGTAAGGTTCCAGTTCTGGAGGTTTGGGGAATGTGGAGGACCCTTTCATCAGCATTGCTCCCTCGTCCACTCTGACCCGGAGTTGGTAGTACCTGTTAGGGTTCCATCTATGGGTTGAATAGAAAAACATGAGTTTATAAATACAATTGTATTATGCATTAAGAATGAATTTATTTCACAACTTTGTCGGCATTAAATGACCCACCGAGGTTGATATGCCGTAAAACAAAACAAAACAAAACAAACAAGACTTCTATATCCCTCCTTTTCTTTTTCAATTTCTTCTTCTTAAACCTCTCCTACATTCCACTTATTATTATTATTATTATTCAATGTTCTTTTCTACTCCAAATCTTCTGAGACTTCTCTTACATACCTCTTCTTCCTTTTTTTCTTCAACCTCTCCTACATTCTTCTTATTACTATTATTATTGTTATTATTATTCTCTAACAACTACGACTTATTATTTTGACATGGACTTTCATTATAGAATAATCTATTTCATGATATAGTCCCCCGTCAAATTACCCAGGACAATGATTGGTGAAAAGTTCAGCTGGTATAATAATCATAATAATAACAATAGTAATGATAATAATAAAGAATATGCAAGAAAACGAAAGTAAAACAAGAAAGGTTGATTAGAGCAGACACGAACAGCAATAAGAATAGAAATTACTTAAGGACAAACAGGAGAACAGCAAACAAACAAAAAATGTAGAAACCAAAAATGGAAAGAAAAACAACTGAATGGAGAACTGCAAATGACAAAGTAAAGAAATTGCGCACGTGATTACCTGGGCATGGTTACGCAAAGGAGACTTAATGAGAGAAACTGCGTATCTGATAATAAGTAAAAGTAAAGTCGTCGGGGCGGCCTAATGTCGGTATCAGCCAGACAGCGAGGGCGTCTATCCCCTTTTCACTAGCGCTAGACAAAGGGTAATATTTTAGCATCTGAGAGGGGCGCCACACCTACCACCAGCTCCTTACTTTACCCCACAGATCCCTGTGCTACTCATACGCTGAGTTGGCGAGGGCCGGTATCAAACCAAGAACCTTGTGAATACAAGAGAATACTTTTAGCTATGTGCTGGCACAAATGAAACAGTTATTCACATAAAAAACACTTTCCTTATTTTATTCAAATATCTTGTATCATCATAATACATTCAAAAATGTCATTAATTAAGTAGATAAATGCCAGTGCAATTATAAATATTGTTGAATGATCTCTTTCTTATTCTCCATATGATTACATCAGCCTGAAGACCAGACCTACTATTGATTAAAAAGAAAAAAAGAGAACTCCTAAACTGGTAGATGTTGCCGTTCCAGTAGATCACAGGGTAAAGATGAAAGAAAATATAAACAAATATCTGGACCTTGTTAGAGATTTGAAAAAAACTTAGAATATGGGGTTGAAAGGGAAACCTATTGTATTTTGCGCACTTGGAACTGTCCCCAAAAGTTTAGAAAAGACTTGAGGAATTGGAAATGAGAGGAACAACTGAGGCCATCCATACAACACCATTTTTGAAATCAGCTAGAATACTCAGAAGAGTCCTGGGTATCCAAGGAGACTTAATGTTACCCGGTCTCCAGTGAAAGACCATCAGCTAACGCTGGTGTGAAAAATTAATAATAATAATAATTTGCCCGAGAACTAAGAAGACTGTGAAACGTGAAGGTTGTAATTGTAATTGGTGTCCTTGGAACGGTCGCCAAAGCTCTTGAAAAGAGTTTGGGTGAATTCGAAATCAAGGGAAGAATAGAGGCCATCTAAACTATAGCACTGTTAAGATGGGTTAGAATACTGAGAAGAGTTCTAGAGACCTGAGGAGACTTGCTGTCACTCAGCCTCTAGTGAACTACCGGCTACGACAGTTGTGAAAAACTAATAATAATAAGAAGAATTAGAAGGATAAGATAACAAAACAACCAGATCAAGAATCATAATTGCATTTTATGTAGGAGTAAGGATAAACTGATGGAATTATTCGCCGTTAGTTTTTGTTTAAAAGATGCGGCCAAATATTAAGAAACACTTACAAAATTGCGACTTTCCGCTTAGGCATATAAAAACAGAAATGAACTATAAAATTCCCGCTAAATCACACAAAGGCGGGAAAATCAGGCGGGATTCTTGGTTGCTGTCTTGTTCTCATAAACGCCATCAAGCGCTAAACAATTATTAGGGATTGTGTTCGATTTCCCATCTTGATACTCGTAAAAGAAACTCTCTCGGATTGCTTCAGTTAAGATTTCCTTTGATATCCGAGTGGGGTTAATGGTTGAACTGGGATATGCTGAACTGATTTCATCGCCTGTGAGGTTCGGGTTTATAGCTCCAATGTTGATCCCTTACTGACCAGATTCAATTGGAATTACAATGAATGCACGTGACGAGACGGTTATCGTCCCACGAAATAGAGTTGTTGATCCGAGTTCAAATCCTAGACGAGGCAGTTTGCGTTTCTCTTCGTTTGAAAATGAGCAAAATTGACCATGAATTTGCTAGTATATATTATGATAATATTATTTGCTGAATTTATGAATAAATAGTTCTCAATATTTGATTCAATGTTCTGTTAACGCTAGTTAGTTTTGATAAGTATTTGAAAATGAGCAAATTTTGCCATTAATGTGCTTGTATATATAATGATAATATTAACATTATTTGCTGAATTTATGAATAAAGAGTGCTCAATATTTGATTTAATGTTCTGTTAACGCTAGTTAGTTTTGATAAGTATTTGAAAATGAGCAGATTTTGCAATTAATTTGCTAGTATATATATATAAGGATCATTCTAATATCATAATTTGCAGAATTTATGAATAAAGTGATCGCAATATTGGCTTCAATATTCGTCCAACGCTAGTTAGTTTTGATAAGTATTTGAAAATGAGGAAATTTTTCCATTAATTTGCTTGTATATATAATGATCATTCTAATATCACAATTTGCTTAATTTATTAATAAAGTGAGCGCAATATTGGCTTCAATATTCGTCTAACGCTAGTTATTTTTGATAAGTATTTGAAAATGAGGAAATTTTGCCATTAATTTGCTTGTATATATAATGATAACATTATTTACTGAATTAATGAATAAAGAGTGCTCAATATTTGATTCAATGTTCTGTTAACGCTAGTTAGTTTTGATAAGTATTTGAAAATGAGCAATTTTTTCCATTAATTTGCTTGTATATATAATGATCATTCTAATATCATAATTTGCTGAATCTATGAATAAAGTGATCGCAATATTGGCTTCAATATTCGTCTAACGCTTGTGAGTTTGTCAAGTATTTGATAATGAGCAAAATGAACAAAATTTACGATTAACGAAGAATTTGATTCGTCTTTTTTGTTTGTTTCTATTTTTGTTTTGTTTTTGTTTTTGTTTTTTGAATCCCGTTGAAAACAGGAAGTCGTGAAAAAAACATGGAGAAAATCGAAATCCCGTGTAAGTGACAAGAATAGAATGAACAATTATGAAGCAAAACAAGTAAAGAAGAATAGGAAGAAGTGAATTTTCAAATGTGTCAAAACGAATAGGAAGTCAATTAGCTTCGTACCTTGTTTTCAATATTCAAAACAAACAGAACAAGTCATGAAGTGTGGGCTGAATTGCTGACGGCCACCAGGTGTGCACTTGACAAGTCTGTTTGTTTTTTGTTTTTTTCGCGTGTCAAATATGAAATACATTGATGAAAATGCTATTTTAATGTAAATAAAACACTGCTGAAAACCATGCATTTTAAATCCTGTCTATTCGAATGCATATTAGATCTTATAATAATGGAGACTCTGTTTCTCTCTCTATCTGTAACGGAAATTACGACAATATCAACGTCACCATCCATTATATATTTACATAATATTCTCAATGGTTATTAAATGATTATTAATCATTATTTAATCTTAATTAGCTTCGTTATTTTAAACAATCTTATTATAATGGAGATTATGTGTGTGTGTGTGTCTGTCTGTGTGTGTGTGTGTGTGTGTATCTCTACTCGAAATGACGTCAGCATGAACGTCACAATTCCATTACGTATTTACGTGAAATTCTCAATGATTATTCGAAAGACTATGATAAAAGTTTTTGTGTGCCCCTGAAGTTGCAGCGCCTCCTCTGACTATGACGTCCGATGTTTGAGAAACATTCTCGACCACAGATTTTGCATTTGTAGGTTGTTCCTGTAGATGATGATGTTCCGATGCTTTGTTGCCGTTGCTTTCTTATGGACCTCTTAGCTTCATGATATTGTATCAGGGTGACTTCTGACATGTACAGTCCTCTATGGAGATTCTGCCGCCACCGAGGGTGGTCTTGGGCCAAATTTTCCCAGCTGAAAGGGACAATGCCAAAGCAACTGAGATCCTTTTTGCAGACATCCTTGAATCACAGTAGGGGGCGACCAATCTGTCTTTTACCAGATATTAGCTCTCCATACAGGATGTCTTTTTATTAAATTATAATTAAATAATCATTATTTAATCTTAATTAGCATCGTTATCTTTTAACAATCTTATTATAATAGAGATTGTTTGTGTATCTGTAAGAAGAGTTCTTTCATCACCACCACCGTCACAATTCCCTAATTTATTTAAGTTATATCCTCATTCTCCATGGTCATTAAATAATCATTATTCAATATTAATTAGCATTATTATTTTTTACCAATGTCTGTATTACGGTGTAGCTGAAATATATTTGTCTCAAACCAGCCCATTTATAAACGTGTTTAAAATCCTACGCTGTGTGTTATATACCCAGAAATAAATGTTTATATGGTGTGAATAATTTGCATACCGGTTTTTAAAAAAAATCAGGCAAAGAAAAGTATCGAATCCATCTGTTCAGCGAAAACCATATTATATATATGTATATATAGTTCGAGAGCAATCATGATCGAATTCTGAAGTATATTTTTATTTCTCAATTCTATGAGCGCCATCTGGGTATCGGATTAAGCATTTAAAATTATTTCATGCAATATTAACATGAGTTTTCTATCATCTCATGTATAATCACCATTCCATCGCTTATTAATTACACTATTCCACATTCTACATCGTTTTACGAAGGCTAAATTTACCATTACGCATTAGTTAATTTCACGTCAGTCTTAATATAAATTCCCGCTTACTGACTTTATAAATGGCCTCATAAATTGATCGAGAAACCCTAGCTTAAACTTTGGATGTTCAAAATGCATTAGATTGCAATTAATACCTCCCAGTTTCCTCGAAATGAATTGCAGGCTCAGAAAATAAAATGGACAATATTCATGTAATGTTAAACTGTTTCGTATGATATCATAAAATCAGGATAGTTAATGTGAATGTTTAAATTAATTGAGGGAAACTAGTATTAAATGATCTAAAGATTTTAACCTAGTATTAATTGATTTAGAGATTTATAACAACAGGTTAGCAATTTAAGGCCAATATTCCAGACTTAGCAGAGCTTAGTAAATAGTGTCATATCTATATAATACGTTTTTGTGACAGACGTGCATGCTCTCTCACTCTCACTCTCTCACTCTCTCTCTTTCTCTCTCTCTCTCTCTCTCTCTCTCTCTCTCTTTGTTTCTCTC
Organism: Doryteuthis pealeii; assembly: GCA_023376005.1. Lineage (NCBI taxonomy): Eukaryota > Metazoa > Mollusca > Cephalopoda > Myopsida > Loliginidae > Doryteuthis > Doryteuthis pealeii. The sequence goes on along the minus strand of CM042159.1, from coordinate 37,102,470 downwards.
TATTTCACTCTCTCTCTCTGTTTCTGTTTCTCTCTCTCTCTATTTCACTCTCTCTCTATTTCTCTTTCTCTTAACTCTCTCTCTTACTCTCTCTCTCTCACTCTCTCTTACTCTCACTCTCTCTTACTCTCTCTCTTTCTCTCTCACTCACTCGCACACACACACACACACACACACTGCTCTATAGACTGGGGTTGGAGAACACGCCGACTGCACATCTGCAGTTAAGTAAGACTCCTCCCAATGTGGTAGCATATTGGACGTGGGTGGCGACCCGTGATGCTTAAGGATGGAAACTTCTGGTGACTGAGCAGTCCATGACACACACACACACACACACACACACACACATATATATATATATATATATATATATATGTGTGTGTGTGTGTGTTAAAAGTCATGATTATCTCCCTGTATTGTAAAAATGAATTCTTGAAAATAAATTCAGTTTTAATGTCAATGACTTTAATTCCTTGTCAAAATATGTCAATCTGACTTTCTAAACTGTCTTCTCTCTCAGAACGCCAGATTATTTTCCAAAATTTTACTAAAATCATACATAAATATATACGTGTGTGTGTGTGTGTGTCCGCGGGTGTAATTAGCCGTTATTTCCATATGTCAATATTGTTTTTGTGTGTGCGTTTGTTTCTGTGTATTTAGAAGAGTGAGTTACTTTAAATAAATATTTATGAAATTTAAATATCACTCACTGAGAATCCATTAGACGAAATTCACATTTAGATGGTGACGGGCTCAAATGTAAAAAAAAAAATATTGTTTCTCTTAATTGAACAAGGAATGACTTTCCTCTGCATCTTAAAGAAATAACACAGCCATTGCAGTGTGCAGTCCTCTTGTTATTTATATTAGAAAAAGAAAAATGCCCCGCCATTTTCATTATAAAACCACGCCCATCGCTTATTCATAAATCATCTCGGCATAATGCAGCCAGAAAAAGGCGTAACCGAATGCGAGCAGATATTTCTCTATATTGCCATGGAAACAAAAATGATGTTCAGAATCTTATCAAGGATGAAGATTCACGATAACTAAAAGATAACAAAAAGAATAATTGTCGATATAATTGATAATTTACACATATTTTTTTTTTACTTTGTAACTTAGATATTATAATCTACCTGTCTATCGACGTGAAATGCTAGATAGATAATATGACATCATCTTGATTATCAGACCATGCTGACAGCACGGATGCCAATGTGTCTTTTTCTATCTCTGTCTGTCTATCTGTCTCTTTATCTATGTATCTCCAGCAGTTTTTATTGGTCTGGCAGGTCCTCCCCGCAACATTAAGAATCCGAACATAGCTTAATCATGTAGGTTTTTGCTATTCGGATTACGTTGGTGTATACCTATGGGAACTGTTTTTATTACCTTGAAATTTAGATGTTATCATGATAATCAGACCACGCTAATAGCACGGATACCCATGTATCTTTTACTCTCTCTGCTCACTCTCTCTCTCTCTCTGTTCACTCTCTCTCTCCTCTCTCTCTCCCCCCTCTCTCTCTCTCTCCTCTCTCTTTGCTCACTCTCTCTCTCTCTCTCACTCTCTCTCTCTCCTCTCTCCCCAACGTTCACTTTTGGTCATTGCCCCTGGCAGATCCTCCACACAACATTAAGAATCCAAAGAGCTTATTCATGTAGGCTTTTACTATTCGGCTTATGTTGGTGTGTACATTTAAAAACAGTTTTTTTTTTACCTTCTAACTTAGATATCTACCTACATATCTATCTAAGCGAAATACTAGATAGATAAATATGACATCATCAGTATTATCAGATCGCGGTCTCAACACGGAAACAAATCTCTCTCTCTCTCTCTCTCTCTCTCTTCTCTCTCTCTCTCTCTCTCTCTCTCTCCCTCCCTCTCCCCTATCGACCACCGCCCCAGGCTGGTCAACCACGCAACATCAAGAATTTAAACAGAGCTTATTGATGGCAAGGAGTGAAATAATAATAATTAGATGAACAGTAGGAGACTATGCAAAGTGGAGAGCTCGGGAAGAACTGAAATCTTCCATCTCGCAGTAATGTTGAGATCGGCTAGAATGCGCAAAATATCCTGGAGACTTGAGGAGTCTTGCTGTCACTCCAGTGAGAGAACCCCAGCCAAGGCGGTGTGAAAACTGGCAAGGGATAAAATATTGATAATAATAATAATAATAATAATAATAATAATAATAATGATGAAGATGACGATGACATTAGGCAAACTGGAGATCTGAGGAAGAATTGAAATCGTCCATAACTGATATGCTTTGATCGGCTAGAATACACAAAAGAGCCCTGGAGACATGAGAAGACTTGCTGTCACTCCAAGGAAAGATCACCAGCTAAGCCGAGTGTAAAAACTAGCAAGGGGTGAACAATTTATATCAAAGCAAACATTCATAAGACACAACAGAAGCCAATATAGAGTGTGTGGTGACAGATGAACAATATAACATGTATTAAGCGAATGCAGCAAACATGCACAACGAGAATATAATGTTGGAACGGTGATCCACTGGGAATTATGCAAAAAACTATTTTTTGACCATACATCAAAATGGAATATGCATAAAACAGAATTTTCTCTCGATTTTGAAACACATTCAATTTCTCTGGGACTCTGGGATTATGACAAATTGACTTATACCAAACAGAAGACCAGACGTACCATTGATTAAAAAAAAGAAAAGAGAACTTGTCAACTGGTAGATTTTGCAGTTCATGCAGATCACAGGGTGAAGCTGAAAGAAAACGAAAATATATACAAATACCTGGACCTTGCTAGAGAATTGAAAAGAAAACCCTGGAATATGAGGGTGAAAGTGATGCCAATTGTAGTTGGTACACTTGGAACTGACTAGAAGAACTGCAAATTAGAGGAAGAAATGAGACCATCCAGATAACAGCTTTTTTTTTTAAATCGGCTAGAAGATACCTGGAACCTAAGAAGGCTTGCTGTCACTCATACTCCAGTGAAAGACCTATAGCTTACACTGGTGTGAAAACCTCACAAGGACTGATGATGATAATAATAAAAAAATAATATCTGTATCAGATAACAGGGAAGTTCGATGGGGGAGCATTTTCAAACTAAAAAATTTAGTGAGTCGAATAAAGAAAGTTAGATATAATTATGTCGCCATTGTAATTCAGCATTCGGTGTGTAAACATTTTGAATGGTAGGTGGCATAAAATATCCAAGAAGATACAACTTTATGATGACAGTCATTAACAATAAAAACGAACAGATAAGAAGACGAAATATTAAAGTCTGAAATAATAAAATATACGTTAGCCCTAAATAAAAATACATGCATTTAGGCTTATCGTAAGATAGCAACACCCGAACAGAAGCCGATCAAATTATATATAACACACACACACACACACACACACACACACATATATATATATATATATATATATATATATATATATATACAATAAAGAAATAACTAAAGACTTAGAGATTTAGCAATATATTCTATTGTGGTAGAAGTGAAACTACAACATAATTTTTTTTTTTGCACATCAAGGATTTCATTTGGAATTCATATCACAGGACCTAAATTTTTTTTTTAAAAAAAAAATAAAAATCTGTTTTTAAATGCCTTTAAAGTAATAAAGAATTCATCATTCGCAGAGTCGGGAGATTTAAACAATTTGTCTAAGCTCCCTGAAATAGACTATAATGCTAAATCTCTGAGTCTTTTGTTATTTCTTTACTTATATATTTGCTCTGTGACTCTAACATTAAGAGCACACATTGAGCTCTCAAACTGCGACAGGTTTTTTTTAAAAATAAAACTCATGTGTCGTAAGGAAGATTTCTTCTCTGGACTTTTGGATTATATATAATATATATATGTTATGATAGCGTGAACATGACGGCAATGCTGTTTCTCACCTTTTTTTAAACCAAGTGATATTGAGCACTCGGTTATGATATATATATATATATATATATAATCAGTAATTTATCTAAGAGTTCTCAGTACTTCAGAAAAAGTAGAAGTTTAATAATAATGATAATAATTGTGAAAATAAAATCAGTCTACCGCGGTTACGATATTGATGATCTATACAAAACCTTACATTATAGTGTAGGGTCCTGAAGAGATCATTATGATACACCAGTAATGATAGACTGATTTTATTTTCCCAATTATTATCATTATTATTAAACTTCTACTTTTTCTGAAGTACTGAGAACTCTTTGATAAAGTACTGATATATATATATATATATATATATATATATAGCATAGAGTGCTCAATATCACTTGGTTTGAAAAAAGGTGAGAAACGGCATTACCGTCATGTTCAGGCTATCATAACTCATATATATATATATATATATATATATATATATAGTATATTAAGAAAAATGGGTTAAGTGGTGAGTTTATTGGCCGACGCTGCAGTGTTTCGATCTATTAGATCATCTTCAGGGCATTTGTTGGTATATGGAAGGTAATAAGAATTTTTTTATCACAGAATAACGAGAAAAGCGAGTGGTAGTCCTTGTTATTCAGTCTGTTGAAAAATGTTTTTTTGAGGTTTGAAAAAAGGGGACGGTTTGAAATATGATTACAACTATTCTTTTTTTTACGGTGTGAGCATGGGACGGTGTAAGTGTGTATATCGAAAGGAAACATTGTGCATTTTCTAGGTGTGTGGTTGCGTGTGTATGTGTATAAATCTTTCGCGATAAACGACACACACACGCAACCACACACGTAAAAAATGCGCAATGTTTCCTTTTCGATACACACAATTACACCGTCCCATGCTCACTCCGTAATAAAAAAAAATGTTAAAAAAATATTTGACGTCATATTTCAAACCGTTCCCCTTTTTTCAAACCTCAAAAAAATTACCAACAAATGCCCTGAAGATGATCTAATTAATAGATCGAAACACTGCAGCGTCGGCCAATAAACTCACCACTTAACCCATTTAAACCTGTGTTTTTCATTTTTCTTAATATACTACATACCGTCGGATTCACTTCCTTTTTCATCACACACACACACACATATATATATATATATATATATATATACGTGGGTCGGCAGAAATCTTCATAGGCTGACCAATATATTCATATGACTAAATGAGTATATTCTTTTTCAAAATAGTGCTCTTACGTTCTACACAACTCTTCTATTGATGTTTTTGTTACTCTTTTTAACAAATAATGTAATTCTCTCTCACTCACTCACTCACTTTTTCTTATTGCATATTCTGTCCTTTACTTTTCTAACTCACTTGCCAGCATCTTTCTCTTTTTTGACTTTAGAATATTTCTCTGCAGGCAGTTTTGTGTTAATCATATTTTTTTATTCACACACACTTTACTTACTTTTTTTACAGTCAAATACATTACACATGACACACGCTGATAGCAAAAGTCTCAACAAAAACCCAGACCAATAAAATTTTTACAATCTTTTACCATTATCGATATTTTCACACACTTGAAAAAAATGTGTAAGTACCACCACACATTGCATGCAAATAGATACATATACGCACAAGCACCAATATTTGATATTGAAAATAATAATGAAAAATGTCAGTCGCCTGGCAGTCTTCGCCGTCAGAATTTTCATTTCATAAGATAAGTGCCACGCGTTTTATATTGCTTAGCAAACAGAATTAGTAGCCCATTGATAGTGGGTTGATTCTCACTGGGTGACGCTTAGAGTCTGTTGAAGTGAATCAGTGTACTGGTGGTTTGAACAACAGCAACAAGCTAAGCACAACTGAACCAGTGCCCAAGACAACTGGTACTTATTGGAATCTAGTCCACTCATGCATTTGGGTGATTCCATTCCCTGAGTCCTGATTGGCTGCTTGCTTTCTATGCTATTATGAAGCTTCATAAATAACCTGGTATTTTGCAGTGGTATTGCAGCAAGATAGGTTCGCATTCAGTTAAGACTACTTGCTGCCTTGTCTTACCAATTCGACGGTTATTGGAACTAGTATGATTATTCTACACAGTCCTTGTGCAAGATCTATGCTTTGCTTAGTAAATAACTATAAGATAGCCCTACATGTGGTATAAAATAAATTGAAAACCAGATTTGCAAACAAAAAAGAATACGAGCAGGTATATGACAACTGACAAATTCACGCATTGCCTGATGATCGTGAAAACGTTAAACTATCTGTTTTGATCAAGCTGCTTGTAGTTCAGATTATTTCAAAATTCTTTTTAGAATTCAGATTAAAAATTATTTTAGTATATATATATATATATATATATATATATATATATATATATTTGTTAAGCTTTTCTTTCTTTGAAATATTGCTTTGTATATAAGTAATTAATTGGTTATTATACATTGATCTCTCTTAAATATTTACAAAATCCTTGTATGAATATATATGTTTGCGCCTACAAAAGCATACAGTATGGTTGTACAGTGAGATTTCGATGATCCCAAATAGAATCATCCCTTACTTACCATTCATTTGTATTATGTTACACACGCACATATGCATATATATATATATATATATATAATGTGTGTGAGTGATTTTTTTTGCATATTGCGGAATAAACTTTACATTATATCATCAGTTTTTTTCTGTTGTTTTCCTCTTTCAAAAAATCCTTTATATCCTGAAGAGGCTACCCAGCATCATCTAGATAGAGGAAGAAGGAAAAAAAAAGCCTGGTATAGTGATTCTTTTACTTTTGAGATTTACAAATGCCGGACGTTTTTAAGTAGGTATCAATGCTATTTATACATATATTTTGATATTTAAATATCTTTGAATATAAATCAAATCTTCATAATCTTGTTTACAGTTAAACACTTTAACAGGACACACGCTGATAGCAAAAGTCTCAACAAAAACCCAGACCAATAAAATTTTTACTATCATTTACCATTATCGATATTTTCACGCACTTGTAAAAAAAACGTATAAGTACCCCCACACACATACAAACACACACACATTTATGCGCAAGCACACATATTTGATATTGAAAACAATAGATAATTTAAAATATGTTGATTGCCTTTCCCGTCATAGTATTCACTATATAAGATAGGTGCCACGCGTGGAATATTGGTTTGTAAGCTGTGTTAGTAGACCATTAATAGTGGGTTCGATTCTCACTGGGACCCTATATTTCTGGCCTTGTGTAACAACTAAGCTAAGCTTAGTAAATGACTATAATATAACATTACATCTGTTGTAAAATTACTTCAAATCAGATTTAAAAAGAATAGAATACACGTAGAGATATGACAACTGGAAATTTCTTGGATCGCCTAATGATCGTGAAAGCGTTGAACTGCCAGTTTTGAACTATCTGCTTGTAATTAAAGTTATTTCAAAATTTATTTTAGAATTCACTTCCAAAGTTATTTTATCATTTATTTTAGAATTCACTTCCAAAGTTATTTTATCATATGTATATATATATAGGGGTGCGAGAGAGAGTGCGTGTCATATCCTGGGATAAACTTATTACTAATTTTGATATTTTATTTTGCAATACCGGATGTATTGTTCCCTTCCAGTGTTGAAATTGAAAATATTTACTAATTAAAGTTTGATTCATTTCCAGAACAAAACCGAATATTTCTTAATATTCTCTATTCAAAACTTGAAGTAAATATTGTATAATGAAAAGGCCCACAAGTAATATGAATTTTTTCTTGTTTTTTATTAGACACGACAAGAGTTTAGGTTATATATATATATATGTATGTGTGTGTGTGTATGAAGAGTATGTTTAACGAGTGCGTGCCTAGTGTTTATGCTTATCTGCTCATGCACATGCGTCAATGTGTATCAATGGGCATATTTCCTCGGTGTTTGATATTAGAAATATCACAGGAAATATCGCAATCCACCTTAGCATAACATAGCAAACCATATCAACTATATATATATATATATATATATATAAACTCTCTCTCTCTCTCTCTCTCTCTCTCTATATATATATATATATATATATATATATATATATATATATATATATAATCATGTTTTCCCCTCTTTACATTTCCCATTCTAGCTTTCTATAACCCTCTGTTTTTCTCGCTTTCTATGTATCTCTCACTGACTCTGTCATCTCTCTCTCTCTCTCTCTCTCTCTCTATATATATATATATATATATATATATATATATATATATATATATATATATATATATATATTTTGTTTGTTTTATATTCAGTTATCTTTGATTCATTTTCAATCATTTCTACTCGCAGCCTGAAACATTTAAAACTTCCCTTTGCATTCGTCATATTTCGGAAACAGTCAACTCCTTTGAATACGACAACCACAAACCTCATTCAGTGGCTTAAGTCAAACGCCTTTCAACCTTAACCAACGTTTGCTAACGTCTGGGGGCGACATTTACACTATAATTCGTGCGCCGATTATCTGCCATTTGCACATACACCATACTTGGGTATAAAACAAATTCTGCAAGATTCTCTAAGTCTTTTTTCCAATGGAGACGACATTCACACAATGTATATATTTACACAATCACAACGTCGCAAGCAGGATGTGACACAAGGTGAAGGTTTTCAGTTGAGTACAACAGATTAGAATTCATTTTTTAAAATTCTTTCTCTTAGACTTATTGTCTTACCAACCGTAAAGAGCTCAGTCTGTACTTCTGTTTAAGTTTAGCACATGTAACATTCTACTTTGGTCCCTACTTAGTCTAGACGGGCGGTCGTGAAGCCCTCTCCTATCAATCGGCTGGTCGCGTCAAGCCCTAATACTTATAGATTGTCGCAACCCTAGTGCCCTTATGGCAAACCCCAAACCTTACTACCATATATGTGATAGAAGCCGGTGACTGAAGGTCTTATTGCCGGTGAACTGTATCTAATCGTGAAGTTCCAATTTTGAAGCTCTACCCAATCATCGCCATAAGTTCATACCTTTCCTAAGCATATTCCTAAGTATAATAATGATAGTGCAACTGGTAGGAGAATGGTAGGCAGGACATAGAAAATCCCAAGGAAAACCATGCGAGAGTGTAAAAACAATTATTATTAAATAGGAATATTTACTTTAAAACATTCTATATAAATGGTTAATATTACTATTAGATCGAAATTGTTTGTATTAAACCGTAATACTTGAAACCATACAACTATGTCGAAATTGTCTGTATTAGATCGGAATACTTGGAACCATACAACTGTCAAAATTGTTTGTATCAGATCGAAATACTTGGAACCATACAACTGTCAAAATTGTTTGTATCAGATCGAAATACTTGAAACAATGCAACTATGTAGAGATTGTTTGTATTAGATCGGAATAATTGGAACCATGCAAATATGTCGAAATTGTTTAGCCACACAAGACTTACGAACTCTTTTATATTAAAACAAGAGGACCCACCATGATGTGTAACATGTGAAACACCCTGCACTGTTACTCCCCGGTCTACTCTGACATGGAGTGGGAGTACATGTTAGAGTCTCGTCTATGGGTTAAATAGAAAAAAGAGGTTTAAAAAGCTGTGTTTAAAGAATTGAATGAAAATAATGCATACCCTTATAAAAAACAAAACGTCCTTGTCATAAAATAATTCAACAATGGTTGACATGTAAAATCCAACCAACCCACCAGATATTTATCCATAGGTACGAGGTGAATAGCTCAGTGGGTACAACATCCGCCTAGAAACCACAATGTACCGGGTTCGATACCAGCCGTTGCCAACTCGGTGATATAGCAGCACAACCCCAATCTGTGCAGTAAAGTGGGGTATGGCGCTCTACCTCAAACGGAAAAAGTATCGCCTTAATCCAGTGTGAAAGTCTCTCTCTCTCTCTCCCTCCCCTCTCTCTTTCTCTCTCTCCCCCTCTCTTTCTCTCTCTTCCCTCTCTTTCTCTCTCTCCCCTCTCTCTCTCTTCTTATCTCTCTTCTCTTTTTTTCTCTCTCTCATTCTCTTCTTTCTCTCTCTCTCTCCTTCTCTCTCTCTCTCTCTCTCTCTCTCTCTGATACTGACAATAGGTCACTCCTGGAGGAGACTATATGGATTCATACGCTTCGCTCTGCGTCTGACTGACTTTGAGCACGTTTATTTGAAGTTTAAAATAGATTATATGGAATTATCAAACACTAACATGGTATATGTGACCTATTCTTCCTACAAATTATCAATTTAATTGTTTTCTTACTTTATAGTATTGTCAATATGACTCGTTGTCTTCCTACTCGTATCATTCTCGTCTCATATCTAAATACCTTACTGTTGCGTCCTTAAATCAGACACAAACAGATATGGTTGTAGTTGAGTGGAAGGACCAATCAACACGTTCGTAGATTTAAGATAGGGGTTTTATTGCAGAGAGATACAATAAGGCAGACAAGGAAGAGTGGGACACGCTACTAATCCCCGAAGCCAGTCCAGTATAATGCCGTGCTTATTATATATACAGGGTCTTCGGGAGAAATTTGACAGTTTCATGAGGAAAAAGAAAAAACGCTTGGTAAGTACAAATTTTATTGGATTGAAATGAAATTCAACAGGCACGGATATTACACTACTGTCAACAAGTTTCACTCAAAGTAACCGCCATTAGCGTCGATCACAGCCTCAATCCTGCTCCCGGAGCTGCAGCAAGCTGATACTACAGTTTCTCTGGGAAGGGTTTCGAAAATTACATTAATTCTGTTGAGTAACTAGGCTTATGTAGTACTGGCACAGCAGTTAATGTCTTTCTCAACAGCGGCACATACATAATAATCCATGGGGGTTAAGATCTGGGGAGTTCGTAGATTGGGACTGCTGTAGTCAAAAAATTCGCCGACAACCATTTTTGACTTTCCCAGAGGTGTAGCCAGGGGCCGAATCCAGCTGCGATACATATGACCTACCATTGGCTACCCTTATTATCAACGGCTTGAGTACAATGTTTAGCAACTCCACATAGGCATCTGAGGGTCCTACAACACTTTTCTCCTGTATATTTTCGAGGAATTCTGCTGAACAAACGCAATCAGATCGTCTGTTATGTTAATTTCTTCTAGCCACAGCCTCGTAGTCTCCATTGCAATTCTCCAGTTCATGTCTGACTGTTTTTACAGTGTTCATGGAGCATAGGGCAGCAAACATAATCTCCTTATTTTGCTGGCTGGCGCAGATCTTCATGATACAAGTTAGTTTCTTCAATGATTCAGGTGGGTTCCAGTCATCAATTCTATCTCTCATCATGTATATGAATGAAGAAGGGCCCCAGCTTTTAAATGATGCGTAGTGTGCGTCAATAACTCCAACCTACGGAGAGAAATAACCACACACACACAAACACACACACACACACCCATATATATATATATATATATATATAAAATTTATCCCGAACAATTAACCAAATAATAAACAAATATATAATAGAATTAAATAAAAATAATTTATATAATGTTTACATAAGAAATAAAAAATATAATAACCAAATATATATGTATATACATATGTCAATTTTATCCCGAACTATTAACCAAATATATAATAAAAATAATTTATATGATGTTTATATAATGTTTATATAAGAAATAAAAAAAAATAACCAAATATATATATATATATATATATATATATATATATATATATATATATGTCGAATTTATTCCGAACGGTCCCTATATACAGACCACATGGGTGAAAGAGAGTGTGGAATATTCCATTCCAACTCTTACGAAATTCTATGTTTAAGGTTTGTCACTCGCTAAAACATTAGGATTTGCATTTTCACAAATAATTTGAGAAATATTATCGTAGCAAATTAGGTAGAAATAAAAGAAATATAAACTAAAAACGAAGTAACTTTAGAAAGGGAAAAGCGATAATCCACTTTTGTCCATTAATATTACGATTCCCATATCACACATTCAATTGTTGAGATGCGCGCGCATTTTAATATAATTAGTAGGAAAACTTATGGTTGGCCATTTTCAAGGCTCTTCGACGAGCGCCCACGGCACCAAGAAAATATCGGCAGATAAAATTTCAAATTATCTCAGTAAAACAATATTAGACTTTCGTGACAAGAGAGCATAATGGTGAGATCCCTACTTATTGACAGAAATGATTACATGTCGATCCCATCTGAAATAATTACGCGATATGGAATAATGTTTAGAAATAATTGCTTGCTAACAGACATCAGTATTGAATTCCGTTAATGTATGCGCCCCTAAAGCCTCCCAGCTTATGTCATTAACTTTACAATGGATCAATAATATACATAATAGATGAAATAATTCACTCAGTATTTGGATTATGGTGTCCCGTAATGGTGTAGTGGTTAGCAAACTGAGTTACCACTGGATAGCGAGTTCGATCCTCAGTCAATGACACCCACTGGAAGAAAAATAGACTAAAACATGAAACAATAGAGTAGGCATTTTGGTTATGGTCTCCCGTGATGGTTAACAAGCTGGTATCGCAATATCTATTACAATCGTAGAGCGAATTCGATCCACACTGGGTGACTCTTACTGGATGAATAATATACTAATACATGTGTGTGTGTGTGTTATTTCATGGCGGAAAATGTCGGTTATATATATATATATATATATATATATATATATATATATATATTAGGGAATGACTTACCGCTAAAAATATTGGGTTGGTCTCAATATTTGGTTGGTATAAAGTGCTCAATACGTACATAGAGAGGATTTAGCATTACTCTGTACACATTATAATACTATATATATATATATATATATATATATATATATATATATATGTCTGGGTGTATATATGCATGTATGTATATGTGTAAGTATGCGAGCATATGTGTGTGGATGCGTGTATGTGTCTGGGTGTATGTATGCGTGTATATGTGTGTCTGGATGTATGTATGCGTGCATGTGTGTGTCTGGATGTATCTGTGTGTGTATGGATGTATTTATGCATGCATGTATCTGTGTATGTGTCTTAATGTATGTATGTATGCATGCATGCATGTATCTGTGTATGTGTGTGTGACTGGATGTATGCATGCATGTATCTGTGTATGACTGTGTGTTTTGCCTGCAACAAAATGCCAGTTTGTTTATTTTTGGTAAAGAAAAACCGACTCATATTCTTCTATTTTCAAAGTTTTCTTTTTTTTTAAATTTCACAAAAATTCAATAATTCAATAGATTTTTCCATTGATCTCATTTAAATGACATTATCGAAAATGCCATAACGTTAAATATCAATCAATTGTTCTCGTAATTGTTTCTATTTCAAATGTCATCTCACTTTGAAGTATGTCTATTAAGATTTTAAACTCTTTAACATTATCATTCAAAATAGTTAATCTACTCAGTCCAACTTTCCTTATTACGTTTAGTCTTCTACACGTACAAATTCAATAACATTAATATCTCAGTTTCGGGGAATTTAATCAATAAAATATATTAAGTGGATATTTCTGTTTAGCTACATTTGGTGAACTCTATCTCTGTGAAGATCGGAAACAGTGATATTATTATGAGTAATATTGTATTTTATCACTATTATCTGTGTTATTCGGACTATTGTCCCCATCTTTATTGTTATTTGTACAATGTTTCGGCTGATATGCCTCCGACCTTCTTCAGGTATTTCTTTTCGGACTCGGGAACCTTATTTTCGGACTCGGGAACCTTATTTTCGGACTCGGGAACATTCTTGTTGTAGTCGGGAGCCACCACGGAACTTTGAATATAACCTTTTTTTCAGTCCACGGGGGTATCCTGTTCTCATTCCGCTAACCATAGCTGGTAGGAGTTGTGTTAATTCTTTTTTTATGTTACTGCCTCTACTCAGGATTGAACCTTGAATCCAGATATAACTGTCACTTAGAACTGTCTTAACCTAACTACCTTATCCACTAGGCCATGTGTCCAATTGGACAATCACTTCTTGTGAGTTTTCTCACTAGCAGTAGTATTTTACTGGGTTCTGTGTGAGAGAAAGTGTCGGAATATTTTTATCTATAAAGTGTGCTGAAGTCCACCACTTAAACTTATAGACTGTGCGTGGGCGCGTGGATTAACGCCAGCCAATCAACAGTTCGAATAAGTGGTTAGTTAACTACTTAATTGCCGATCTTGAAAGCCGTTCATTTGCATGTATCGAACGGATCGATCTGCAACCAAGAACTCTACTCAACCAAGGGATTCTACCGAACACTAAGGAACACCGAGGGACAGCCAAAGAATTCTACCTAACACTTAGGAACATGATGTAATGCATAATTTCCACATCTCATTATTTTACATTGATGATGATATCAACATGTCTTTTATATGGTTGTATGTTTGTTCCGACGAGGTCGACATTAGAAGCAATTTAATTTAAAAATCGCCATCAATAATTACATTGCAATCCACATCTTAATTAATTTTATTCCATCACTGATTTTCCCCGCTTTTTTTTATTGAGATTTTACAACATTCCATGTCCCTAATGTAATGACGAAGTTTCCGTTGAGAATCCGCTACGATATGCTATTTCTGCTACGTTACAGTAATCTACTCCGAAATATCGGATCATTTTAGTATTAATGATTTTCTCCGAAAAAAAAGTCCTTCATGGTGCAGGCAAGCGCAAATATAAATCGTTTGATTTTAAAAGCTGATTGGTTTAGATATTTATTGCTGATGCTTTACAAAGATGAAAAATTAAAATGCAAAGAAAATGATGAATTTCAGCGGTTTTATATTAATATTCATTTCTATCTTCTATATATATATATATATATAAGGACAGTTGGCGTGTATGTATGTCCGGAGGAAACTATGAAAATAAATCAATTGACGACAAAGTAAATATACATCCCATTCTCTATCACCAGAGCTTGGTTCTCGTGCAAAAATAATGAAGATTTTATTCATATTCATGAAGATATTTAAAAATTAGAATTTGAATAGTAAGAGAAAGGAAAGCCATTGGTGTGTTCATGATTAAAACATAAACAAATCAATTATAGTGTTGTATACCCTTTCTTTACTTCTATTATTATTCTACTCATCTTTGGTATCTTACGTTCTTCTTCTAGCGTCTCTTCTAACGTCTCTGTTCTTGCTGGTTGGTCGTCCTTGATTCCTTTTTTCTTCTAGGTCAGTCTTGTTGCCAAGACATTCATCAACCACAAAACCATATTATTTATTTAAACCTTTATTTACTTAACTAAACATATTCTTTAACTAACACAACGCGCGTGTGCAGGAGAGTCCCAGCTAGCGCAGTTATATCTTCTCTGCCTGACGTACAAGCTGAAACTGAGAGCCAACCAGGTCCCACGTGACTTCACATATTTCCCGGGCTTTCTGTAATATTCCACGGAAAGTCCCGCCCGTGATATGAAAAGGGCCATCCCTTCAGAAATACAGGGGGTTGACAATAATCTATGCATGGATTATGTAACAATAGAAGACCAAAACAATCAAATGGATCTGCGAGACAATCCCAGGCATCACCGCTACTAGTATTAAATAAACGAAAGTATAACGTTAACTAAAAGTATGATGTTACATATAACAAAAATGATATAGACTTTAACTAATTTTATTTCTACTGATTCTTTATTATATAATATACAGGGTGTCCATAAAGTCTCTTTATAAAACTTTAAAAAATATTACAAAATCAAATGAACCGACAAATATGTGTGAATTATTACAAAATGAAGAGTAGATATTAAAGTTTGTTTGCCTCATTTAATACACTTCTACGTGGTTACCATTATTCTCACTAAGCACATTAGAATGGTACTCGATTTCTTGCCATATATGCTGTAGCAGAGCCTCATCAATGATCACAGTGGAATTAATTATCTTTTGCTTTAGGTCAGAGATGCTCCAAATCTTTGTTCGATATACGATATTTTGGTAGTTTTCACCTTTAGTTGTCAAAATTCCTAGCAAATAAGGTAATTAGAGTGACCTCTCTTAACTTTCACTTTGAACTAAGCCGGTAGCTACTTTGAATGTTTCCGTGCGAAATAAACACATCTTAGAAATTTTCAGTCAACTGACTTTCACTTTGAAACAAGAACGGAGCCATTTTGAATGTGTCTGTGAGAAGTATACAAATCTTAGAATCGTTTCGAAAACAATACAACTGCAGGCTTTAACACAAAAAATATCATAAAACGTGTTCTTAATAATAATAAAGTTCATTTCAGATAATGCGCACGCACAATTTTATGCTAGGAATTTAACAACTAAAGGTGAAAATTACCGATATTTTTTGCATAACCCCACAGAAAGAAGTCCAGTTGAGTGATATCTAGAGAACAAGGTAAAGAGACTTTATGGACACCCTGTACTTATAGGATTTGAAGGAAAGTCTTATCCGATACAAAGTAATATCTATTCATTAAATTTTTACTTGAAGGCACTTACAACGCATGTATCGCATAAAATTCGATACTTTTTCTTATAGAAAATGAACTTGACAAGTGTAATCCCAGCCATCCTTTGCTGGGATTACACTTGTCAAGTTCATTTTCTATAAGAAAAAGTATCGAATTTTATGCGATACATGCGTTGTAAGTGCCTTCAAGTAAAACTTTAATATATACTTTATTCAGCAACGTTTCTAAATAAACAAACATCCAAAAATCTTATTAATATCTATTCGGTTTTACGGTATTACCACATCCACCAGACCTTTCCTCTTTAGACTATTACCCCTTTTCTACTATGAAAAACTCACTTCGTGGGAAAACGTATCAGTCCGCTGAAGAAGTTAACGGTTATTTGGAAAACTGGTTCGCTTCAAAACCTGTAGAATGCTATGCAAATGGCAACTTGCAGAAAAACTTTCAGAACTTTGGCAAAGATATGCGGAACATAAGAGAGACTATTTCCAACATTTTAGAAAAATTGACGAATAATGATTTATTGATATTCCTCAATTTACATGTCATCTTTATTGGTTAAATAAATACTATTTTGTATCGGACAAGATTTCCATTCCAATCTTATATTCACCAACCTTCCATACGAGTAGGATGTGACACAAGATCAATTTCTTAACAGGAGTTCAACAGGTTTGAATTCAGTTTTTCTTTTTCTTTAACCTTGGCATACCGAGGTTAAAGAGCAATGTCTGCCCTAATATATACCCTTAGATGGAGGGAGAATAGTTAGATTCATAACTTTCCCAAGAGTATAGCACTATATGAAATTTTAACTGCCTCGTCCAAGATTTGAACTCCTCTCGCCGTATACATTTCCAACGACGGTAACCATTATACCCCGCGCCTCATTATATGATATATGTATAATTCATAAGTATCTTTTATATGTTTTTTATTCATTTTAATGGCACATGGACTCGTCTAGACTGATTGTATGCTTCGGGGAGCGCTAATAATCTTGGCAAAGATATACATCCAACTATTCTCCCTTTAGCTTTGGGTAAAAAGTAGGCAGACTGGATTCTGTTTATAGCAGACCATGCCTTCCCTATGCGTGCATTAACATTGCTTTCCGTGGACGAGATATTACTACTTAGGCACGAGATTTTTTCTACAGGCTTTGAGGTTTGCTGTTGAGCTTACAGCTACTTTCACTTAACAAATGAAATACTAAATGGATCTACCATCTTTAATGCATTCTACTTTCCTGTGTGCACATTCCTTAGATACAACGATACATCCACATTGTTTTATGTGCTGATTCGAGAATGGACAAATTCAATTACTATTTGGTGTTGTTAAGCGAACTATCACATTAATCCGTATTACTAACAGACGGACGAATACTAATCCTATTGCAGAATAAGAAAGAACGTATATGTAGTTAATAAAACTTTCTTACGTACGTTTATTTCTCTTTTTGTATTCTTTTCATTTCGCGTTGTTTTTGTTTTACGACGTTTGGACAGATCAGTTGTTTCTGTTTTTTGTTGTTTCACAACATATGGACAGATCCGTTTGCAAAATGTATTTATTCAAGTAAGAATTCGCGCCAACCATAATTCGCTTATGAATTTGCTGTCTCCGCTTGCCTTGACTCTGTACACTCATTAACTTTCGTATATATATATATATATATATATATATATATATATATATATATATATATATGGTTGTACATATATAGTGTATATGTATATATATGTTGTATATATATATATATATATATATATATATATATATATATATATATATGTGAAGAGAGGAAGTAAATCCGACGGTATGTAATATATCAAGAAAATGAAAAAAACTCAGGTTTAAATGGGTTAAGTGGTGAGTTTATTGTCTGACGCTGCAGTGTTTCGATCTATTAACTAGATCATTTCAGGGCATAAGATAGAAATTATTTATCACAGAATAATGAGAAAAGCGAGTGGTAATCCTTGTCATCAGTATATATATATATATATATATAATTGTATATATATATATATATTATATATATATATATATATATATATATATGGTGTATATATATATATATATGTATATATATATATATATTGTGTATATATATATATATATATATATGTATATATATATATATATATATATATATATATATATATATATATATATATATATATATATATATATATATATATATATATATATATATATGGGATATATATATATATATATATATATATATATATATATATATATATATATATATATATATATAACTTAGCATTTTACATGGCAATGTGCACATTTACATTAAACCACATTTCATCTACATTTTGTTGTAAGTAATGTATTTCTAAAACAACACATCGAAAAATGAAAGAGAAAACAATTTCTTGATCTTTCATATTTGGAAAATAATGGCGTCTCCAGATAAATATATTCGCTGGTTTTAACTTGAGAAAGACAATTGTTTGTTTTTTTAATCAATTTCGAAGTTTATTTGTTTTCTTTAAAAAAAAGCAACTTTTCATCATGAAACGTCGTCTACATTCACAGACCAACCTTTATTTAGTGTGATGTTTCTGCTATCAATATGTCGACTTCTAATCGGATCTTTATTTAATGGAATTTTTTTTTTCTGTGTGATATTGCATTGTTTTGTTAGTTTGGCATTTTTTTTCATATGCAAAATAATTTAATTCACTGACAAGAGATAAAACTGCAGCACATCGAAGGACAAAGGCAATTCTGTCCTGGGAATACAATACTTACATGTTCAAAAATAGAAGATATTTTGACAATCTTTTCAAAGCTTTTAATCTTCCTGTGACATAGTATGTGTTACGGTTCTTGTCATCATATTAGGCGGTAAATTCATTGTGACTGGAAGTTTGTAGTATTTCTTGAAATCCTAGGTAGAAAAGGGTGTAGTTTCAGTAAATACTCCCTGTAACAGAATATATGTTGTATTCCATGAAATTCTAGATGGAAAAGTGTGTAGTTTTAAGAAATACCCTTGTATACCCATAGTAGAAATTCTCGTTGGAAAAGGGGTAGTTTCAGGAGATACCCTAGTATACCCATAGTAGAAATTCCTGTTAGAAAATAGTGTAGTTTCATGAGATACCCTAGTATATCCATAGTAGAAATTCTTGTTGGAAAAGGGTGTAGTTTCAGGAGATACCTTTGTAGGAGAATGTCTGTAGTATTCTTTAAAATTCTAGGTAGAAAAGAGTTTAGTTTCCGAAGATAATCATTCTAGAAGAAAGTCTGTTGTATTCCTTGTAATTCTCCACTGAAGTTTTTGATTTCAGAAAGTTCAATTTGCAATTGATTTCAGACCAAATAGAAACGACCTTCAATGCGTTATATATCGTTTCTGATTGGCTATTTTTTTACGGAAATGCATGCTGTTGGAAGGTCCATAAACATAAGTGGTAATTTAGCGTACACCTTATACCACAAGATAATCCAACAGTATGTATTTACCAAACCCTCGTCATTTTGCTGATATTAGCCAACGTTTTTACAACACAAACAAAATGATAGATCCATTTGGAAATTGACTTTGACTAGCTTCGTGCACCTGAGAATGGGTAAAGCAATTAAATTTCATATTTTTACATGCAAGGTGTTTTCTTTACTAAAACTTAATTCATTTAAAAGGAAACAGATTCGTCGAAGATTTGAACTCGGGTCAACGATTTCATTTTTTTTAGACGATAACCATTACTCAAAGTGTGACAAATCAGCGCAGCGACTAAACACGCCTTTGGTAGACAGTTCATTAGTTTTAAGCGTCTTAACAAATCTGACCCTGCACCAATGTTAGTTTGGTGAAACTAACGAAATAATCTCTGTTTAGTATTAAACGGCCTCAGCATATAACAGGATTTCATGTTTTTTTTTCTCCTGCCTCGCTCCAAGAAAAGCCAGCGAAATAAGCGGATAAAAAAAGGTATAATTTTAATGAAATGTTACGACTTGAGAGATAGATTAATTTAAATCGTCGCCGATCCGAAAGATTTATCTGAAGGCTGTAGACAGTGGACTGGAAATTTTCGCCCGGGGATATTAGCGAAGATGAAAAGATTATTGAAGAAAATGAAATTAAAAGAATGGAGTTAAAAAAAATGTCTCAAAAAAAAGTTCGAATAAAAGGAGTTATTAATCTTGATAATTCATTGCGCATTTGTGCATGTGTGTGTGTGTGTTTTCTTCCTAAGTATCTGATCAATTATCAGAGGTTCGAACCCTCACGCCGGTATACCTCACCACCAAATGTTCATTTTTGGATGTGACTTGATCTGTTTGTCATTCTCATCATTTGTCTTTCTTTCTTTTTCTTCAAGAAAACTTCATCTCTTTTTCCTTCTCAATATTTTTCTTTCTTTTTTTTTCTTTCATAAAAGTTCATCTCTTTCTCCATTTCATCATTTTGTCTTTCTTTCTCTCTTCAATAAATCTTAATCTCTTTTTCCTTCTCATCATTTTTCTTTCTTTTTTTCCTTATTTTTTCTTTCTTTCATTCTTTCGTTCTTTAGCTATGTCTTCTTTCTTTTTTTTTACATTCGTTATTTGATCATTTCTTTCTTTTTTTCTTTCTCATACTTTCTTTCTTTTTATAGCTATCTCCTCCTTCTTTTATATCCCCATTTATCATTGCTTCCTTTCTCTCTTTCATCCTTTCTTTCATTCATCTATTCGTTCTTTCATTCATTCATTCTTTCGTTCTTTCATTCATTGTATCTGGGTTTTTTTTCATTGTCTTTTTTTTTCATTCTTTAGCTATGTCTTCTTTCTTTTCTATCACATTAATTATTTGATCATTTCTTTCTTTTTCTTCTTTCTTTCTCATACTTTCTTTCTTTCTATAGCTATCTCGTCTTTATTTTAATTCCCCATTTATTATTTACTGTATTATTAATTTCTTTTTTCTTTCTTTTCTTACTTTCTTCTTTCTTTTCTTTCACATGCATTATTTGCTCATTTCTTTCTTTTTTCTTTATCTTTCTCTTTTTTTTTCTTTCTTTCTCTTTTTTCTTTCTTTCTCTTTTTTCTTTGTTTTTCTTTCTTTTTTCTTTCTTTCTTTATAAGCATATGTCCTCTTTGTTCTCTTTCTCATTTATTAATTACTCTTTTTGTCTTTTCTTTCTTTCTTCTTACGTCTAGGTCTTTTTAGTTTTTCCCCATTCATTATTAGCTTTTTCCTTTCATTTTTTTTCTTTCTTCACTAATCTCTTCCTCCTTCTCATAAGTTTTTTTTAATCTTTCCTTCTCACTTTCTCACTTTCTATAGCTAGGTCCTTTTTATTTTATTTCCTATTTATTATTTACTTACATTCCTTTATCTCTTTCTTTCTGTATTTCTTTCTTTCTTTCTTTCTTACTTTCTACGCCAATGACTTCTTTCTTTCCCCCATTCATTATTTGCTTTTTTCTCTCTTTCTTTCTTTATTCAATATAACTTAATCTCTTTCTCCTTCTCCTTATGTTTCAATATTTCGTTTTTTTTACTTCGGTAAAATTTTAATCAAATAACATCGCATTAACTTGAGATACGCTACGATACATGAGTGTAGACATTATTACTTCAGGCTAAAACTTTTTCTGTGATGTGCGTGTACGTATGTGTTTAATTTCTTTTTTGTACTTGTCTATTTAGGACTTTGGCGCGAGATTTTCAGCCATTCTTTTTAATTTCTTCAGTTTCATTCTCATTATTAACCCATTCAATGCCACATCTTTCAACTGCTGGGTGCTCTTCGTATCAAATGTTTTAGAAAATAAGAATAGAATAATAAATAAATAAACAGGACAACTGTTTAACTAAACGTTAGTTTGAAACTTCTAACTCACTATAAAATATATCGATTGTTACATTTGTATGGGCCGTCGTCCTTGGGTTTTAAGCAAGAGCGCTTGTCCAGCGGAAATCCTTGGTAAAAATCCTTTGGTTATTCTTAGTATTACACGTTCCTCGTCAATGATTGCAAATGAACGTCGGTCAGTGTCTGTGTTTAAGTAGTCAACCAGCCACGCATTATGACTGTTCATTGGCGGAGGAATAGACTACGTGACCTCGCTCAGTCTATAAATTTAGGTGGTGTATTGCTGGATGCCTTATATAACAAAATATTCGACGTCGGAAGCGCGTGGTGTAATGGTTAGTCATGGGAAATGGACTCGTCGACCCGAGTTCAAATCCTGGACGTGGCAATTATTTCACTTAGTGCTAATACCCTTGGGAAAGGTATGAATCCTACTATCCCTCCAGCTATGGGTAAATAGTAGGGCAGACTGTGCTCTTTAACCTTGGTTAGGCAACCGGTCTAGGAGAACGAAAACTCTGAATTCAAACCTGTTAAACTCCGCTTAAGAAATTGACCTTGTGTCGCATCCTGCTCGTGGGGAGGGGTTGGTAAATATATATATATATATATATATAAACAAAATATTCCAACAACGATAATGAATTTAAATGATACGAGGTATGTCAATAGTACCCCTGGAGTCTAATGCACATTCCCATCCTTCACGTTTACAAGTACTCCTGGAAGGATTATTCCGGTATTCTCCGTAGCTCTGTCGTCACGGCCTTTTTGATGTCGTCCACATCCTCAAAACGGGTTCCCCTGATGACCCCCTCCCCCCACCTGAGCTTGGGGAAGAGGACAAAATCAAAAGCCAGGTTGGACGAGTAGGGAGGTTGCTCCAGCACAGTGATGTTCTTCTGTGCCAGGATTTATCGGATACTCGGGGCAGTGTTAGCATTTGCGTTGTCAGAGTGAAGCACCCACGAGTTGTCCTGCCACTTCTCTCGCCTCTTCTCGCGCACTGAATGAAGCAAACGCCGAAGTATCTCTTTGTAGACATGCTGGTTGATTGTCTGGCCCTGTGGTAAAAACTCACAGTGGACAATGCCCCTCACATCGAAGAATGCGTTCATTCTTGAACGTCTCTGGCATACCTCGTATAAGCTCGAAATAACAAGCCTTGTCGACGCGACCAAGAATACGCCAAACTACATAATTAGTATTACTTATGCCGTAATTATTTTAAAACAATCCCGCGGGAGGTTCCACTCCTCCCACGCAGGCAGTTAAACTGACATTGTGTCACATCCTGACTCATAACGATCTGAATATGTTTCATAAGTACCCTGTTAATTATGCTCAGTTAGTGTAGAGAATATAGCTAGTACCAATTTATCATAATGCGCTTGGTTATACCAGAAGGTCACTTCACGCCGGTCATATACAGATTCATATAGAACAAATACCGACAGTTATGTGTATACGTATGTAAAGATAAGTATACTGACAATGTAAAGAGACGGTATATTTATGTCTATTTAAAGAGACGGCTATACAACAAATAATTACCTCTAGATTACCTGACTTTACTCCTTTATTATCTCCACTTCTTTTCACTTCCTCATCTATTACTAATCATCTTACATTTCTCTATTGTTACCATCTACTCTCTCTTCTTCTTCTGCTACTAGTACTACGGCCATCTTCTTTTATGGTTTCTTCTTCTTCGACTCCTAACATTTCTCTATTGTTACCGTATCTTAAATAAATTAAAAATATACAAACTCTCTTTTCTTCTTGTTCTTGTTCGTTTCGACTTCTACTACACCATTTTCTTTTATTTTTAATTATTTATTTTTCTTATTTAGCTTTGATATTGTGCTTATTTATAGGTTACCACTTTAGTTTCTAATTTTCTATTGTTACCATCGACTTTCTATTCTCCTTCCTCTTCTTTTTCTTTTTCTTCTTCTTCTTCTTTTCTTCTTCTTCTTCTTTTTTCTTTTTTTACTTTTTTTTCTTTTTTTCTTTTTCTTCTTTTTTTTTCTTCTTCTTCTTCTTTTTTTCTTTTTCTTCTTCTTCTTTTCTTTCTTTTCTTCTTCTTCTTCTTCTTTTTTCGTTTTTTTTCTTCTTTTTTCTTCTTCTTCTTCCTCTTCTTTTTCTTCTTCTTTTTTCTTCTTTTTCTTCCTCTTCTTCTTCTTCTTCCTCTTCTTTTTCTTCCTCTTTTCTTCTTTTTCTTCCTTCTTCTTCTTCTTCCTCCTCTTCTTATAATTATTATTATTATTATTATTATTATTATTATTATTATTATTATTATTATCCTACTGCTATTTTTGTCATTATTTATTTTTCTTATTTAACTTCTTTATTCTTTATCAGTTCCCACTTTCTTTTCCTATTTTCTTTTTCCCTAACTTCAAAGTTTATTTAAGATTAGCAGCATTAGTGTCAACCATGTGCATTTTTTGTATCTCTCCAAAAGTTGCATAAAAACATCCGTACTTCAGATTTTTTAAGTTACTATTTAAAAAAACAAGATACGAATACAATGTTGCAGAATTATAAATATCTATCTATCTATCTATCTATCTAGAGAGATAGAGAGAGAAGGAGAGAGGAGAATTACAGTGAGGATGATAGATAAAGAGATAAAATAAAAATGAGGAAAAGAGATAAAGAAATAGAATAAAAGTGCTGAAGAAAGTGAGATTGAATAAAACTGAGGAAGGAGAGGAAGAATAAAAAATGAAGGAATGGACAATAAAGAGGGGGAGATCGAATGAGACTGAGAGACAGAGAAAGGAGGAAGAGAGACAGACAAACAGAATAACAGACTATAAATGAGGAACAGACAGAGAGAGAGAGTGAGAGATTGGGAAAGAGTGGGAAAGAGATAAAAAGCAAATGAGGAAGAGAGAGAGAGGGAGAGAGAATAACAGAGAAGAAGACAAGAAGAGAACAAGAAGAGGAGAGAGAGAGAGAGAGAGAGAGAGAGAGAGAGAGAAAGAGAGAAAGAAAGAGAATAAAAGTGAGGAAGAGATAGAAAGAATGAAAAGTGCTGGAGAGAAAGTGGGGAGAGAAAGCAGGATAGACAATCAGACAGACTAAAAACGAAGAAGACTGAGAGAAGGAGAAAGACAGAGAATAAAAAATACAGAAAAAAAGTTAGGAAGAGAGAGGGAGAAAAAAGAGAGATAGAATAAAAGTGAGGAGAAGTGATAGAAAGAAAGAATTAAATTGCGGAAGAGCGATTGAGAATTGAATTAAGGAAGAGAGAGGGATATATAGAATCAAACGTGCGTATGTGAGAGGGAACAAAAGGGGGAGGGGGAGTGAGGAAAAGGGGTAGAAAGGAAGATTGAATAACATTGAGGAAGAGCGAGAGATACAATAAAAATGAGAAAAAAAGATATAGAGACAAAGATAGAATAACAGTCCGGGAAAGAGACAGATAAATAAATAGAAAGAGAAAGGGAAAGCGAGAGGGGGTATTAGAATTTATTAAAAAAATGTTGTCTATTGTTTTTATCTGCATGTTTTTCATAAACTAAAAAAAAGGTGGATTATAAGTTATTTGGTCGGAACAAGAACGAGCTTCGATAATTCAGTTCATTTTTTGTTTTAAAATTTCTTTATTAGTTTTTCTTTGTTTTGTTCAAACTAACATGGAAAGATCTATTCGTACCATTTTTAATCCCATATTCCAAAATATAGGTTACTCGTTTGTTAATTTTACCTCGTTCGATAGACGGTTTTAAATTTAGTCGGATTATTTATTTTTTTATATATATATAAAAAAGTAATCAATAATAATTTATATCGTATTTTTTTTTAAGTAAGAAAAACAAAAACTAGCTTTTCTAACTGTTCAGTCTATATATATATATATATATATATATATATATATATATATAAAAGTAAGTAAAGTCGTCGGGGCGGCCTAATGTCGGTATCAGCCATGCAGCGAGGGAGTCTATCCCCTTTTCACTAGCGCTAGACAAGGAGATTATTTTAGCATCTGAGGTGGGGCGCCACACCTACCATCAGCTCCTTACTTTACCGCACATATCCCTGTGCTACTCATACGCTGAGTTGGCGAGGCCGGGTATCGAACTAGGAACCTTGTGGTTTCTAGCCGAACGCTCTACCGACTGAGCTAAACGTGTGTGTAAGTAAAATCGTCGTGTTGCCTAAAGTCAGTATGAATCAGATAGCGAAGGGTCTATCCCCTTTTCACTAGCGATAGACCAAGAAGATTGTTTTGGCATCTGAGCCTGAGCGCCACAACTACCATGAGCTCCTCAATTTACTTCACAGATCCCTGTGCTACTCATATGCTGATTTGGTGTGGGCCGGTATCGAACCTGCAAACATCTGGTTTTTAGTCGGTTCATATATATATATATATATATATATATATATATACCAACCCCTCCGCACGAGTAGGATGTGACACAAGGTCAATTTCTTAAGCGGACTTTAACAGATTTGAATTCAGAGTTTTCCTTCTCCTAGACTGGTTGCCTAACCAAGGTTAAAGAGCCCAGTCTGCCCTACTATTTATCCATAGCTGGGGGGAGAGTACGATTAATACCTTCCCCAAGGGTATTAGCGAAGTGATAAGTGAAATACAATTACCACGTCCAGGATTTGAACTCGGAGCGACGAGTCCATTTCCCATGATTTTAACCATTCATATATATATATATATATATATATATATATATATATATATACCAAATTAACATTTGTTTTTTTTTTTGTTTTTTTGCTTCCATGATTTTAACCACAAAAGCTATATTAATTTGTGCATATTAATTACTCATTATTTTTATTTTTTTATTTATCTCGACCGTTGATTGGGTTATTGCTATGCTCAGACACAAAAAATACCTGAGAAAGGTTACCGCTCCCGAAACGTAATGATTTTACATCTTCGTGCATCGTTACTATTTTCTAATGTTTCCTAGGAGTGAAGACCATCACAGATAATGGCCTTAGGACAACCAATCGAATGTCGACACAATAGTGTCTAGACGGGATAAACATTTGAGGAAAATACGGACGACGCAATATTTTTCAAGACTAAACAACACTGCTGGTTAGTTCAGAAGAACACAGATTACATTGATAATAGGACTTTATATATATATAATATATATAATATATATATATATATATATATATATCCGTGGTTAAAAAAATCGACAAATACACATTTTGAGTTTTAGAGTCTCCCACGGCCCCTTACTGCAAAGAGTAAAAATCTTAACCATTTTATAAAATAGTTCATAGAACCACCGTGAGAAGTTCCAAATCGTTAACCAATCAAAACAGTGCCATCTGCCCCGTTTGCACATTTGAAAAGCAAACGATGATATATTAGATGCAAAAAAAAAACGGATTTATTAAATGCTATGTAATAAAAAGATTATCATAAGGTGTTGGCACCATTTCGTCTACTGTTGTCATTTTTTTTTTAACTGCATCTGAGCGAGTGGCTGAACAGTCCTATTTTTGAATGGCAATCTCTGGTGCAGTGACTGCAAACAAACAGTGCTGCTTCCTGGAGTTGTTGTCTCTTCTTCTCATTTTTTCTGTGTCGGCTCATTTCATCTCTTTTTCGTGGCCTGTTAGTAATATATTATACTAACAAATATATGCACCCTCCGGGTGCAAGTATTTAATTTTTAATGTTATAAAATATTGTATTAAATTAGAAAGGCTAATGAAACTAAATAAAAATACAGATAAAAAGATTTGAAACAGAGGGAGTATAGTAAAAGATTTGAAACAGAGGGAGTATAATAAAAAATGGAACAACTGAAACTTACTCTTCCATCACTCTCGTCTTTCATTGTTATTTATTCTAATTTAAGTATTTAGTTAAAATAGGAAGTAAAGAATAAAATGACAGTTATTTTATCTTGTTAATGGATTTAATTTAAGATTCATAGAAGAGATTTTTGCTTATATTCATTAAAATAAAACCAAACAGTTAGAAATCAATAATACTAAGCACATATTTATTAAATTAGCCTTCCCGTTCACACTGTAAACCGCTATTTTGTTGTATATATAAATATAATTGCATGTTATTAGTATGTAGATATGGTCTACAGTGGCTTCGGCCTCTGGACCATTGATATAATTAATGGCGTCGATCCCAGGGGGCCATCCCCCCAGGCAACACCTGCCCCCTTGATTTAAAGGGGCAGGGCTGGGTTTATTGCCCAGTGCCTAAGGCGCCCCCTTGAGGGGGAATGCCGACGGGATCGACGCAATTTTTTCACCTGCCACTCCATGAGCTTCGGTTTTGTGGGTGGTCCACGTTAATAGGGACTTTGTGCCTGACCCGTACATGTGGGGTACGCGGTAAATACAGTAGATATGGTCAACAGCATTAATAATGTAAGACAATTTTATTAATAATTGAGGTTTAAATAAAAATAATATCATTGAGAATGTTATGTCAATAACTAAGAGAATTGTGACTTGAGTAGGAATATAGTTTCGGTTACAGACAGACAAACACTCAATCTCCATTATAATAAGATATATATATATATATACATATATACATATATATATATATATTCCAGCACAAATTGCTAAGTAAAAGATAGGTTTCCTTTGTTTTCTAAACTCAATTAACATATACTTTAAATTAAAAAAAAAACAGTTATGATATTTTTGTTTTGTTTCCTTATAATTATGATTTATTTTTCTTTCTTTTTTTCCAGGTAAGTGCAACCCACGTTTTAACTTCTCCTAAATGACTGTTTCCTAGTGACTAAGGTAAGTTAATAAATTCTGGTGTCTAACATATATAAGAGTAGAATAGGGTATTAAATCCGACCGTATATAGAAAATAGAAAAATATGAAATGTTGTGTGGGGATAACATTTTATTTACACCAAGCCCTGAGGATGATGGCAAAAACTGAAACTTTATAATGTCGACGTCAGCATCCAAAATAAAACTCATCTTTTGGAATGATTCCTGTTTTTCTATGTTCTACACACACACACACACACACACACACACACACACACACACACACAAATATGTATATGATATATATATATAAAAATTGTTATAAATGTTTTTTCTTAAATCTGAAAAGTGCTTGAATACTGGCAAGTAAGACCATGGTAAAACACAAAACGAATAACTGATCTCTTACCTACTCGTAGCATTACTCAAATGCAATCATGTATGGGAATTTAATGTGGAGGTGGGAAAACACACACATGCACACACATACAAACACAGATACATACATATATATACATATATGTGTGTGTGTGTGTGTGTGTGTACAGACATATACGCACTCACACACACACACACACACACACATATATATATATATATATATATATATATATATATATATATATATATATCTTGAAAACAGCTATTTTTCTAAGTATATAGTGTTCAATATCAGTGATAGAACCAAGTTGGCGAAGTCAACGACGCGTGGTCTGTCAATTTCTCATCAATGTTTTCAAAATCCTAATGGTGAGAAACTGACACTTCCAATGCGACGTTGAGTTAATAATAATAATAATAATAATAATAATAATAGTTGAGACCATACAGACAACAGGATCATTGAAATAGGCTAGAATACTCAGAAGAGTTCTGGAAACCTGAGAAGACTTGTTTTCACTCAGACCCCCGTGAAAGAACATTGATAATAATAATAATAATAATAATAATAAATAATAGTAAAGAAAAAGATGGACAAATACCTGGACCTTGCCAGATAATTAAAAAAGCTGTGGAATATTGGGTCAAAATGATACAATTGTATTCGGTGCACTTGTAACTGCCCTAAAAAGCTTGGAGAATCTGGAAATCAGAGGACGAATTAAGACCACCCTGACTACTGCATTGCTGCAATCGGCTAGAATACTCAGAAGAGTCCTGGAGACCTGAGAAGACTTGTTGTTACTCAGACTCCAGTGAAAGACCACCAGCTAACGCTGGTGTGAAAAACTCTCAAGGAGTGAAAATAATAATAATAATAATAATAATATAAAAGCAAACCTATTCTAAACTGCATTGTCTTCCTTTGTCTGTTTACCGAACCTAATATTACTTTGGTCTGGCCAGTTGAAGTCCTCACTCAAATTTCCAATTACTCTTATCTCGCCTCCGCTGTCTTTGAGGCGGTTCCATGTTCATGGTTAAATTCAAGTTGATTGCACAATTCCAAGTGCATTACTCTTGCTCATACGTTGGGACCAATTATTTTATTTCCTTTAGATCAGGCTTGCTGCACTTACTTTATAATAAGGTCTGCAGTCTCACCCCTTTATCTGAAATACGATATTTCCTGTTTTTCTGTGTTTTATTAATCTTTCTTTGATATAATTCGTTCTGTCTCACTTAATCTGGACTGCGAGAATAAGGAATTCCGTTAATCATTTAAACAGGTTCTACCCAGCAATACTAATAAAGGGAGAGAACTCTGGACCGTCTACAGCGCTGTACTATAAATACAGAATGGTGAAGATATCAAACGTATTAATTTCAACCAATATTACAATGGTCGGTTTTTATGCGGAATTAATTCGCCTGACTCTTGTTAATAAATATTTTAGCAGTCGTTCTCAGATACCACATCTTGAGAACTAGTTGATATATCGATATTATATATTAATACTGGAGTTCCTTAATCTTCCGTCCGTTATACTCTTTCTGCTAAAAAAAATAAGACTGTCAAAATCGTCCAAGATTAAATACAATAATATAAATACATTTTATCTGGTGTCGCTTATCCGCTGAATTATTATTTTTATGAGTTTCATTACTTTCGCTAAATAAAGGACAATTTCGTTTTTATTATAAAGGATAGGACATGCTACACAGAAAAATATAATATTAAAGAAAGAGAGTAGGAGAAATATAAAGAGAGGGTGGATGAGAACGGAAATCAATAACGCTAATCTGTTTCAATCGATGATGAAAGAAAAAGAAATTATCAGATTACCATATGATCGATAATCTGTTTATAGCAGTTCATGCCTTTCCTGTGCGTATACTGACATTGCCTTCTGGGGTTGAGATATTTTTACCTAGGTATGTGTTTTGGACTAGCCAAGCTTATCTTTCATAGAGAGCTGGTCCAAGACTCTGTACATTGCCGTTTTTAGAACATCTTTGGGATTGTGATCCTCTGGGCGGTTAAGTAAAATTAACAGCGTTGATTCCAGGGGGCCATATAATACCTATTTTATATAATACCTACCCCAGCAGGGCTGAGTTTATTGCCCAGTACCTCAAGCGCCCCCATTGATGGGGAATGCCGACGGGATCAACGTATTTTTGTGCCTACCATCCATGAGCTTCGGCTTGTGGGTGGGCCCACTTAAAAATGGCCATGTGCACGCCCTCATAAGTGGAATGAGAGGCAAATACCCTGAGGATGCGAAGATTAGAGAAACATTACGCGAAACGCCAACCTCTATGCTTTAGCACTCTGTTGGGAGTTACTCTATGTCTGGTGCTAACTGTATGTGGATGTACAAGTATACTGAATATTGTATGGTCCAGTATACCGCAGTATGTAATCATCATCACAGATCTCCATGATTTTTCCTCGATATCCAGCCCTGTCGGCTGACACTTTAGAATACACCGACTGCACCTATGCAGAGGGGTAAGACCCCCCTAATGGGACCACCTGTTGGCCGTGGGTGGCGATCCGTGGTGACTAAGGACGAAATCATGGTGGATGAGCTGTCTATGACATGCAACACTCCCCTTAGACACTTACTTAGACTAGACGTGCG
>CM042159.1:37055427-37062927 GCA_023376005.1 Doryteuthis pealeii | reverse complement strand
GACTTATAAAAAGGCACAAAGATATATAATATATATATATATATATATATATATATATTATATATATATATAAGAAAAGGATTGAATCCGACGGTATGTAGTATATCAAGAAAGAATGTAAAAACACAAGTTTAAATTCACCACTTAACTCATTTAAACCCGTGTTTTTTCATTATTTCTTAATATACTACACACACACACACATACACACACACACACACACACACACACACACACACATATATATATATATATATATATATATATATATATATAAATTTAGGTAGATAGATACACTGAAAGCTATTATAACGACGAGAGAGTGAGTGATAGATAGTACAACTGACACAGCAAGCTGGATACGAGAGAATTCTAAATTACTGATTTTCTTGACAGCTGAGAATATTGCACAGTGCGAATTTCCTATGATCGAAACTAACAGTTTTCACATCCCACCATGCATTGCGGGTCCCGAAGTCTATCCGGTGCCTGACTAATCAAATCAGGGATCGATATTCACAAAATTCAAAATATCACACATATAAAACTATAAACAAAATCATGCAGTACGCATGCAATACTTTTTGTAACAGCCAGAACAGTCTTACCATTGAGGACTTCGTTATTTGCAATCACAGAAATAATGAACAAGGATGAAAACAGACTTGTATACCACGATCAGATCATCATTATAATCTAGTAGAGCTGACAGCACGGATTCTCATCACTCTCGATACTCATCCCTATCGGTAATCGCTCCTAGTAAGTAGAGACGCGGCATCTAGTGTCCGCACAGAATTGATCCATGTAAGATTTTGCTAGTTGGCTTACACTTGAACTCCATTATATATACTAGCAAATATATGCACCCTCCGGGTGCAAGTATTTAAGTTTAAATGTAATAAAATATTAGATTAAATCAGAAAGGCTAATGGAACTAATTAAGAATTCAGATAAAAAGATTTGAAACGGAGGGGATATAATCGGAAAATAGAACAACTGAAACTTACTCTTTCATCATTTCCGTTTTTCAACGCTAAATTTTCCTAATTTAACTATTAAGTTAAAATAGAAAGTAAAGAATAAAATTACAGTTATTTCTTCTTGTTAATGAATTTCTTGTAGGATTTATTGAAGAGATTTTTACTCATATTCATTAAGATAAAACCAAACAATTAGAAATCAATAATACCAAGTACATGTTTATTAAAATCAGTTTTTTTAATATCAATATGCAAATTAGCTTTACGTTTACACTGAAAACTGGTATTTTGTTGTATATATAAATACAGTTGCATGTTATTAGTATTTAGGTAAGGCCAACAGTATTAATAATGTCAAACAGTTTTATTATTAATTGAGGTTTAAATAGAAATAGAATCATGGAGAATGTGACGTAAATAACTAAGGGAATTGTGACTTGAGTAGTGATATAGTTTCGGTTACAGACAGAAAAACACATAATCTCCATTATAATAAGATATATATATATATATATATATATATATATAAGAATTTAGTATATATAAAGCTCTTTCTTTTAGTTAGATTTACTAAAGATATCTTTTTATAGTCCTCTGGACATCATAATGCATGGTATTTTTTATAATCATAGACTGAGAAGTAAGGTTGAAATTAATATCTTTGATAGCCAA
Source organism: Doryteuthis pealeii (assembly GCA_023376005.1). Lineage (NCBI taxonomy): Eukaryota > Metazoa > Mollusca > Cephalopoda > Myopsida > Loliginidae > Doryteuthis > Doryteuthis pealeii. Next base: position 37,061,272 of record CM042159.1, on the reverse strand, counting down.
CGTGACTGGATTTTAACTTCGGATTTACATACACACACAATAAAGGTGTGTCAAAAAAGTATCTAGATTTTCGGTATTTTTTGATACACCTAGTATTCTGAAAAATTAACGTTCCATTTATTCTTCATTTCTATCTAGGTAAATGCAACGTTAAATCCGTACTTTTTGCCAATCCTTGTATTTTGAGAAAAAAATTACGTTACATTTATTGTACATTCCTATCTTGGTAAATACAGCTTCAATATGGATACTTTTTGACACACCTTGTATATACGTATATGTGTATGTGTGTGTACATATATATATATATATATATATATATATATATATATTTATATATATATATATATATAATATATATATATAATTCATGGATAATGGTAATTAATGGATACGAATCATATAATTTTTTAGTTACATCTATCACTAGATATTCTTATAATGTTATACATTAATTAAAATCTTCACTTTACAGCTAATCGTCTTTTTTTTCACTTGCAATTATTCTCATTAAAAGGTTCAGCGAGTAAACTTCATTACTAACTTTTTTCCTTCAATTATATCTTTGTATTTTACTCATATATATATATATAGTTGTAGAAGTAGTGCATCTATCTACCTCCATTTCGTGGGTCAAGACAGATATACAGTACTTAAAAGGTGTCATGAACATCTAAACCGTGCTAGATAAAGTATATCTACAACTATTAATACTCTGTTTAGGAAATATTATTGAGCACGGTTTGAAGGAAATACTAATGTCAATGCTGCAATAGAACATTATACCCCCCATATATATATAATGTTCGGTTTGTGAGGACGCAGATAGCTCAGTCCAGCTTTTACGCGGCCTGCCACACGAATGCGTCTTGAGATCTCCGGCTTTACATTATGTATGAAAATAAGGTAAATATTCATATTTTTTTAAGGTTTACATTTTCAGTTAAATTCTTGATCAGTGTATATATATATATATATATATTATATATATATATATATATAAACAGAAAGTATTCCCCAAAACATGAAATTATTCTTGAGGTTGAAGTCGATGTTATAATGTTGCGTTTTTTAACCTTCATCAGGACTTGCTGTGGACGAAATATTGTACGAGCGGATAACTTTTTCAGAAGTCATCCACCATTACAACATTTCGTCCACCTCAATTCTAATGAAGGTTTTAAAAAACCGAAACTTTATAACGTCGACTTAAACATCAAGCATACATTCATCGTATTCAGAAGAATTAGTGTTTTTTTTGTTTTGTACATACCATCGAATTTAATTCCCTATTTTCGTCATATATATATATATATATATATATATATATATATATATGTATGTATATATATATATAAGTAAAGAAATAACAAAAGACTTAGAGATTGAGCTTTGTGGTGTATTTCAGGGAGCTTAGACTATAATGCTCAATCTCTAAGTCTTTTGTTATTTCTTTACTTATATATTTGCTCTGTGACTCTAACATTAAGAGCACACATTGAGCCCTCAAACTGCGACAGTTTTTTAATTAAAACTATTGTGTCGTAAGGAAGATTTCTTCTCTGGACTTTTGGATTATATATATATATATATATATATATATGTGTGTGTGAGAGAGAGAGAGGGAAAATGCGGATAAACACAACACAGCAACTAATTTTTCCTTCAGAATAAATTTGACAAAGCATTGCAAAAAAATACGGAAAAATATCACTTTAATTTAGTTGTGTTGTTTTATCCGCGTTTTCCCTCTATTTCAAACATTTTGTCGGATTTAGTCAATCCTTTACAACTTATATATATATATATAAGAAAAAGATTCATTCTGATATACCATACCTACGTTTCACAAGTGTCAGCAAGTTATAGTTTATTGGTAAAAGCCAGAGAGAAAGTTCACACGTTTGTAACGAATTTATTTCCATCCTTCGCTTAGAAAAGTCTTTACTTTTTCCTATCTGGGTGCCGATTGATCGCGGTAGGTGCCGTGCTAAAAAGAGTTTTGCCGATATCACAGCCTCAGGTTACTACTCACTATGTTCTATAAATGATGCCAAAGAGATCTATTAATTGATCTGGATTTGGAAGCCAACTTCACCTTTGATAGGGTTGGGAGAGCAAGGCTGGTGGTGTTCGGGCGGTAAAGAAACTGAAATAATTTATTTTAATAACAGGAATGATAAATTTATAAGTACGGTTGCATAAGCGAGAATGTTCTAAATTGGTTTCATGTTTTATTTTTTTATTTTTTATTCTTATTTTTTATAAATCAATCTTTATGATAACAAGTAAAAATAAAAGAATGCATATTTTCGATGTGATCTATTGAGAAAAAATGGCTAAGCAAATTATACGTTTTGAAGTTATTGATTAAGTGTGGAAAACCTTGGTCAGAATGTGAACAATAGTCAATAATAATAATAATAATAATTAATAATAATAATTGAAAAAGCTGTGGAATGTGAAAGTGATATCAATTGTAGTTGGTGCACTTGGAACGGTCCCAATAAACTTGGAAAAAAGACTGGAGGATCTGGAAATCTGAGGAAGAATTGAGATCATCCAAAATACTGCAATCGGCTAGAATACTCAGAAGAGCCCTGGAGGCTTGAGGAGACTTAGTGTCACTCAGCCTCCAGTGAAATACCATCAGCTAACGCTGATGTGAAAAACTCAAAGGAGTGAAAATAATAATAATAATAATAATATGCCAGCAGATCACAGGGTGAAGCTAAAGGAAAATGAAAAGAAAAATGGACAAATATCTGGACCTTGCCAGAGAAAATGTTATGGAATATGAAAGTGAAAGGGATACCAATTGTAGTTGGTGCACTTGGAACAGTCCCAAAAGGATTAGAAAACGGTTTGGAAAGTTTGGAAATCAGAGGAAGGATTGAAACCATTCAGAACACTGCACTGCTGCAATCTGCCAGAATACTCAGAAGAGTCCTGGAGACCTGAGGAGACTTGCTGTCACTCAGACTCCAGGGAAGGACCATCAGCTAATGCTGATGTTAAAACTCAAAAGGAGTAAATAATAATAATAATAATAATAATGATAATAATGATAATAATAATAATAAAGAAGTAAAAGCAGAAAATTTATTTCATGAAGTTAGAAGTTTAGAATTTAAGCAAGAGTTATATGAAAGAAAGAATGAATGAATTAGGGAAAGAACGAAAGAAAGAAAGAAATGAACACATGTATAAGGAAGGGATATTGGAAGAAAATAATCTAAGAAGGAGTAAGAAAAAGAAACAAAGAACAAAAGGAAGACTGTGGATATTGAATAAAGAATTAATGAAAGAAGGAGATAAAGAAAATGGATAAATATTGGAAGGAAGTTATCTAAGCAGAGTATATAAAAAAGAAAAAGAAACAAGATATAGGGAAAGAGAGAAGGAAACCAACGAAAAGAGAAAAACTGAAAGAAAGAAGAAAAATGCTTTAATTTTTTTCTCTTTATACACGTGAGAAAAACTTTTCTCACTATTATTGCGGTCTAAAGAAGCTGGAATTCTGAAAGACGAGAATGTTTTGGTTGAAATAAATTCATAACTTTTAACATGATCGATTTCTTTAATAAGAATTTCCCTGATAGGATTCAACCAAATTTGAGAACTCGAACATACATATAGATATCAGTGTATGTGCATATATATATTTTTTTTTTTACATATACGGAATATAGTATGAATAAATATATGAAAATCTTAATTCATCAGATAAATTTATTTTGGCTATCTTCGCCTATCCAAATCTGGCGATTTTAAGAAATAAACGCTGAAAGGAAATTTAAACAGTTCTTGAAAGGAGGAAACACATACTTTGTATGTAATTATTGTCCATTATAAAATCAGATTTGAAGAGGCGAAATTATCGAAGTAAATTTATTTTTAATAATTTACGGTGTTACATAACTTATATGTAGCCTATTAAATGTGTACGATAAGTGTAGTTTAGATTCAAAATAACGGTTAGTAGAAAATACAAGAAAGGTGATTGACGCTTTTTACCCCTGCGTTGACCTCTCTTCTGGCCCGTGAGAGCGAGACATGTGAAAATAGCAACGAAAATCAGATTTACCTGACTGCGGGGACGAATAAAACATATGGTGTCTCTTGTCCCAATAGACAAAATCTCCAGGCGTTTTACTTGATCTGGGATTCTTATAAAATAAAATATGAGCTCAAAAAAACAAAAAAAGGGGGAAGAAAAGAAAGTCTTGCGTTGTTATTTAAAAACAAAGTAACAACACTGGGCATTCTAGTATAAACACAGGAAGAATCCCAGATTTAGAGGAAACCAACCAAGATCCAAAGTAGAACATGAAAAAGAATTGACTGGGAATAGAAACAACAGATGGTGTGCAAGAAATGTTTACACACACACACACACACACACACACCAACACACTATATATATATATAATATAATATTATTATATATATATAAAATGTTGTTCTGGTTCCAACGGGAGAAAATTCAATATTTTTAAAAAAAAAAAAAAAGAAGGTCCGCAAAATGTATTTTGTTCTCAGAAAAATTTTTTTAATTCTTTTTGTTTTACATATGCAACACGTGTTTCAGATCTTCTGGTATCTTCTTCAGGCGTTGATTGATAATATTATCAATCAAAGCCAGAAGAAGATACCAGAAGATCTGAAACGTATTGAATATTTAAAACAAAAAGAATTAAATTTTTTTCTGAGAGCAAAATACATTTTGCGGACTTCCTTTTATTATAATATATATATATATATATATATATATATATATATATATATATATATATATATATAATTAAATCCACCAAGCAAATAAGTATACAATCTTATTTACTTCGGAATTTTTTTCACTAAAACCGATTAAAAAGTGCTAAATAGACGATTAAAATCAATTGGTTTAAAAACTACCGACTTAAGTTTCTCGCAGTAGCGTGAATTTTCACGAGGATTCGCGCTACTGTGAGAAACTTAAGTAGGTAGTTTTTAAACCATTCCATTTTCATCGTCTATAATATATATATATATATATATATATATATATATAGTATTTCGTACTAGTCCAATATGTTCGTTTTAATCGTTCTATGTTAACTCCATTATTCTCGATATTTATCTCTGTTCACCGAGGATCGAAATTAGTCAGCAAACACAATAGTTTCTTTTTTATTTCTCATTCACCCCCCACACTTCTATTGTTATATTTCTTATTCTTCTTTTCTTCAATAATGAACCAAATATGTTTTTTTTAACCTCCAATATATATATACATAATATATATATACCTATAGTGTTGGATTGTCACTGTTTCATTTTTTACTTGAACGATGTGCCAAACGCAGTATTAATTGGTAGAGTGCTCAATATAAAACAGAGCTGTTATATAATATAATAAAATAAATATATAAAGGTTATACATATCTATTTATTTGCTGACAAAGGAACATTCACGACCATTTTGGTTTCATGCGTTAACAATGGTCACCTTTGTACCAAATAAATAGATATGTAAAACCTTTATATATTTATTATATTATATATGATATATTATTATGGACTCTCTCGTCGATTTTCGACGCATGAGGATTCATACAATGAACACCCACACAGTGTTTTTTTTTATAGTGATGAAGGCTTGTGTTGGACCATCCACACTTTTTGGCACAGTCGATAGGAAATAATTGGTGCATCAAGGGTTGCCAGAAACCCAATCAACGACCGACCTCAGGAATTTTGAATTCAGAGTTATCCCTCTCCTAGACTGGTTACCTACCCAAGGTTGAAGGGCTCAGTCTGCCCTACTATTTAACCCATAGCTGGAGGGAGAATATATGGATTC
>CM042159.1:36975427-37032927 GCA_023376005.1 Doryteuthis pealeii | reverse complement strand
ATTATGGACCATTTCCACTCGTGGGTATCTGAGGCCCACCGAGTTTCATCAGAATACTTTTTTTAAAATTCAGGATCTGAATAAAAAAGTGGTCTGACGAAACTCGATCTATGCCTACCTGCGAAGAGATGTCTTTGATAATCCTCTGAAATAAGGGGGGGGGGGCAAGTTTAAAATAATCACCTAGATGACGTACTCTTCTATTATGGAGATATATGTTCGTAGAATGTTGCTTAGTGTGAGAAAATAAAGTGTTTATTGTTGAGCTTACAGATCTGAAGCTCTATGCCTACCTATGAGGATACGTCCTTCATAACCTCACTGAAATAAAGGGGGTGGAGTACAAGGTGAAAAATAATGTTTTGGCAAAATATTGATGGAAATGAACAATAGTAGTCTTATCAATCAGTCCTTATGTGACACAATGAGCAACAAGAAAACTGTTGCATGGTACAGAAAAAGGCTCAAAGGATTGCAAACTATACATGGCTTCATTACAAAAAAAGTGCAACCATATTATTATTCCAATGTCTCAATTAACCCTTATTCTTTCTGTAATTAAAAGTTGTTTCATTTTTTTCCTTTTCTTTTTTATTGTTTGTTTTTGTTGTTGTTGTTGCTATAACTGTTTTATTATTTCTTTAAGGAAATGTTTATAATAATTTTTACTAGCAGTCCCACACATGACCCTATTATTTGGAGCAGCAATTATGTCGCTAATTTATATATAAATAAAATGAATTTACAAATTTACAAAATCTAACATTTTTAAAGTTAAAAAAAATAGAAACAAAAAAGACAAGACTAGGAAAAAAAAAACAACATTCGTTATCAATTCTTTCTTATGTAATTAGGGTTAATTAAGTCCGTGTATTCTGAAATATATTTCAAAATGATAATTAAATGATAAATTTTAATTATAAGTATAATCGTTATTTCGAAATTTATAATATATACATAAATAATGATGTAATATACAAATATAATATTCGAATATAACAATATCATAAATTATTTTTCTATGGAAACCGGCTGTCGCTGAATTTTCTATGGTGGAACTTTCCTTGGTGGAATTCACTTTAGTGGAATTCACCTTCTTAAAATTCATTAGGGGTAATTTGATGCGGAGGATTTTATCACAGTGGAACTTACCAATCATATATGAGTTTTTTTATATCCAGAAAGGCACAAAGTCGATCATTTTTACCTACTTTAAAAGCAAGAGGAATTACATTTTGTTTTTTTTAGTTCAATTTCCTAAAGTAACATCTACATAGTTAAATTGAGAACTAATATAAGTTTCTATAGAATTCAAATATTTCATAAATTGAATGTATTAGAAGATTTTATCAAAGGTACCATTGGGTGATCATTCTTTCGAAGACACTTTAAAAAAAAGATAATATTTCCAATAATCATTCCCAAACGCCGAAATGTACTTGATATACCCTAGGGATCCATGAATTTATACAGTTAGAAGGTGTTATCTTTCATATAAAAGAAAATATGTGAATTCATCATTTAAACAATGAAACATTTCAGCTGATCGCATTAATATATATATATATATATATATATATATATATATATATATATATATATATATATATATATATATATATATACCTGACCCATTCTAGCTGAACTCTTGTGTGTAATTACTAGATTATGTACATATATAGTATTACAGTGTGTACGGAAATATCCTACACGAGTTTCACCATTAGAATCTCATGTATAATATATATATATATATATATATATATATATATATATTATGTGTGTGCATGTTAAGGGAGAGATAGATCTATACATAAAGATTAAGGATTGGCGCTAAAAACGTTTTTATTCCGTAAGATTTTTACAATGCACAAGAATGCAGAGCAATATCCCAATGTATTTCAATATTTAAAAATATATATCCGATCTCTGTGTTGGGGGAGGGCATTTGTGTGTATGTTATATATAACATTTTATGAGGTAAAACAGGTTAAACGCGCGCGCACACACACACACACACACACACACACACATATATATATATATATATATATATATATATATATATATATATATATTTGAACTTAGGGTTGTAAATAGATGAAGACAGAGGGATATGAACAGATTAAGATATATAGATAAGAACATACTATATTGGATAGATATATATACTGATAGATATGAAAGGGGTACGATAGATAAAAAGACATATATTTAGCAAATTATATTATCAATATAAATGATAAATCGAGAGAGGGGGAGAAAGTTTGCTATAAAATACAACAGTTAATATCAAATTGTATTATATTGATAGATATAGGACTTGAGAGAGAGGGGTAGTAAAGTTTGCTACAAACTACACCAGTGAATATCAATGAGATATATATGTGTGTGTGTGTTTATACATGCAAACTATAATATATTAATTGATAGACAGATCGAGATATATATATATATATATATATATATATATATATATATATATATATGTATATATATGAGAGAGAGATAGTTTGATCGAGGGAGAAAGTTTACTACAAACTACTGCAGTAAATATCAATATTATATATATATATAATATTAATTGATAGATAGATCGATACATAGTGAGTTTGATAGAAGGAGAAAGTTTGCTACAAACTACAGCAGTGAATAAATTCACATTGATGGCATGCATACATTGGTATTGGAATGAAGAATCTATTCGCTCTGGTTGTGCGTATTTGATTAAATATTCATGAAAGAGTGAACTGACTATGTAGAGATACCATTAATGTCATTATAGATCAATTTCTAGGATGACAGAGAGGCTGAGCTTTTTACAATGCAGGTAATGCGGATTTTGCAAGCGAATGCATCTAACCGACACAAGTAGGAACTTGCATTGCACTATGACTGTTCTTTCTACTGAGAACATTTGTTTTACGATAGATTATTTTAACATAAACGTCCAAAATCGTACCTTTTTGCTCTGGCTTGAAAATGACTATTGTCAAATGTAGAAACTATACAAAAATGCGCTCACCAATTTGGCTAAATTCTGAACCTCTGGGGAGTGTGTATATCCCTTCATTGTCTGAGGGGTGTATGCGCCGTCAATTAGTGGGTAATATACTGGAGTGTTTGGCTAGAAACCACAAGGTTCCTAGTTCGATATCGGTCCTCCACAACTCAGTGTATGAGTAGCACAGGGAACTATGCGGTAAAGTAAGGAGATGATAGTAGGCTTGGCGCTCCACCTCAAATCAAAAACAATCTCCTTGGTCTAGAGCTAGTGAAAAAGGGATAGACTCCCTCGCTGATTGGCTGATAACTTTAGGCCACACCGATGACTTTATTTTAATTTTATTATATTGGATTGCAACATCGTCGAAAAAATTATAAACTCACGTTGACAAATGCGTTCACTTTCAAACTAATACCCTTTGGAAAGGTATGAAAACCCTCTCAGTTATGGGTCAACTAGTACCACTGCTTCTTTGGATTTTTGGAGATAAGGCTTGAGAATTTGGATTATTTGGATTAGTAAGACTATTGACGTCATTTTTATTATTATCTACACAATGTTTCAGTCAATGTGCCCTCCGGGCTTCTTCGACAAGAAGACTCCTGGGTTCAAAGAGAAGGGTCCCTAGTCAGACAAGAAATACCCGAAGAGGGCCGGAGGGCACATCGACCGAAACGTTGAGTATATAACAATAATGATGAGAACAATAGTCTGAATAATCCAAGGTACCCCTGCTGTTCTTCTAGCATTAAATGATCTACGAAAATGGATACGCTATTAAACAAATTAATCTTTATAATTTTGACTCACTTGGCCGCTGTGGCCCAGAGTTGTAGTACAGTGTCCCATCCGTGTCATATATATATATACTCTTTAATATGTGAAGAAAAATGGATGTGAATCCGACAATATGTAATATTGTAAAAATTTTTAAAAACACAAGTTTCATAAACGAATAATGTTTATTACGCCTACGCTCCAGTGTTTCGATTTTTTTAGATAGACCTTCATCGGGACTTTCGTTGGTTTAAGGGGAAAAAATTAATTATTACTGAAAAGAAAAAGTCTGCGAGCCTCTGTCTTTGGTGTGTTGGGTTTCTTTTTTGTTGATCTTCAAATGTGTGGAAGAAAAGAACTATTTAAAATTGTTGACAAACGCCAGCGTCTTAAGTTTAAACTAACCTAACAGCGTCCCAATTAATGCTAAGTAAAAGTTAAGAGGCTCGCAGACCTTTTGTTTTCAGTAATAATTTGTTTTCCTTAAACTCTGATGAAGGTATATCTAAACAGACCGAAACACTGCAGCGTAGGCGTAATAACCATTATTCGTTTGTGAAACTTGTGCTTTTTTTAAAAATTTCTACAATATTACTCTTTAGCATATACAGTGCGTGGTGTAAGGGTTAAGGTCGTAGGAAATGGACACGAAGAGACGAGTTCAAATCCTGGATAAGGCTGTTTGCGTTTTATATAGCACTAATACCCTTGGGAAATGCATTAATTCCACTATTGTGGTCATTAATAAAGTATTGTTGTTTATTGTAGTCATTAATAAAGTATTGTTGTTTTCTACGATTGTGTTTTTCTAATTATAACGTTAAATAAGGTAATTATTTTTATCTTTTATTTAATATTCTTAACAATAGATCAAATATAACAATGACCTGTATAATAAGTTTACAACAGTACCATTATCATCGAAATAAAGCAGGTTGAAAAATGTTTTGATCAGTCAGGAACAATCGAACGGGAAAGAAGAAAGTTAAAAGAAGAAAGAAAGAAAGTAAGAAGAAAGAAAGAAAGTAAGAAGAAAGAAAGAAAGTAAGAAGAAAGAAAGAAGAAAGAAAGAAAGAAGAAAGAAAGTAAGAAGAAAGAAAGTAAGAAAAATGAAAGAAGAAAGAAAAAAAGAAAAATGAAAGAAGAAAGAAAGTAAGAAGAAAGAAAGAAGAAAGTTAAAAGAAGGAAGAAAATAAAGAAAGAAAGAAAGAAGAAAGTTAAAAGAAGGAAGAAAGAAAGAAAAAAGAAAGTTAAAAGAAGAAAGAAAGTAAGAAGTAAAAAGAAGAAAGTAAAAAGAAGAAAGAAAGAATGAAAAAAAAGATTCTATCATTCTTTGTTCTTTCCTTGTTAACTCAATGACTATCTCTTCTATCTATGACTACACATATCCTATTTACGTTTGTATATGTGACGGTAAATAGTATTTGACGTAGGTGCTAATTAGTTGGACTGCGACATCGTAGTAACATCTATCTATCTATCATAGTCTGTTCATATCCATCAATTCTGGGCACCTCAAGCTCACTTTGAAGATCATAGTTAGTGAGTTCGATTCTCATTGGGCGCACCATATTTCTGCCCTTGTGCTAAGATTAATAAATACCTATACATATATTATATTGAATGCAAAAACGATCATGGTATATATATATATATATATATATATATATATATATATATATATATATATGGAAATTAATCCGACAGTATGAAATTTAACATTTTTGAATATATAACATCATTTGTTTTTTCAATATATATATTTTTGAATATATAACACCATTTTTGAATATATAAACATCATTTGTTTTTTCAATATATATATTTTTGAATATATAACACCGTTTTTGAATATATAACATCATTTGTTTTTTCAAAAATGTTAAATTTCATATATATATATATATATATATATATATATATATATATATATATATATATGCATCTACCATGAGTTTTTTTGAGATCACGGAGGATGGTAAGCCATTAAACATTGAAGCTCAACTACACCAAACCCAAACTCTTTTTCTAGAGATGCATTTTTCTTAAAAAAGAAAACTAAATACAACGATACTCTGTATAATAATTCAATTTTCCAATAGTACCATCTTCGTGAAAAGAAAGTAAGTTGAAAAAATGTTTTGATTAGTCAAGAAGAATTGAAGACGAAAGACAGAAATATTCTACCATTCTTCGTTCTTTCCTTTTCAACTCTCTACGACTATCTCTGCTATCTCTGACTGTACAAATCCTATCTAACTTTATTGGGCAAAGTAGCTAACTAGCTGGATTGCGACATCTTAGTTCTATCTATCTATTTATCACAGTCTGTTCATATCTATCAATATATATATATATATATATATATATATATATATTATTATTATAATGGAGATTGTGTGTTTTTCTGTCTGTAACCGAAACTATATTACTACTCAAGTCACAATTCCCTTAGTTATTTACGTCACATTCTCCATGATTCTATTTCTATTTAAACATCAATTAATAATAAAACTGTTTGACATTATTAATACTGTTGGCCTTACCTAAATACTAATAACATGCAATTGTATTTATATATACAACAAAATACCAGTTTTCAGTGAAAACGTAAAGCTAATTTGCATATTGATATTAAAAAAACTGATTTTAATAAAAATGTGCTTGGTATTATTGATTTCTAATTGTTTAGTTTTATCTTAATGAATATGAGTAAAAATCTCTTCAATAAATCCTAAAAGAAATTCATTAACAAGAAGAAATAACTGAAATTTTATTCTTTACTTCCTATTTTAAATAGATAGTTAAATTAGGAAAATTTAGCATTGAAAAACGGAAGTGATGAAAGAGTAAGTTTCAGTTGTTCCATTTTACGATTATACCCCCTCCGTTTCAAATCTTTTTATTTGAATTCTTAATTAGTTTCATTAGCCTTTCTGATTTAATCTAATATTTTATTACATTTAAACTTAAATACTTGCACCCGGAGGGTGCATATATTTGCTAGTATATATAATATACCAAACTTATCGGTAAATTCCCGCGGTGAGAAAAAAAACAGCAAATAGTTTGATTTTAAAAGTATACTGCCAAACATCAACCGGGGAGAAAATTTTTTTTAGAAAAAAGAAAAGACCGAGATAATCGTACCAACAAAAAATAATCTATTGGTACAATACTTTGGCCAAAAGAAAAAACAATTTATATGCATATATATATATATATATATATATATATATATAAGATATATATATTCATATAAAACTACCAGGAGACTAAAGCTAATAAGTAAAAAGTGTTCAATACCTAAGTAGAGCAAATAATAAAAATAAATCTAATGATTCAGACGAACCTACTAAAATTTTCGCTTAATGCTCTTCATGGATAATATCTGACTAAAGAGACTGGGAGCAAATGCATTAAAATGTAATATATATATATATATATATATATATATATATATATATATATATATATATAATGTTTTGGAACATGAAATAAAGAAGAAATAAATAAATGAATTAATATTCAATCATTCAATCATTCTTCGTTCTCCTATTTTCCAAATCTCTAAGAATATCTCTGTTATCTCTGTCTGTACATATGCTATCTAACTTTATTGGGCAAAGTAACTGACTCGCTGGACTGCGACATTTTAATAACATCTATCTCTGTTCATATCTATCAATATTTGTGTTTTTTTCTACTATGACCCCCTTTCCTTTAACTAACCAACAAAGATTAGTAAACTATCAAATATCTAAACTAAACAAAACAAAACCAAAACGCTTCTTTTAGAGACGCATGTTTCTATAAAAGAAGAAAAGAAGCCAAAATGCAACAATGCTCTGTATAATAATTTAATTTTACTATGGTACTATTCTCCTCAAAATAAAGCAAGTTGAAAAACTGTTTTCATTAGTCAGGAAGAATCGAACACGAAAGAAAGAAAAAAGATTGGCTCATCGTTTTGTTCTCTCTTCTTTTTCAACTCTTAACGACTCGGCTCAAAACAAGCAGACGATATTATTTCAAGGTCATCCACATTGCAGCAAAGGATCATTGAAACATTGTTTTCTCCATTATTCCTTTTATGTTTTGTATTTAATCTCTTTCATTTTTATTTATCTATTTTGATGTTAAAGAAAACGAGAAATGGGAAAAAAGGTGAAGATGGAAAAAAATGATAATAAAAGAATGTTCTGACAACACCGACATAAAAGATTTTTTAATCATGAATGCGATTATTTTATTAAAATTTAATTAGAAAAATGCAAGATAACAAAGAATCGCCTGATTACATGATATTCAATTCTTCTTCTTCTTCTTCTTCTTCTTCTTCTTCTCTTATTATTATTATTATTATATTATTATTATTATTATTATTATTGGGAGCTAGTAACATTTTTATTATCTGTTGAAATGTGAGAAGAAGAAGAGAAAACGGAAAGATGAAGAGGAAGGAAGTAGAAGAAGATTGAAGGAAGAAGAGATAGACGAAAAGATAATGAGGGAAGAAGAAAGATGAAGAAGAAAAACATGAAGGGGGGGAAGAAAAGATGACGAAGAAGAAAAAAAAACACGAAGAGGGAATAGAAAAAAGATGAAGAGGAAGAAGAAATACAAGGGAAGAAGAAGAGGGTGAGGAAAATAAAAGATGAAGGGGGAAGAACAAGAAAGAGAAGGAAAGATGAAGGGGAAGAAAAAGAAGGAAATATGATGAATATGAAGGAGAAGAAGTAGAAGGAGAGGGGAAGAAAGGTGTAGGAAAATGGTGGGAGATAAATGGGGATGAAAAAAAGTCTTGGGATGATAAAACATAGAAATATACGTGGATGAATGATGTTTTTCAAACATTAGCAAAATTATTCGTTCAATTATAATTAGCAGCAGCAGCTGAAGAAAAGTGAACACTTATTTTTTCTAAGATAATGGAATCATTATTAAATGTTTAAAATTGTTATATATGGTTATTGAAGTCAGTCAGTCAGTATACTGTTGGTTTGGACAGCAGCAACTGGCTAAGCCCAACTTAGCTAGTGCCCAATACATCTGGTACTTATGGGACTCGAGAATAGTCCATTCATGCATTTGGGTGATTCCATTCCTTGCGTCCTGTTGTGTTTGGCCAGTTGCTGTTGTTCAAACCAATAGTAGACTGACTTCAATATAAAATATGATTTTGCAAAAAGCAACCTACTCGCTAAAATAATAATTAAAAAAACAAACATAGTAAGCAATATGGATCCTTTGTTTAGTAAAATGACTTGATGCGGCTTTAAATAACCCGAAAATGGTTGATATGCCATAAAGCAAACACTTAAATTATGAAAATCATATTGCAGCTGTAGCTAACAGTAGATATACATGAACTCATATTTGATAAGGAAAACGAAACCACTTCACCCACGAGACAGACCTATAATCTTATTCTTAAGACTGCATAGATTCCTGGAAAGTATGAAATTACGACTAGCGTTACTTGTCGTAGAAATATAAGTACTAACTTTCACCTCTTCTTTCCTTTTCTTATCAACCTTAATAGGTTTTGCCGGCTTCTTTTGTGCTGCACTATTACAAGTTTTTCATCTATTTTCTGTGGCAATGTTCTTTGATATTTGTGTCATCTCGTTGAAACTCAAACTCCTCATATTTCTTCTTTTTTTTTTTTTTCGACTCAATTTCGCATTCGTTTTTCTTCACTTTCATCTTCGATTTCAATGAAAGACGTCATTAGTCTGTGTATACTTCATTCTTTTTTTTTCTTTTCCTTTTTGTTCTTTTTTTTTTTGTTTACTTTTTTTTTCATTTTTATTTCCAATTCTTAGACTTCTTGTGTAGATTCTTTTTATCAAAATGTGTTTATTGCCTTCTCGTTTCTCTCTTTATTTATTCCATCTTATTCTGCTTATATCAATTTTTGTTCTTGTTTTTCTTTCTTTCATTCTTCTTCTTCTTCTTCTTCTTCTTCTTCTTCTTCTTCTTCTTCTTCTTCGTTTTTCTTATTATTATTTCGTCCCACTCTTCTTCTTCTTCTTCGTTTTCTTATTATTATTCGTCCCACTCTTCTTCTTCTTCTTCTTCGTTTTCTTAGTATTATTCGTCCCACTCTTCTTCTTCTTCTTCTTCTTCTTCTTCTTCTTCTTCTTCGTTTTCTTATTATTATTCGTCCACTTCTTCTAGTAAAATATGTTAATCATTTTTCTTGTCTATTTATTTTTCAATTTATTTCATCTTTTCGGATCAAATGTTTTTCTTATTTTTCTTTCTTCTTCTTTCTTCTTCTTTTTGAATTAGAATTATCTAATCTCTCTCTTTGATTTTCTCCGCCCTGTCGTCTGGAACGTTAGAATACACTGACTTCACCTCGGCAGAGGGTTAAGACTCCTCAAATGGGGCCACCTGTTGGCCGTGCGTGGCAACTCATGGTGCTTAAGGATGGAACCCTGTTGGTTGGCCAGTCCATGATATACAACACTCCACTTAGACCATTACTTAGGCAAGACGGTCGGTCGGAGAGGCCTCCCGATCAATCGGCTGGTCATGTCAAGCCTAGCACCTATATAAATGCCCCAACCCTATTGTCATCATAGGTAAGCCCCAACCGTTTTTATCACATAGGTGTTAGATGACTGTGGCTGGGAGTCTTCATGTCATGGGAATGACGTTAAACTCTATCTGATGGTAAGGTTCCAATTCTGGAAGTCTGAGGAATGTGGAGCACCCCTTCATCACCATTGCTCCAAGGTCTACTCTTGTTCGGAGTGGTAGTACCTTTCAGGGAACCCATCTATGTGTTGATTTAACGTATTTTACGCCCCCCCCCCCATGATCTTCGGTTCGTGGGTGGTCTCACATTAATAGGGCCTTATGCCTGACCCGTATACGTGGGATACGTGTCATCCATTAAGAATTAATTTATTTTAAAACGTTGCCGCATTAAATGACCCACTGAGGTTGATATGCCATAAAAGAAATTAAACCAAACCAAACCTTGATTTTCTGTCTTTGTTTTATTAAAATGTGTTTATCTTTGTCAGTTTTTTCTTTCTTTCTGTCATCTTCTTGTATTAAAATATGTTAATATTTTACTTGATCTTCTTTCGTTCTTCTTCTTCTTCTTCTTCTTCTTCTTCTTCTTCTTTCGTTCTTCTTCTTCTTCTTCTTCTTCTTCTTCTTCTTCTTCTTCTTCTTCTTCGTTCTTCTTCTTCTTCTTCTTTCCTTCTTCTTCTTCTTTCCTTCTTCTTCTTCTTTCTTCTTCTTCTTCTTCTTCTTCTTCTTCTTCTTCTTCTTTCTTCGTCTTCTTCTTCCTTCTTCTTCTTCTTTCCTTTTTCTTCTTTTCTTCTCTTCTTTCTTCTTCTTCTTCTTTTTCTTCTTCTTCTTCTTTCCTTCTTCTTCTTTCTTCTTTTCTTCTTTCCTTCTCTTTCCTTCTTTTCCTTTTTCTTCTTCTTCTTCTTTTTTCTTTTCTTCTTCTTTCTTCTTCTTTCTTCTTCTTTCCTTCTTCTTTCTTCTTTCCTCCTTCTTTCCTCCTTCTTCTCCTTCTTCTTCTTTCTTTCCTTCTTCTTCTTCTTCTATTATTATTATTATTGCTATTATTCTTCTTCTTATTATTATTATTGCTATTATTATTATTATTATTATCACTGTATTAGGTGATTCTATTACAGGATCTAACCATTTCTTTTTTCCCTCCTAAATTGATATACTTCTACAATGTTCGTTCTTTTCTTATTCTTCCCGTCTTTTTCTCTACCTGTTCAACTCGACTTCCTCCTACGCTTCCCCCAGCGTCTGTTTCGTCCTCCCACCCCATCAACCGTCTCACAATTTTACTTTCTTTTCTTTCTTTTTTTCTTCCATTCTATTCTCTTTTTTCTTTCTCTTTTTTCCATTCTTCCATTTCGAGCCATTAACTCTCTTCCCATCGTCATCTGCTTACTAAGCGTTGCCTTCAGTTCAACAGCGTTTTCCAGCAGTGAGTTGTTATCAATATCAAACCGAGGCTATTAAAAGCTAATATTTTAGGCAGCGGGAGTTTCTTTTTTGCTTGTTTTATTTTAGCATAACATGTAACTAAAAATACTGAGCAACATAAAATTAGATCAAAATCAGAGATCAAACTGTAGCTTAGCCGCGTTAACTCGTAGAAGGCCGGATCAAGTTGTCAAGACAGGCGGAGCAAATGGCAAACTCAGACGAAATGAAACAAAAAGAACAACAAAATTTGAGCTTAGTTGTTTGTGAATTGAAAAGAAAATGCAGAGCATTTAGCATGAATCTTCGTTCTGAATTTTTTTTTTTTTTTTGGTTGGTTAGATTTTACGGCATGACAACCCGTTGGTTATTTATGTCGAAGTCGTTTTTTGTAATTCATTCTTAGGGGGTATATCTTTTTAAAGACTCATTTTGTAACGCATTTTTTAACAAAATTATTTTTCTATATCACTAATAGATGGTACCCAAATAGGTACTACGATTCCGGTCAGGGTGGACCAGGGATTAAATGTGATGAAGACGTATTCCCCACTCCCCACTTCACACTCCCAGAGATCCAGATTATCTAAGAATGTATTTTATCTATAATATTCTTGTAGAGAAGACATGATACCCTTCTGTATCGAATGGATTATTCGATTTGAATATGAATACTGGCGGTGTTGGTCTCAGACCCCGTCTTTTCCAACTCAGACAAACTAGTAATATATTCCTTGTTAACATATCTATTGAAGTCAGTAAGTCTACTGTTGGTTTGAATAACAACAGCTAACTAAGTACAACTTAAGCAGTGTCCAAAACAGTTGGTACATATAGAAATCAAGAATGATCCATTCATGAATTTGGGTGATTTGGGTCATTCCATTCCTTGAGTTTTGATTGGCTGCTTGACTGCTTGATTTGAATGACATTGTGGAGTCTTATAAATACCCTGTCATTCTGCAGTAGACTTTGTGACTATTCGGGTTTGTATTAACCTACAACCGTTTGTTGCCTTGTCTTTCCAGTTCGACGGTAATTGGAACTTTAATTATTCTTCAATATCTTATTCGTTCTTTCTTTCTTTCTTTTCATTTGTTCAATACGTTCGACTGAAACAGATTAGCGCCGTCGCTTCAGTGCCCTTACACCCTCTATCTTTTCCCCTCCTCTCTTTTTTTTTCATTATAGTTTCTTTCTGTGTAGCATGTCCTTTTCCCTCTTTTTCTTTCTTTATAATAAGAACAGAATGGTCCTTTATTTAGTTGAAGTGATATGAAATATAAGAATGCGGATAATAACGGTTTAGTTTTTGCATTCATCTCGGACGATTTGCACGGTTTCATTTTTAACCAGTGCGTGTTGCACGATGATAACAGTTGTATAATTTAGCAACAGGGTTTGCGCATGCGTGTTACAAGCAATACGTGAGTACAATTTAATATATAGATTTCATTATCTTGGCTTTTAGTCGATCTCTTTTTGTATTCCTTCGATAGGGTGAATATAATTATTCTAGCTACAACGCAAATAAATTTTATATCTATTTTCATTTTATTCGCTTTTTTCAAACGCGATTCTTTATGTACTATCGTCTTCCTTTGACAAATAAATATCACTTTGTCTGGATTTTCTTTAACCAATAAAATCCTATAGGTCGCCAAAACACCGTAAAACCAGTTTTAATTCAATGAAAAGGTTTCTAAGAAAAAACTATGGATCACCATAACTGTCAAAATACATGACTTATCAATAGTCATTAGTCAATAAACCTACGACCTCTGCTTTGCCAGTTCTATATCTATGAAGATATTTTATTACCCATCATTTCTCCCTAGAACTAAATTCGCGTAACCTTTCCCCATATTTTTTTCCTTTTAAAAATAGATCAAACGCTCTTTTATATCCCCGCGGAAACATATTAAAAACTCACAAATATTATTTACAGAGAGAAAAAATAGAAGTGATATGAGATTTATTCAGAGTCAAAGGAGAAAGAGTGTAATTCCGATACTGACCCAAAGATTATAGGAATATGATTTTCTGATTGATTTTTTTTTTCCGCTCAAGGTTTACCGGTATGGGATATCGATACGAAACTAATTCGATCGGGCCGAGGATTTGTGTGCTCGTGTATGCGTCTTCATACCAACGGAGAGTTGATAAGGGTAGAGTGTCTGAGGCAAAGATCGTGTTTCTTCCTAGACTGCGTACAGCGAATCGAAATTCGTAAGTGGGTACAAGGTCAAATAGATTGAATGCGTCGACGGCACAACAAGAGAGAACGCTTATAAAATAATAAAAAAAGTATCGATTCTTTATGTAAATGATATTATGAATTGGAGTTCTTAAGGCGTTCTTATCTGTGTGTACGCACCGATGTGTTTGTGTGCGGATTTGAACGTATAGACGCTGGAGTAAACGCTGACAATAATCATGGGTTGCGCATGCGTGTTATAAGCAATACATGTGTACAAAAATGGGACCATATGACCTTTAGGCACCCCTTTTTGATTTCGATTCAGAAGGACATGTTTTTCATTTCCACCGTCAATATACGGTTGTTGGTTACGGGTTAGGGTTTATAATGAATTTAAAAAAAACTCTAAAAATCGACTATTAACAAACAACCGGATATTGACGGTGTAAATGAAAAAAAATGTCCCTTTGAAATGAGATCAAAAAGGGGTGCCTAAAGGTCATATGGTCCCAAAAATGGATTTCTAAAATATCGTTTAGAGATAAAGGATCCCATTTCTTTTTACTGATTTAAACGATAAGGTACAAGTACATATAATAAACACACACACACACAGGTATATGAGACATTAGTTGACCGTTAATCGTTTAGCGTAAAGCAAATACTCCCCTCTTGTTTACAGATTTGTGTTCTCTGGCGATTGTAAAAACATACATCCTGTAAGTTTGTTTGTATCAATTAATTGTTCGCCCCTGGCTGACAGTTCCTGATAGCCATGAGGGTAAGTAGCTTGACAGACAAAAATTATGTTAGGTTTCGCACCCGGCTAGAGGTAGCTGTTAAAAAGTCGAGCCACACTGATGAGAAGTAAACTTTGAAACACGTGTCTGTGGATGACTGGTATATATATATATATATATATATATATATATATATATATATATATGCAGAAAAATGTAGATTAAGAAAATCCGACAAAATGTGAAGAGTATAATTTCTTTTTATACTCTTTATAAACACACACACACACACACACACACACACACACACATATATATATATATATATATATATATGAGAGAAAGTGAGGATATTTTGTTGATAATATGGCTGCTATATTTGTAAGTAGGCAGAGGTCTATATCATTGATAGAGGATTTACATTTAAGTTATGGTAGCGTGGACATGGAATAAACACCTGTATTTTTTGTCTAAAGATAGCATAGGTGAGAAACTGTCAGTAACCATGTGTTGACCTCATGCCCACGTTACCTTAACTTATGTATATATATATATGGCATGGGCATTTCTGTGACTCGGAGTTTCATGCAGTGATGCATTCGCCAGACAGAATGAACCACTCGGCCATCAGTACTTAGACTGGGACGAGGATTTTAACTGATAAATACATATGTATATATGCTAAGGTCTCCAGAGAGTGCTCCATCCATTTTATGGGAGAGCGTCACACACACACACACACACACACACACACACACATATATATATATATATATATATATATATATATATATATATATATATATATATATCAGAAGTAAATACACAAGCAATGTGTTTATGATATGGCTTTTTTTAGCCGACAATTTTGGGGAGAATATGTGCTTAATTAAAGTCGTAACTAATTTTGAAAGTTAATTAATTAATAATTAATTAATTAGGCGGGCATACCTATTTAAATGTAAGGCTAAATTGATTTTTCTCGATTTGTTTAGCCTTACATTTAAATATGTATGCCCGCCTAATTAATTACTTATTAATTAATTAACTTTCAAAATTTGGTACGACTTCAATTAAGCACATATTCTCCCCCCCCCCAAAAAAAAAAAATATATATATATATAAATCCATAACTGATATTGAGGAAATATTTATTCGGCACAACGCAGATCTTCAGAACGTGAATCTCACCGTCGGTGCTGTTTCATGTCATACCGAAAAAATATTAGAAACAAGGCAATATTAGTGCCGATAATTCATTTAAAAAACAAATGTCATTTTGAGTGAAATAATTCTGGCCGTGATTACCGGACGAGATGTGCGCCGCTCTCCGTTATTCGATCTGAAATCTCGTTTGAAACAAAAATCTCCTTAAGAGGGGATCAGTGTCCTGCAAATCAGATGTAATTGGACCCGGATAAAATATTCATCTCCGACCAAGGTCATCCCATCCTTAAGCGTTGAATTATTGATAAAAAGACAAACAAACAAATAAACAAAAAAATAATCGTAATAAACGGAGTCATAAATTTGGGAAAATTGGCTACACTTCGTTTTAGTTTTCTTGTCAAAATATTACCATTTCATTACAAATCAATTTCGCCTATAACTAATAATTAACCCGTCGTCCTGTAGGGGATTGGGTCGCGATTTATTCTAATACTACGTTACAGCTCAATCCTCATGTGAGAGGCTATAATTATGACCACCCTGTCGGTGGAGCTCAGAAGTGAATCCCCTGCAGACGAGGCTATGATTCACCCAAAAATGAGGGGTGTCCGTAGTATGATACTAAACTGAATCTATTGCCGAGGCCCCAGTTATGAAGTTCTGAAGAATGTGAAGTACCCCTACAATGCCATTTCTAATTCTTGTTTTTACAACTACCCCCACTCTTTTATTTTTTGTGGATGGGGAAGAGGAGAACATAGATTACTGTCCTAAATACTATGAATCATAATCTGTGAGAAGGAGAGAGAGAGGTAGATAAGTAGGTAGGCAATACTAAAGGAAAGGAATGATGTGGGAGCCAAAAATGTATGATTGGAGATAATGGATTTTAGAAGTATGCAGAGTAAACTAAAAGAAATAGGGACAAAATATGGACTCAGAATATCTAAGATAAAATATCGGGTTAAAGATTTAACATTTGTTAAATATATGCTCTGCCACTCACGTAAAATGTTAACAATATTTGCCAATACTCCCAGTTCCACCCGGACTTGGAGTGGTGGTACATGTTATGTATCTATCTATGATTCGAATGTATATATATATAAAATTATTTGTACTCGACAAAAATTCTGAATTCAATATAACCGTAAATTATGGAGGCGCATAGGAATAGGTTAGTTTCGATTAAATATTTTAGAAAAACTAACCTAATCCTAAAAGAAAAAATAATATGTTAAGTATCTGGTCGGCATCCTTAGTTCCAGATGTAATAAGTAAGTAAGCAAGCCAATAAGAATCCGGTGTTAGGGTATTCTTTGTAAGTCCGTCGTCCAAGATAATCCAAGTATCAATGACATAAGCTCAGAATATTGCCACTATTAATACAGCATAAGCAGCAGCAGCAGTGCCAGTGATTGGACAATAGAAATCCACCCCAGGTCACGCGGTAGTCAACGAGTCTATATTTAGGAGTGACCATTTGCCCCATGCCTTATATCATAATAATTCAACAATAACTACACAAAATGTAATTATCAATGTACATTGAACGTAATTCCCTAATCTTTATGCAAAAAATAATCCAAGACAGGTTGTCATGCCGTTAAAAGCAATCTGTTATTAGGAATTTAAGCACTATTAAATAAAGCCGGCGGTTTGGTCTCGGATTAGGTGTCTCGGTAGACACAAGTTTCAGTGTTCGAAACCGGCTCTTGCCATCTCAGTGCATGAGTAGCACAGCTTAAATCGATGCGGTAATGTTGGGATTTGATGGTAAGGGTGGCGCTCCTCCTTAGACACAAAAACAATCTCCGTGGTCTAGCGCTAGTTAAAAAGGGGTCGACTCACTTGTTTCCGGCTGAAATTGACAATAGGTCTCTCTGTCCTCCTTTACTTTACGCAGTATTAAAGTAAGCGTAGTAAATAAATTTACGGTTGATTATGTATATATATATATAAGTTAAGGTAGCATGTAACTGATACCACCAGTGCATGGTGACTGACAGTTTCTCGCCAATGCGATCTATGTGATCTGAAAATAGGTAGGTGTGAAACTGAAAAATCACGCACCGTTGACCCCATGTCTACTCTACCTTAACTTAGTCATAAAAGTTATAGCACCCGTATTTATATATATATATATATATATATATATATATATATATAATATATCTAAAGGTGTGTCATAAAAGTATCGAGACTGAAGCTGTATTAGATAAAAATGAACAATGAACGTTATTTTTTCAGAATACGAGGTGAGTAAAAAAAGTACGATACATTTGACACCTATATATATATATATATATATATATATATATATATATAAAGATTATTGTTCCTGTCCAATTATCTCAAGTTGTTATTTTCGAAGCAGACATGGCCTTCCAGCTTTGAAAATATTACATAGCTCAACGTTATAATTATAATTTAATCTCGATACGATCGTTACCGGAGGTCCCTACTATACAATACATCCCCAATAAACTTCATCCGGTGGTGGCTGTAATTTTGTGCTATGTGCAGTCATCTCTTAGTGGCAATCATTCCAAAATTCTTTAGCACCTGTTATTGATTGATCGTTTAGTTTTAACGACATGTCAATCCACTTAAGGTTATTTTATGCCTAGAACTTAGAGAATCGTATCTATTGTTATATTTACATTTTTGTATAGTTTTTGTTAATAGTTTTTATTTGTACAAAGTTCAATCGAATATAAACAAGATTTGAATTTAAGTTTTAGGACACCAGCAGGTACAAACCCACTGGGTCAGAGTGGACATGGGTTTAATTTGATGAATGCATACACCAAACAACCCCAGATCTCTAGAACAGGAGACTCGCTATCAGATGCAGTTTAGTGTCCCAGAACACTCATTGTCAAAGGGACCTTAATCCTCTGCAGGGCGTAGTCAGAATATTCTGTTTCCCTCCCGGTCCTCATCATGTGAGTTTTTGTCAAACTTGGAACCCGACTCGTCGAATTCGGGAACTTTTACGACATGAAAGCTCCCGAATTCGACAAGTAGGTTCCCGAGTTAATTGAGTAGATTCCCAAGTTATAATAAAAACACATGATGAAGGCCAGAGAGCATATCGGCCGTAATGTTGTGTATATAACAATAAGGATTAGGACAACAGTCCGAAAAATTCAAATAATGTAAATTGTTGAAAGTAATTTTTTCATACTATCATATATATATATATGTGTGTGTGTGTGTGTGTGGAAGCGCGTGGTGTAATGGTTAAAGTCATGGGAAATGGACTCGTCGCTTCTGAGTTCAAATCCTGGATGTGGTAATTGCATTTCACTTAGCACTAATACCCCTGGGAAAGGTATGAATCCTACTCTCCCTCCAGCTATGGATAAATAGTAGGGCAGGCTGGGCTCTTTAATCTTGGTTAGACAACCGATCTGGGAAAAGAAAAACTCTGATTTCAAACCAGTTGAACTCCGCTTAAGAAATTGACCTTGTGTCACATTCTGATCGTGCGGAGAGGTTGACAAATATATATATATATATATATATATATATATATATATATATATAATATTCAGAATCCTTCCTAATTTCCGTTGCTCTTTATTTTCATATTGGTTGAATAGGTGAATATGTCTGGTGACGGATTTTGAATATGACTTTTTTTTCCTAATCTGTCAAAATAATGGAAACATTTAAGAGATACATTTTTTGCTGACCGAGTTTTATGTGGCGGAAATGAAACTACAACAAAATTTTTTTTTCTTTTTTTTGCAACATCAAGGATTTCATTTGGAATTCATATCACAGGACGATAAAATTTTAAAAAATAAAAAATAAAAATCTGTTTTCAAATGCCTTTAAAGTAATAAAGATTTCATCATTCGCATCTGATGAGTCGGAGAGTTAGACAATTTGTCTAAGCTCCCTATAACGCTAAATCTCTAAGTATTTTGTTATTTCTTTACTCATATATATATATATATATATATATATATGAGAGCGAGATTTAGAAAGAATGAGAGAGAAAGAGGGAGAATCTATGTATTTCAATACTAGATGATTTTACAAGGACAATGTACCTATTAGTTATATTCGATTTTGAGAGTTGCTAAGTGCAGGTTACATCGAACTTTAGTCAGTCTGTTAATGCAGCAAGCCGGAGTTTGGCAGTTAAGGTCACCCACCGTCGCCCGGCCATATAACTTCTCACTGCCTGGAAGAATCGGTAATGCTACACTGATCTGCACGATTTGTTGGCTCGATTGTCGCATTGAAAACGACGTATCGTATATCATAGAGAAACCCTAGAAAGTGTTAATGAAAACAATACGCTAAGGAAAGATTAGAGAAGTTTCAAGTTGCCCGACTGTTAAGAATAATCTAATTAGATTCGAAGCTGGCTTATTTCTCTTTCAATGCCAACAATGTGAATTATAGTAAGAAATATAACAAAGGGAAACACTGGTATTGAAGGAAAGAAACAAAGTAAAGAAATAATGAATGAAGGATAGAAGGAGAAAATTAAGAAAGTTAATAGATTTTGTGGTAGAATATTTTTCTTTTTATATTAACAAAGAAATACAATAATAAATAAAGAGACAGACATACTAATGTTCAAGGTATTGAGATCAGTCAGTCAGTATACTGTTGGTCTGGACAACAGCAACTGGCTAAGCACAACTGAACTAGAGCCCAAGATAGTTGGTTTTATGGAACTCAAGAACGGTACATTCATGTATTTGGGTGATTTCATTCCTTGAGTCCTGATTGACTGCTTGGTTTCTATGATGTTATGAGGCTTCAAAAATACTCTGGCATTCTGCAGTAGGATTTCAACAAGGTTAGATCCGTATTGGGTTAGGCTACTTGTTGCCTTGTCTTAGCAATTCGACGGTAATTGGAGCTTACTATGATTATTCTACTGAAGGAGAAAGAATTAATACGAACAACTGAAATACAGTAATAAATACATCAGACAGAAATACTGATCAAGAAAAAAGAATTAATGAATGAATGAATGAAAGAGAGAGAAAGAATGGATGGACGAATGAAATAAATGTCGCGGAAGAATGTCACACCAACAAGTTAAATACAGTAAGAAATAAAACATACAGAAATTTTGAAATTCAAAGAAAGAAGGAAAGAGAGAATGAAAGAAAGAATTAATGGATTATTGAAAATGTCGTGGTAGAATATTTTCCTTTAATACCACCAAGTGAAATACATTAAGAAATACAACATACATAAATACTTATCTTGAAAGAATTAGAGAATGAAATACAATCATATTTTTAGTTATATATATAGTAAGGTCACGTGAGTATTGGGAGGAGAGTCCATCGTCTAAGTACTTCCTGTGAGTTCTGCACAGAGTAATCGGTGTGTTCTTAAATAGGAACTAGAACCATCGCCACTGTTAAGTACGGGGGAGATGGGTCATTCCATTATATCTTTTTTTAAGTTAATAAGTTAAATATAGTGATAAATAGATAAATAAATAAGAGATACATAAAGAAAGAATAAAATAGAAGTCGTGTTAGAATACTAATCTTTAAATACCAGCAAGTGAAATAGAGTAATAAATACAACAGGGTGATACAAACACATAATGAAATAAATGCAGTCTTAGTACTTCTGCTCAGTTTTAATGAACTAATGTTACACGTGTGAAGGCTGCTATCAGTGGTTTACGGAAGGATCGCGGCCATCGGAGTATTATATGGTTTCGAGTAATTAGTTGCATTTGATAATAATAATTTGTTTGTACGCAATTATACGGTTTCATGTAACTAATGATAATCCATAGTAAGCAATTATAACTTCAAGTAACTATTCTTAATGTAAATAGTTTTCAACTATATGACACTATGCATGGGTGCAGACTGCATCTGGTGCAAGCAAGTGTGTGTGTATGGCTGTATAGTTATATGAATACTAGACAATACAGACAGGATACATACTTACTACTAAAGGAGAGTGTGTTGAATGTCTGAAATAAATCTAAAAATTTCACTAATCAAATCCTTTAAAAAAAAATAAAATTGACACTGTTGAAATCTACATGTAATAACTGCAATTTATTTATATATACAAAACATAAGGTTTGTATGAATGGAAGGTTAATTTGCATATGATTAAAAAATTGATTTAATAATATATGGTATTATTGATTTAAGTTTTTTTATCGAATATATAAAAATCTCTTAATAAATCTTAAAAGAAATCCCTTATATAATTAATATATACTTCCTATTTTAACTAATAGTTAAATTAGGAAAATTTAGCAATGACAGATTAGTACGGAAAATGATAAGAGTTAGTTTATTTTTCAATCATAGTTAAAATCTTTTTATACATATTCACTAGCCTTTCTTAATATCATTTTATTAAAAAGAACAAAACTGAGTAGGGTCAGTATATGCTATAAGTATAAATATGTGTGTGTGTGCAGATCGTATATATATATATATATATATATATATATATATATATATACATATACATACATATGTGTGTGTGTGTGTGTGTGTGTATACATATATTATATGTATAAATAAGTGTATGCGAATACTCGGTCAAAGAAGAAAAATAAATAAAGTTGTAATCGGGTAGGCAAAAAGTTAAGCATTATGGGTTGAAACCCACAGTCGTCAGGTTTTCCCATTGAGGTGCAGTGTATTTTATAGACCCAACCGATAGTTCTGGTAGGTTGATTGATTTTTAAGCTTATCATCACGGGTAGATGTCATAATGAATAAATCCATTCCCTTCTACTTGATTCATAAGTATTCGTTTAAATTATTAATTAATTAATCAAATCAATGTATCGAAGAATTTCGGTATTTCCACTTTGAAGCTATTAGCTATTGGTTTTTGATAAGTAATCTATCTATTTATCTATCTATACATATATATTATATTATGTGTTTATGTATGTATGTTTGGAGAAAACTAAGAAAATAAAGCAATTAACGACAAAGTAAATATATATATATACATATATACACATTCACTATCACCAGATTTTGCTTTTTGAGCAAAAATAATGAAGATTTAATTTATATTCGTGAAGATAACTTTTTTTTAAAAATTAAATAGTAAAAGCATAGACTCTCTCTTTTTGCTTTTAGTATTTTAAATAGGAGACATTCGCTTTTTCTTTTTGGTGTGTCCGTGCACTCTTTTGACACCCAACCAGGCCGGATCAACACAGGTCTTTTTTATGTAGGGATTTTAATGGGGCACCCTGCAAGGATTCAACTCGTGATTCAGTAATAATGGATCTGCAAGACTAACCTTTTGCCCCTTCCTCCACATCAACACAGGAAATGAAGGGTAACCGCTTCTAGTTTCATCTAAAGGAAAATGAGTTTAACAATGTTTATTAAATTTAAAATTTATTGAAATGACTTAAACCATATATGGGTCTCCCAAAACCAAGAATTTCGATTCCAATTAAGACAATTCCAAATCGAATCGGGAAATTCTTCCTAAACTGAGAATGCATACAAATTACTATTTTATCTACGTATATATCGATCAACTGATCTCAGTTAACTTATTCTTTATTCTCTTTACCTCACGATGAATTGCCTTCGTCAGAGACACAGATGTATATATAAAAAAAACAAATGAAGCTAATTCGGCTACAATATGGTTTTCACTAACGAAATGGATACGCTACTTCATCTATACATTTTTCACCTATTCTTTTGTTGGTTATCAAATAATTTACATGCGTAAAAAAACATTCTGAACACATTTTTTAACAATAAACTTTTCTCTAGACGAGAACCCGAGGACGAAATAGGAGAAAATAATAATAAAAAATTATTACTAGAAAAGAAATGTTTGTCTTATCACTTTTGTTCACTATATATATATATATATATATATATATATATATATATATGTGTGTGTGTGTTTTGTTAAGGAAAACATGATCAACGGCCACAAAAACATCATATATATATGTGTGTGTGTCTTCTTCCGCTTATCTGACAAAATTCAGATTGTCATCTCGAGAAAAACGGAAATATATTAAAGGATTCCCTGTTCAGATAGAAATTGCAGTTTGGTGAAAATGACACTCCGCTGATATAACGGAAAAAGCATCAAAATTTTATGGTATCATGAGAGTTGCTCTTGCTTCCTGGGTTTCGGAAAAAATGGTTCCGTCCCTCCGAAATTATACCATGATTTCTATAGTTAATATCTCATGAAAACTTTTCTTTGAATCATTTCTCTTACTTTTAAACCATCGGTTCTGTGATTTGTGTGTCTATATACGTTTGGGTACACACACACAAACATGCCCTCATTAATTTATATGTTCGTAGGATAATGGACACAGTAACCCGAGTTTAAATCCTGAACGAGGCTATTTGCATTTCCCTGTGCGCTAATACTCTCGTAAAGTTTATGAATCTACCTATTCTCTTTCCAGCTATGAGTAAATAGTAGGTCGAACTGGGCGCAAAAGATCTAGAGGAAGTAAAACTCTGAATTTATCTGTACGTAACCGAAACTATATCACTACTCACGTCAGAGTTCTCTTAATTATTTATGTCACATTCTCCATGATTACATTTTCATTTAAGTGTCAATTATTAATAAAATTGTTTTACATTACTAATACTGTTGGCCTTTTCTACATACTAATAACATACAATTGTATTTCTATCTACTGCCAAATAGCGGTTTACAATGTGAACGGGAATGCTAATTTGCATAATGATATTAAAAATTTGATTTTGATAAATATATACTAGGTATTATTGATTTCTAATTGTTTTGATTGATCTTAATGAATATGAGCAAAAATCTCGGCGCTAAATCTTAAAATCCCGACGATAAATCTTAAAATCTCGGGGATAAATCTTAAAATCCCGAGGATAAATCTTAAAATGATGGAAGAGTAGGTTTCAGTTGTTTCTCTTATACCACCCTCCGTTTCAAATCTTTTTATCTGCATTCTTATTTAGTTTTATTAACCTTTCTAATTTAATTAATATTTCAGTACATTAAAACTTAAATTCTTGCACCCGGAGGGTGCATATATTTCCTGATATATAATTAGTGCTCAATATCACAGATAAAGCATCTATAACTTAATCACGGTAGCGTGCATATGAACACAATCGAGTTTGGTCACTGATAGATTCTCGCCTATGTGATACTCAAACGAAAAATTGCATTGCGAGAAACGGTCAGTAACGAAGCGCCCTTGCCTTCATAACATCGCTACCCTAACACACAAACACGCACATACACACACACACACACATACATAATATATATATATATATATATATATATATATATATATATATATATATATATCTTATTATAATGGAGATTGTGTGTTTTTCTGTCTGTAACCGAAACTATATTACTACTCAAGTCACAATTCCCTTAATTATTTACGTCAAATTCTCCATGATTTCATTCTTTTAAACCTTCAGTTATTAATAAAAATTGTTTTACATTATTAATACTGTTGATCATATCTACGTACTAATAACATGCAATTGTATTTATATATACAACAAAATAGCGATTTACAGTTTGAACGAGAAGGCTAATTTGCATATTGATATTTAAAATTTTATTTTAATAAATATGTGCTTGGTATTATTGATTTCTAATTGTTTGGTTTTATCTTAAGAAATATAAATCTCGTGGATAAATCTTAAAAGAAATAACTGTAATATTATCCTTTACTTCCTATTTTAACTAAATAGTTAAATTAGGAAAATTTACCAATGAAACAGGGGAGTAATGGAAAATGATGGAAGAGTTAGTTTCAAAGTTGTTCTATTTTTCGATTATACCCCCTCTGTTGCAGATCTTTTTATCTGCATTCTTAGTCAGTTTCATTAGCCTTTCTAATTTAATATGATATTTTATTATATCAAAACTTAAATACTTGCACCCGGAGGGTGCATATATTTGCTAGTATATATATATATATATATATATATATATATTATATATAGTGTGTGGTGTGTGTGTGTGTGTGTGTGTTTTCCTTCATACAAATATATGATAAATATTTTTCGTAGTCCACTTGGAGGGATCAATGTATGATTATGTGGCTATTATACATGAAGCAATTTTGAATAACAACAACTTGACATCTGACATGAATAAATAGCCAAGAGGACCGGATTTGTCTTTTTTTTTTCAAATTTACACACAAACGTCTTTGTGTGTGTGTATATATATAATATATATATATATATATATATATATATTGGTTAGGAGGTTGATTTAGAAGGCTATCACAATGCAGTTTGGAATAAATAAAAAATAATAATACGGTAACAATGGTGTTCTGTGTTGACCTGTATTTTTTATTATTTCTTGAATTTTCGAGGTAATACCTCTTTATCAAAAGAATTGAACTGAAGCAGTACAGCTATGGCATTTCTTCCTAAATTTTTTTTTGTTGAAAATGACGTTATTTTTTAAATAACTGTATTCCCGTGTGAGCGTGAATGCGTTTAATTTTTTTTTTGTACGTGTGCGTATGTTGTAATGCGCGTGACATTGAAAATGCGTATTGGTTGTGACGTTAAGACTGTATCCTAGCGCGGGATTTTGTACGTGGGTATATGCGAATGAAAAAGTGTATTTGTGTTTTGTGACGTTTCCTGTTGGATTTTACATCAATTTAATCATTTAATATTATTAATATTATTATTATTATTATTAATATTATCATATTTATTTGTTTATTTACTTATTTATATCTAATTCAATTTATCTTTTTATATTTTATATATATATATATATATATATATATATATATATATATATATGAGGAGTGGATCCAGTCAATGTAGCAAGTTCATTTGGTTTGCAACTGAAAAAAATCAAACTGCCCCTGCAATCTTAAGAGGTATTGGGGAAGTGTATCTATATTTGGTATATACGGCTGTCCCCATGCACGGTGCGTACAGACATTATATATGCACTTTCATTGATAATTGTTTTTTGTATCACGTACTCTTCAGGTAAATCTACCAGAAATTCATGTGGTGCAAAAACTTAATGGGTACATACAACTAGCTTATGATATCGCATTATTTTTTCTTTCTTCTTTCTTTCTTTCTTTCTTTTGTTAATCTACTTTTTCATCCACTTCAAATAATTATTCCATCACTTCCTCTTCCTTATCTGACGCCATTACTTTTTTTGTTTACGGTTCTCATTAGTCTTTATTAGCTGCGTGCTTCCGGTTCCGGTTCTTTTTCTCTTGCTTTCCCGCTCTATCTTCATTTACAATTAGTTCCCTTTTCTTTTTCTTTTCTCTTCCTCTCTTTTTTATTTGTCTTGAAATGTACTGACTTTATCATCGCTGTTTTATTTGTTTGTTTGTTTGTTTGTTGTTTGTTCGTTCGTTTGTCTTCATTAAAGCTGCCGCCATTTTAGAGAGTACTTCTGGTCACAACGGCCATCTTCTCGATTAAGCAATAATTTTCCCGGCAATCAGTTTCGATCTACATTCCTTTCAATTGATTGCTATCGACAGCAACGTAAATTCGTTTGCTACTTCCGTTTAAGACCTTGACAATTCTAACTTCGCTGACAACCAAACAAGAAGTGTCCCACCCCTACCAACATATCCCGCTACATAGTCCCCCCCACCAACATCTCCCGCTACCTCGACCCACCCTCCTACACGCACTATTGGGACCGGGTCCCTGATCACTATGGCTACCAGTATTCAAGTAATCATCGCTTTTAGTCAGATTGATTTTCAAGTTAATTTTCTAAGTTGGATGCATTTGTTATTTCTTTCTTTCTTTTTTTATTTAATTTTTTTCTTTCTTTTTTTTTTCCTCTTTAGATTATTTGAGTTCGATTTCGTTAAGTCTGATTTATAATGATTACAGGGAAGCACTTCTTCGTCATCTTAATCCCCCTACCCCTCAATCATTTTTTCTTCTTCTTCTTCTTCTTCTTCTTCTTCTTCTTAGTAGGAGTAGTAGTAGTAATAGTAGTAGCAGATTTACCCAGGAGTGACAGCAAGTGTCCTTAATTTCCGGGATTCTTATGACCATTCTAGCCGATATTAACAATAGTGCTGTTTGAGTGGTCTCGATGCTTACTATCATTTTCTTTTTCTTCTTCTTCTTCTTCTTCTTCTTCTTCAAGTCTCAATGAAACTATTTCATTTTATTTCTCATTGGCAAATTCTTATACTTTTCATATGCTTCTTCATCATATTTCTCTTTGTCGTTTTTCTTTATTATTATTATTATTATTAGTAGTAGTAGTAGTAGTAGTAGTAGCAGTAGTATCATTATTATATCACTGTTTGCGAGTGTTTCACACTAGCGTTAGTGGTCTTTCACTGGTCTCCGAGCGACAGCAAGTACTCTTAGGTTTCCAGGACTCTTCTGAGTATCATAGCCGCTCTTAACAATGCTATCGTTAGGATGGTCTCGATTCTTCCTCTTTTTCTTCTTCTCATTATTATTATTATTATTATTATTATTATTATTATTATTATTATTATTAATTGCAGCAGCAGCAGCAACCAAAGTATAGGCAGTCGTAATACTATTGTTTTTGTTGTTGTTACTTCTGACCTCATTATCACATATCTTCAGTATTACTATTATTACTCTCAGTATCCTTATTTCCATCGTTATTAAGTGAACAAATCATCTAATTAGAATAATTAGAATCAATATCAGAATTTTAATAACTTCAAACTCTTAATCGGAATTGGCTTATTTACGATAAACACAGCTGCAATAGTATCATTAAATAATTAACATTATTAATGGCATCCTTTCCGTTGTAAATTCTCACCGTTTTTATGTTTTGTATTTTTATTTTGTTCCTTAAGAAAATTTCTCCACTGTAGTCTGAGTGAATGCAAGTCACCTCAGCTCTCTACAACACTTCTAAGAATGGTAACTGATTGTAACTATGATATGGATGGACTCGATTCTTACTCGCCATCTTGCCTGTATTTTTTCAGTAATTTGGGCACCGTCCCACAGAACACCAACTACAAATAATTTCACGGTCAAGTACATGTTTCACAGCGTTCTCAACTCTCTGGCAAGATCTAAGTATTTGTTTATCTTTTCGATTTATTTTACATGGTAAGTTGTATTATTTTTATTATTATTACAAATCAATTCTAGTTCTAGTCTTCTTGTCGGTATTCGGTGATCCATTTGTATTTAAAATTCCTAAAGAATACCACGCTTCTCATTTTTAAGGTTTTATGTTAACGAATATTGGTCGTTTGCTTTCGTTTTTTGTTGGTTTTTCGCTATTTCAACCACTATTTGTATTTTAGCTTGCGATTAATTCGGGAATTCAAACTCGCTTATCGCAATGTCGCAGTCCAGCACGTTAGACACTCTGTCACATATTCTATAGCCGGTAATTTCAGCAATTATATATATTTTCCATTAAATCTAATTATAATTGTAGCCTCACCGTTTAGATATAGCAGAATAGAAATAAGTCCATACCCTTCTTACTAGATGAAAAAGGAAGACATAGATTTAACAGAAATTGAAACCTGGACTGCTAATTTCCACAGTGCACCAAAAGTTGTTTACAAACACATATATGGTATCCTATATTCATTACTAATTAAATGAACTGTCGTTTATACTTACATTCATGAGATTTAAAACGGATTCCCTAAGACAAGGTAGACAAAGCGACTAGATTCCCCAAATGCAAACATTGTATTGAAAGTCTTCTATAATCAATTGTCGTATTATTAGGCTTATCGGCGCCCTCTTGTCCATATTACGTTTGTTCCTTACTTTTGTTTAAGCAAATTCATTTACTATCTTTTTTTATATCTATTATTTATTCCTAAGCTTCTTGAAATTATCCTGTCTTTTTTTTCCTTCGATTATTCGTATTTTTCTTCTCTGTAATTTTAAGATCAATGTCACACAAACTTTTTAAAGAAACAAAATACTATTACATTTTCGTTTGATCCAGCCTACCAAAAAAGGTAGTTCTTTGTTCAATGAATTGACGATTTTGGGTGCCACAAGCAGTGACTTAGTTTTTGTTAAAGACAAATAGAGACCGAATCTCCATTATTAATAGATACATGCATAGCTTCATTATTCAATCATTAAATTCCCTTATTTTCATTTTGGGGGGGGGGGATTCTATTGTATTTCTAAGGAAAATTACAATACATTATACTATCAACCGCCCTGTCGGCTGGGGCGTTAGAATGCACCGACCGCACCTCTGCAGAGGGGTAAGACTCCCCAATGGGGTCACCTGTTGGCCGTAGGTGGCGACCCGTGATACTTAAGAATAGAGCCCAGGTGGATGAGCAGTTCATGACATGCAATACTCCACTTTGGCCCTATCTTGGGCTAGCGGTCGGTCGGAGAGGCCCCCTCCGATCAATCGGCTGGTCACATCAAGCCCTAGCACTTATATGATTTTCCCAACCCTATTGCCCTTATGGCAAGCCCCAACCCCTTTTTATCATACGGGTACTAGAAGGCGGTGGCTGCGGGTCTACATGTCCTGGGAATGACGTTAAACTCTATCTGATGGTGAGGTTCCAGTTTTGGATGTTTGGGGAATGTGGAGCACCCCTTCATCACCATTGCTCCCTGGTCCACTCTGACCCGGGGTGGTAGTACCTGTTAGAGTCCCATCTATGGGTTAAATAGAAAAATGTATTTATAAAAAAAAATGTATTATCCATTAAGAATTGATTTATTTAAAAACTTTATCGGCATTAAATGACCCACTGAGCTTGATATGCCGTAAAACAAAACAAACCAAACCTATACTATCAAAGTAAAAATTAAATTGTCGCAGAGAGACAGGGGGGAGACTATCCCCTTTTACTAGCGCTAGACCAAGGAGATTGTTTTGGCATCTGAGCTCTTCACTTTATCACACAGATCGATGTGCTACTCATACGTTTTAGTTGGCGAGGGTTGGTTTCGAACCAAGAACCTTGTGCTTCCTCGTTGGACTCCCAAACGAGGAGCGTGGAACAATATTCCACCTATGGATCAAATAGATTTGTTTCAAAATCATTCTCATTTAATATGTACACAACTACACAAAAAATTAAAAATGAATGTACTATGAATGCGATTTGCCAATTCCATAAAATAACCTAACATTTCCAAACTAATTTCATAAGATAACCCTCGAAAGGGTTTACATGATAAAATCAATCAACCACTCTATACATTTTTTACTTCATTCCTCATTTCACTTTGCCCAGTCTTTTTCGCGTACTTCCGATTTGTTTTCGTTAATTAATTAATTTATTCATTCTTCTTCTTCTTCTTCTTCTTCTTCTTTCTTCTTCTTCTTCTTTTTCTTTTTCTTCTTCTTCTTCTTCTTTTTTTAATTATCAATAAAACTATTTCATTTTATTTCTCATCATCAAATTCTTTTTCTTCCCATGACATGTTCCCATTTTATTTTTGCATCCTCTCCTGCTAATCTGAAAACGATCGATTTTGTTTTGTTACGTTGATTACTTGACAGACAGGATTAAACAAGTCTCTCTCTCTCTCTCTCTCTCTCTCTCTCTCTCTCTCTCTCTCTCTCTCTCTCATACATACTCACAAAAATACACTAACAGACACCCTGACGCTCCACTACCTCTGTCTCTTACACACACACACACATACTCTCTCTCTCTCTCTCTCTCTCTCTCTCTCTCTCTCTCTCTCTCTGGTTGTAGAAGCATAAAAGAAATGAACGAAATAAAGAAAGAACTCAAATGGAATCAAGAACATAATATTAAATCCAGTTCTTTATTTTCTTCACTC
Organism: Doryteuthis pealeii; assembly: GCA_023376005.1. Lineage (NCBI taxonomy): Eukaryota > Metazoa > Mollusca > Cephalopoda > Myopsida > Loliginidae > Doryteuthis > Doryteuthis pealeii. The sequence goes on along the minus strand of CM042159.1, from coordinate 37,001,262 downwards.
ATTTCTTTCATGCTCCTAACCAACCCGAAAATTATTTCCCCCCATACACACACACACACACACATACACATATATATATATATATATATATATATATATATATATAATATATATATGGAGTGTCTCAAAATAATGTATACACTTTTTGAATCCTTATAACATATTCAATTTATGTATTTTGACTTGTAAATAAGATTAATACAAGGGATTGATAGTATTAATATTTAAAGAGTGTATACATTATTTTGGGGCACTCTGTATATATATAGAAAATATAGATTGTATGTCTATCTAGGTTATGGTAGAAAAGACAGCGGCGCTCAGTAACTGACAGTTTCTTTGATATGAAAATCACAAAGGCGAGAAACTGTCAGGCACTTTTGACTTCAGGCGTTCGCTAGTCTTATATACAAGGTGTGTAAAACGGTATTGAGATTTTTTATACTTTTTGACACACCTTGAATTCTGAATAAATAACGTTCTATTCATTATTTTTTCAGAATACAAGGTGTCAAAAAAGTACCAAGTTTAAAGTTGTATTTACCAAGATAGAAATGAAGAATGAATGGAATGTTATTTTTTTTTCAGAATACAAGGTGTGTCAAAAAGCACAAAAACTCTATAATTTTTGACACACCCTATATATATATATATATATATATATATATATATATATATATATATATCAGTCACATACGGTCACCTGCGGGAGGAAGCCGAGAAATGGTTCATGTGTGACAGGGAACATAAAAAACAATTGTTGGGCCCTCTGCATGCTCACAACCGAATTACTTGTAGAAATGGCTTTCTTCTGCGAAGAAGTGACAATCACCATATATATATATATATATATATATATAGTGTGTGTGTGTGTGTGTGTGTGTGTGTGTGTGTGCACGTGAGTGTGTAATTTTATTTTCTAGCGATCATACTGCATTTATATCAAATACCAAAATATTTTATTACTCTCTGTAAATCCTACCAATATAATAGGATCAAATAATATTTGATATTAATGCATATAATAGCACCATCTTGGCAATAACCATCCCATTCCTGTGATGGAATCATCAAATTATAATGTTAAACGTGAATGTTTCTATGGCGAATTTCAATAATTCATAGCCTTGCAAATATCTTCTTCCATCTTGTATGACCCGACAAACGGAAAGGTTTCTACAACTCCTTATGTGTCGAGGCCATAATATAACCTTTCCACACTCTAAGCAGAATTCTATACTTAACAAAGCCTTTTTTAACAGAAGATCACGGACTATCAAATATTCACTGTTTGAATTACTGTAATATCATTTGCAGAATGTATTCTACGTTTTACATATTTTCGATTGTTATACTATACATGATATTATTATATGGAGTCCTTAGGGTAAATAGCAGGATATCTCGTGACATAGTAGATGATATCTGACTGCGACGTATTTGCAGAGTGTTTTCTAGGTTTTATATCTCTTTGATTGTGTGATATTATTATTTGGAATTCTTAGGGTAAATAGCGGGAAACCTCCTGGCATAGGGGCTAATATAAGGACTGCGACATATTTGAAGAGTGTTAAATATTAATTAAAAAAATGTAACACAATTGTGGATGTTTTTTACGCGAGGTGCTGGAATGGAATCATGTCTTTTAAGTTTATTTCAATGGAGAAAATTGATATGATAAACGAGGAAATTGTGTAACGAGTGGAACAAATTAAATTCTTAAGTCAAGGTACAATATATATATATAGAGAGAGAGAGGGAGGAGAGAGAGAGTAATAGTATAAAAAGGCGTATGCCAACTCAGTAACTTGGCTTAAAAATCGCAAGTGTCAAACCAAACGCCGCTGACATCATGTCCATGAAACATTTAACACACACACACACACACACATATATATTATATATATATATATATATATATATATATATATATAATGATACATAACATATACAATAGATGGAGAATTTTGACAAAAAATATACCAATGAACATCTACCTTCATCTCATTCATATATTATTTATACTCTACAATTTCAATTAAATTGTCAAATACAATTTAACTCTGATCGGTTAGCTGTACTATTATCGGTTAGATGCTAGTACTTCCCCTTGAAACAAAATAATTTATCCGAAGAAACGAAGAAAATATTCTAAAACTCATATTAAATTAGTGTCCTGTGTTGAACCATGTGATCGGCGACTTTGATCATTACCAAGAGGCCAATAAACGTTTTGGGGTTGCAAGTCATCCAAAACGAAATGGAATCATTTCAACCTAGTTTTATTCATGTATTTATTTATTATTCAATGAAACCAAGAAAAGTTTTCCAATTTCAGTCAGTTTCAATAAAAACTGATTTCATAAATGGCGGTACGCATAATATGTACACGTAGACACAGACATGTACATATATATATATATATATATATATATATATATATATATATATAATATATAATGTGTGTATAGGGGATGTGTCTGTGAGGAGAGAGAGAAGAAAAAAGAATACTGTGTGAGTGTGTGTTTAACTATAAATTAATTTGAATATCTATATAAACAAAAACCATGGCCCTACACAAACACTCCCATATATGTATGTATATATATATATATATATATATATATATGAAATAGAGAGAGAGGGGGGAAACGAGGTGAGGTGTGTACTGTGAGCTTAATGTGATAAACCTTGCATTTTCAAATATACACACGTGCTTGTGTATATATATATATATATATATATATATGTGTGTGTGTGTGTGTGTGTGTGTGTGTCTGCATGTTCGTGTGTGTTTTTGTGTTTGTACCACATTTTAATGTTCATAAACTAGGCTTGTGTTAACTGCCCGTATCAGTGACCCGGATGCGAAGGCGGTTCACTTCTCTTATAAGCACTTCGTTCATTCATGGCCGATATATCAAAAAGTAAACGCTACTTTAGAATGCAATGAAACTCGAGCAATAAATTTTACAAGTTCTCCCATGTAATTTAGGTCAAACAAGCAAGAAAAATATGCAATACCGGGGCCTCTTACAAGCAATCCTTTTATTTTCTTCTCCTTTCTTTCTTTCTTTCTTTCTTCGTTCTTATGACATTTATTCATTTATTCGCTACATCAGTTTGATTAATGGCTGCACTGATGTGATTATTAAAAGCACGTACGCTTGTATTACTTATTATACTTACTCTCTTTTTGATTTGGTTATATCTTCTACATTACGAAATAAAGGTCAATGATTGTTTTGTAGTCGTAGTTGTGACAATTGTTATAGACTTGCAATTAGGCATTATTTCTGTTATTTAACAAATGAACACTGTTTACTCTTAATACGAATTTAACATCATCTAATATCATAGAAGAGGGTGTTTTTCTGGTAATCCGAACATCAGCTACATAAATGAGTGTAAACTCCCCTTGTTTATTTCTTTGAAGGAGCCATATGTTTTGGTCGATCATTTTCATTTCACCGTAAATCTACACTGAAAATACGAATTTGTTCGAGTCAATAAAACTATGTTTTAACACGAAAATATCATAAAATGTATTCTTAATTGCGCTTACGCCTTATTTGAAATGAACTCAATTGTTATTAAGAACACATTTTATGATATTTTCTTGTTAAAACATACGGTTGTATTGATTACGGTGAAATAAAAATGGCCGACCAAAACATATGGCTTCCTCAAAGGGAAATAAACAAGTGGAGGATACTCTCATTTATGTTGCTAATGTTTTCTTATATTCCAATTGCGCATAACAGTCCTGTAAAATATCTTTAAAAATATTGGCTTTATTTTCTTTTCCTTTTTTCTTCTTCTTATTCGCCCTTCTGAAAGCCATTACACACTTAGTTTGTTTTTCCTTTCGACGGTTTGTATGTGAATAACAGCGATGCACATAGGAAGAGATTAGAAGAGATAGCTAGGAAGACAATTAGACTAAAAGACAGATAGATAGGTACATAGATATGGATAAATAAAATAGATAGGAAGAGTCTTAGAGAGACAGATAGATGGATATACACTTATGAATGGAGATAGATAGATGGATACGAAGAGTCTGAGAGACACAGACAAATAGATATGTATAAACTAAATGGATATACACTTATGAATGGAGATAGATACGAAGAGTCTTAGATAGTCAGACAGACAAATAGGTATGTATAAACTAAATGGGTATAAAACTTATGAATGGAGATAGATACGAAAAGTCTTAGAGATTCTACCCAACACTAAGGGACACCAAAGAAAAACTAAAGGATCATACCAAACCCTAAGGGACACTAGGGAATAACCAAATAATTATATCCAACTCTGAGTAACACCAAGGGTCAACCAACGGTTTCTTAACACAAGGGATCTCCGCTGGAGAGTGCCCTTGCTTGAAACCTAAATCGTAACAGCAAGGGTTAACGTGTTGTAAAATCCATCTAGGCAACTAACCAAAGTTTGTAGTAAGTAAAGTAAAGTCGTCGGGGCGGCCTAAAGTCGGTATCAGCCAGTCAGCGAGGGAGTATCCCCTTTTCAATAGCGCTAGACCAAGGAGATTGTTTTTGACGTCTGAGATGGAGCCCCACACCTACCATCAGCTCCTTACTTTGCCGCACAGATCCCTGTGCTACTCATATGCTGAGTTGGCAAGGACCAGTATCGAACTAGGAACCTTGTGGTTTCTAGCCGAACGCTCTGCCAACTAACCTACGATTAATGTTACATTTACTTAAAAAATAACTTTTATATATTTATTTATTTGTTTACGTAGTCTTTTGTTTATTTTAAGCAAAATTCGATTATATGTTGTTTATTTTATTTAGAATTTCTTATGCATAATATGGTTTACATTGCATTCGGGTCAAATCAGTCATCTATTCTAATTGGTGTAAGACTTTGACATTCCCGCTCAGATATGAAAAAAGAGATTTTATGAGCAAGCAATCCTTCTTCGGTGAGAAACCTGAAGAAAAAAATGAAAGTAATTCGTTCTATCCCTCCTATTTCAATCATTAAAATTCCAGCCACACTGAATCCATCTAATCATGTCTCATTTAAGTACTTTAAGGTGAATCAGCGAAATCTGGCCAAACGTATTCCTAAGTTTACTTACAACCATATCTAATAACACGACGCCAGGTTTTAAAAAATGTATTTCAAAACTGGTTAAAATCTGTTTCGAATTTTACGTTTTATTTAATCTGCTGAAATGTAGAAATACATTCAATTTGGAATGGGTTAAGATTTCTCTGGTATTCACCCAAGCTTAGTAAATATACAACATACTAGTTTAAACTAACTATACTGCTTAATAAAAAAACAGGCGACTGTTGATTAGTACAATTTGTTCTTGACCTCTACTCCAATGTAGAAAATAGCCGTCGGGGTGGCCTAAAGTCGGTAAGCCAATCAGCGAGGGAGTCTATCACCTTTTCACTACCGCTAGACCAAGGAGATTGTTTTGCGTCTGAGGTGGAGCGCCACACTTAACATCAGCTCCTTACTTTACCGGACAGATCCGTGTGCTACTCATACGATGAGTTGGCGAGGGCCGGTATAAAACTAGGAACCTTGTGGTTTCTAGCCGAACGCTCTACCGACTGAGCTAGATTGTGTTAACTCCCAGAAGCAGATACAATCAGTGCATCTTAAACTCTGCCGACAGACATTTTGTGAGTAAGTCTCTATTCTGGTCTATGAGGCACTTCCTTTTTTTTTTATGCATCATTGGCGTCATAGTTCAACCTCTAGTGTCATACCACCAGCATAGTGAAAAAGAAGGTATTACTTTGGAGCATCCCTTGCATACGAATTCCCGGTTTGTCTGAGGTGTTATTTCAGTTGGATATCACTTTTAGAAAAAAATCATGAAATCCCAAAGTTCACAAAGGAGCGCTCAGCGTAACGGTTATCGTCGTAAGAAACGGAATCAGCTGGAAAATAAGAACAAATGATTTTGATTTTTTTTTCATGCCATTTATTTTCTATCTGTTTGAATTTATTAGATAGTATGTGTATGTTGGCATCCTTCTGTCTACTAAAACACGATAGCGTAGTGTCCACTTTTTTATATGCACTGCATGAGTGGCTGAACAGACCAATTTTTGAATAGCAGTCTCTGCTGCAATAACTGCAAACAAACAGTGATGCTTGCTGTTGCTGTTATCTCCCTTCCTTCTGGCTCTCTTTTCTATGGCGGCTTTTTCACTTCTTTTCGTTCCTTGTTTGACGAGGAGGCAGCCAGGTCGCACGGTTTCTGCACAAACTTCCCATGTGTTGGTGTTGAGGTGGCATGTCTTCATGTCCCTCTTGAATACATCTTTAAAGCGCGGCTATTCCTTCTTTGTATCATTTAGATTTTTTTTACTGTTTTCGTCATCGTTACTATTTATAATGGTATGTCATGTAATCCTAGTGACTGAGCAGTCCATGTCATGAAACATTCACACTTTGACACTTACTTAGGCTAGATAGACAGTTGGAGTGATCCCCTTTTATCAATCGGCTGGTCACGTCAAGCCATAGAAACTGTATGATTGTTCCGATTCAGGTGCCCTTTTGGCAAACCCCATTCGTTTGTATCATATATTTGATAGAAGGCGGTGCCTCCCTCAGGCAATGTCATGGGTATGACGTTAAACTACATTTATTATTTAAGTTACAATTCTGGTACTCTGGGTGTATGGAGTACCCCTTCATCGCCCTTACGCCCATGTCCACTCTGACCCGTAATTGTAATACCTGTCAAGGTACCATCTATGGATTAAATAGAAAAAATGTAAAAGAAAGAGTAGTTCAAATAAAATGTCTTCGGCATAAAATAACCCATGAAGGGTTGAGATGTCGTAAAATCCAGCCAAACAATCAACCATTTTACATAGAACAGCTTTATCTATATGTGTGTCTGTGTGTTTTTACGCAGAAGTATACTTCCATTCAATAAAAACAGATACTGAACCAACCTAGCTGTGCAATTGTAAACCAGTTCTCTATATTCTGATTCAGGCTTTAAAAATTCATTAAACCGGAAACGATTAATTCCACCGGAAGTCGATACGACCACGACCCTTTCAGAATGAGATATTTAATTTATTGCTTTACTTCTTCATGGATATCGTTTCATGTAATAGCATCTTTTTATCGTTTGAACACAAAGCATTTTTCCAGTAACATTACAGGCTTTGTCAATAGTAAGTATAAAATACGAGCTGAATCTGATACTTCAGTACTTTTGCCGATAGCCAGTGGATATGGAATAAATTCCAATGATTTGTTTTTTCCGTTAGCTTAGCCGCGATATCGGCTACAATTTCCTCAAATCATCTACGTAGATTTCTGCAATACAATCTCTTTTCAATGGCTCATAGTGTAATGGTTATTGTCATATGAAATAGACACTGCAAAACGAATTCAAATCCTGGACAATACTGTTTGCATTTCACATGCACTTGGGAAAGGTGAGCATCAGACTATTCTTAATTTAGCTATGAGTAAATAGTAGGATCGACTGGACTCTTTAACTTTCGTATGGTTACCGGTCTAGGAAAGGGCGATTCTGAATTCCGCTTAAAATTGACCTTGTTTCATATACTGTTCGTGTGAAGGGGTTAGCGAATACATAGGAGCTGTTTTGAAATATGTTAACATTTTTGGTTGTTTGATCCAGCAAATAATACAAAGCCTCATTTAAAGTATTCACCTTCAAAACAATTTTAAACTTTTTGGCAACCATATTATTAACATAACTAGCAAATATATGCACCCACTGGGTGCAAGTATTTACGTCTTAATGTAATTAAATATTATACTAAATTAGAAAGGCTAATGTAAACTAAATAAGAATGCAGATAAAAGAATTTGAAACTGGAGTATAAATTTACTCTTACATCACTTCTGTTTTTATTGATAAATTCCCCTAATTTAACTATAATAAAATAAAGAACAAATGAAACTCCCGCCTGTCATTGCTAAATTATCCTAATTTAACTATTTAGTTAAAATAGGAAGTAAAGAATAAAAGTACAGTTATTTCTTCTTGTTAATGGATTTCTTTTAAGATTAATCCCCGAGATTTTTGCTCATATTAATTAAGATAAATGCAAACTATTAGAAATTGAAAATCTCATAGGTGAGAAACTGATAGTTACCAACCTCCGTTGTCTTCATATCTTAACTTATCTAACATATATATGTACTGAGAGAGAAAGAGAGAACTGTGAAAATTAGATAGATATATAGTTAGATAACAAATCAATAAGGACATGAACATTTGGTTAGATAGATTGATAGATAGATCTGTCTAAGGCGTGGTCCATAGATAAAACTGATTGGTCTGAAATAGATATAAACGAACACACACGCACACACACGCATATATATATATATATATATATATATATTCGCACTCATGGGGGAGCTTGGTTAAATGAGCACGGCGGAGGGTGTATATATTTGCTAGTATTACAAATATTCCGTTGTGTATTTGAGCTTCAAGTCTAAAATGTTTTATAGGTTTATTTTTGTTTCAAGAAACAAGTAAAAAATTGTCCATTTATCCTGCAATTTTCTCATATTTTTTCAATAAACCACCTTTTCATAGTATACGCCATCGGTGGGTTCATGAAAAACTGAAATTAAAAAGTGACTTTACAATAAATATGACAAACTGCACCCCGTTCAACCTGTCAATAGTCCAACTATGTCCTTGTGAATTGTCACATGTCATTTTACAATTAGTGGAAACAGAAATTAAATATTTCTAAATAAAAAAAATTGAAACGATTAATTTTAAATGATTGATAATTCAAGAATCGCCTAGCTATGCAAAAACCTGATTGAAATTTGAGGGAATGAGCTCGAACGAAATGCACAAAAATAATTAATGAAGATGTTACTGTGCTTGTTTTAATCATGAAATTAAGGCTTCTGTACAGAAAGCCATTAAGGGCCACATACAGCCATCTTTGAATTATTGCTTCCTCAAGTGTTCCCTTTGGGGGTTTGCAAGACAATTTCAAGTGGGAGATTGATTAAGGCGGAAAATTGTCTCTCGCTAAAGAAAGAGAGGGAAGGAAAAGGATATACAACTCAGAAAAATATAATGAGAAAGAAAGAAAGGGGTAGGTAAATATGTATATACATATTTACCTACCCCTCCACACTAGTAGGATGAGATATATGGTCAATTTCTTAAGCGGAGTTTAAGAGGTTTGAATCCTGGTTTTTTTCACGAACACCAGATATTGCCATTCCAAGACGAGTGCTCTACCGACTGAGCTAACTCTGTCCCTTATAATAATAATAATAATAATAATAATAATAATTGGGACTTTGAAATAAAAACGGATCACCTTATCCCAGCAAGAAGACCAGACCTACTGTTGGTAAACAAAAAAGAAAGAACTTGTCAACTGGTGGATTTTGCAGTGCCAGCAGATCACAGGGTGAAGCTATAGGAAAATGAAAAATGGACAAATATCTGGACCTTGCCAGAGAACTGAAAAAGTTATGGAACATGAAAGTGAGTGATACCAATTGTAGTTGGTGCACTTGGAACAGTCCCTAAAGGATTGGAAAAGGGTTTGGAAGTTTGGATATCAAAGGAAGGATTGACACCATTCAGAACACTGCACTGCTGCAATCTGCCAGAATACTCAGAATAGTCCTGGAGACCTGAGGAGATTTGCTGTCACTCAGACTCCAGTGAAAGACCATCAGCTAATGCTGATGTGAAAACTCAAAAGGAGTAAATGATAATAATAATAATCTGTAATGTAAAATATATTTAATCTTGGTTTAAAAAATCAATACCAAATATTTTACGTAAGAGACGTGCGTTGAAGCCAGAAATTATAGGTAGTGTTTCCACTCACATGATATGTAATTGATGTGAGTTGTTGCAAGAAGCTCATCTGGATCCCAACGACACATTCCCTTTACTTATTTACGTTACATTCTCAATGGTTATTAAATAATCATTATCTAATCTTAATTATCATTTTATTTATTAATAATGACTTTATTAGGTCTAGCAGAGAGATTTGCCTCAAAACAGCCCATATTATTAATGAGTATATGATTCTGCAATGTATTTTATATATCTTTATATATTTATATATTTTTAAGAAATAAATGTTTACATAATATATGGTGTGAATAATTTGCATACCGATTTTAACAAAACTGTATGCTTGGGCTTTGTTCAGGTGTTTCCTATTTACCTTAGAATAAATCATCATCAGGCGATAATCCTGAGTTCGAGCTTGGTTTCCAAGCATTATTAACGTTATCACTATGCGATCCAAGCAGCATAAAATGCCACCAGACTTATTGACAAAAATACAGGCAAATAATACCCTACACTAATTGCTAAAAATGAAATGCTCTGCATAGCAAAAGGTTATGAATCGTTCATGACACGCAATATTTAATTTTTAAAAAATATTTTTAGGCCAGGAATCGTTCTTTACTCGTGTACGAGTATACGTTATTTAAAAACAGAATTCTGCAACTTCTGATCTAGAATGTGCTTCGGGAACTTTCAGCATTTTTCCACTGTTGTAACTCAGGAAGGAAATGGTTTCTAGCGGCCAGGAATCAATGCAAGCGTTACTAGCAGCCTGAACGGTTCTAATACTTGTTTATTTTTATTTATTTTTGTTTGTTTTTTTGTTTTTTCAGCTAAAACGCCTCAGTTTCTACTTCCTTTGGCTAAATTTATTGCTAATATTTCCACGCATTTTTTTATTAGTATTATCATTATTTCCCCAATCTCATATTGAAATTGATCTTCGAATGTTTTCCATATCGATACGCTTCGTCGCTGTGACGCTTCGCTGGTCAAATGATTGCTGTGGTGAAAATGCCGTGTAGCCCGATTCGTTTGCACAAGTTGTGTTGTTTCAGCTGGTGCTCCAGCCGATTAAACTGACCCGGTGTATTCGTTTTTGGTAATTTTTGGTGTTGGCATGAAGTCTGTTATTGCGCTTGCAATGTTCTCCCTAACCCCTCACCGCCGCCGCCACCAGCCACCACCGCCGCCGCCTACGGAATAATATGAGCGATCGTTAACGCCTATTGTCAAATATAATATTTGGACTGGTCGACCACTGTGTTTCAGGTTTCTGTGCTGAAATGTCAGTGTACGATGCAAACCATTTAAGTGAATGATGCAATTACTGACCTGAACAAACAGTCGACATAATGAGCAAAAGATTTAAATAATGACAAAAGAATAATTATATATATATGAGAGAGAGAGAGAGAGATCTGTAAAACGGATGGACCTCTCTCTGGCGGCTTTTATACACACACACATATATATATATATATATATATATATATATATATATATATATGATTTTTTTTTCTTTTTTCTGAAGGCAAAATAATGCAGATTCATGTGAAAAACATATTTATTCCTGTGCTCTTAATTTTCGGATAAAATCCATCTATATAAATAATGCTTCTATCACACTATAAAAACAAACAAAAAATCCATATATATATAAATAATGCTTCTATCACACTATAAAAACAAACAAAAATATATATATGTGTGTGTGTGTGTGTGTGTGTGTGTGTGTATGTATTTATCCGTTAAAAATCTCGTCCCGGTCTGTAGGTGCTGATGGCCGAGTTGTTAAGAAGCCTACTGATGATAAGTGGCCTGCAAATGTCTAGCCACACTGAGAAGACGTTTATATATAATATATTTTTATAAAAAGACCAAATCATATGCACCCCTGAAAAATATCAAATGGTACTATAAGAATGGCGAAAAGAAAAAAATACTGTAAAAATTGAATATACTAAAGTGCTCAATACAAAAGTAGAGCTAAGAAATAAGTCAGAATGATCCTGATGATCCGTTAGAAAACTTAGGTAGATATTCTCTGAAATTATATATATATATATATATATATATATATATATATATATATATTCCTGCGTATGTCGATCAACTAGCAAAATTTGAACAAGGGATATCTGCAAAACTAACCTACTTTCCAGGCACAATCAAGTGGTAGTACGTGAAGTGCTGTTATCGTTTGCTATTGGAAATTTGATGTAATAAGCACCTTGGTATTCTGTGAGCAAAGGATTAATCGATGTATCGATTGATGTTTCGATCGAACACAGTTACTTTAATTTGCTGGTTGCGGGCCTACTTCAACAAATTAACTCTGTTGATAGTTATTTTCAAATGGTAGGCAGATTCCCCTATTTCGTGTCTATCTCAGAAGTAATCGAATGCGTAGAAGAATAGACGCCGCCTCTAGGAAGTCTGAGCTTTCTACAGAATAGTCCATAGGAGGCGTCTCGAGTAATGGTTATGGTCGTTAAAAGAGGATACGGTGATACGAGTTCAAATCCTAGACGTGGCTGTTTGCATTTCTGAGGTCTTCTGTCAGAGGCTATTTTCAGGACTCTGGATTCGTGGAGACGGAAGCAAATAAGGGGTCACTGGAGTTGTTGGTAAAATATACCGACTCCCTGTCTATTTGAATTTGCACTTTATATAATCTGTCACTGCTAGTCCAAACATTTCCTCTCCGTATATTGACATCGATTTCTGTAGATGAGATATTGTAACCGAAGTACTTGAACAAGTTTACTAATTTAAGAGGCTTACAACCGATGTGGAGATGTCCCATTCTGTTTAAAATAATCTCTCTTTTCTCTCTGTCTGTCTGTCTATCTCTCTCTCTCTCTCTCTCTCTATATATATATATATATATATATATATATATATATATATATATATATATAATCGGACTTTTTTTTATTACTTATTAATCAGGCCATATTTGGTGATGATAGTACACAATTTGTTTTATTGTTTAAGTAAAATCGTGATATATTTTGACCTTTTTTCTTCTGTTTATCTGCTGTAATGGTGATGTTCAGTACCTTATCGTGTTTACGGTGCGTAGATTTGGTTTTAGGAATTTCAGTGTATTGCAAAACTGGGCCGCAAACAACAGACTACAAGGGTGGCGCGATTATTGTCTAGCTTTTTGTGATGAGTCCCTTATCTCAAATTAACTTTGCGTGGGTATTGATAAATTAACTTGTGTTGCTCCCACATGTACAGACTTATAAAAACACAGGGGAAAATTACAAAAGAATAATTTAAAATCAAAGAAGCACTGTTCTTTTAATATATTCAGAATATCTATCTATGCACACACTCACTCACTCACACACACACACACACACACACATATATATATATATATATATATATATATATATATATTCTTCCTCATGTTTACAATTCCTCTCGTCTTCTTCCAAAACATTGGGGACTGTTCAAGGCAAAAATCAATACCACCGTCACTCTCATGTTTTAGGGTACTTTCTTTCGTTCTCAAGCAAGGTGTAAGTATTTGTTTATCTTTTGGGTTTCTTTATTTTTTCTGTCTGGGATTCAAAATCAAAAAGACGACAGCTTTTCTTCATAATGTTAATAACACTAGGTCTTGTCTTCTAGCCGGGATTAAGCCATCAGGCTGTATCTTAAAGTTCCAGAGAATTTTAGGAGTTTTATTCTCTTGGACGGATTAATTGATAACCATTGAGAACATAACGCGAATAACTAAGGGAAATGTGACTTTGGTGGTGACGTATTTTCGGTTACAGACAGGCACATATTATTATTATTATTATTATTATTATTATTATTATTATTATTATTATTATTGTTGTTGTTGTTGTGCAACGCTTGCATTATTTCTTAAGCATTGTCAATCGTTTTTCCTGATTTATATTGTTCAATACATAAAACAAGATCTGTCCGAACTTTATTAAGAGAATACTTCTATTACATGAATATTTTATGAATACGTTATCACGTTTATAAAGATTATTGCAGAACGATTAGTATTTCTGAGCATAAATTCCACAAAGTAGCAATAAAATTGCCAAATTACATTTCAATTTCATAAAAAAAAGAACCAATTTAATCATTTTATATGCAACGCATTCATACAATCCATTCTTTATTTAAGAAAACAAAAGTTCTCACCCATGAATGTCTTTCTTTTCGATGAGTTAAATCTTCACCAATAAAAGAATCATTATAGATTATATAATCTTTCTTTTCTGTGGTTATTCAAAGTATTGTATTAAAAGAAACAAATTATTTTTTTCGGGTGTGTACGAGCGTGGGCATGGAAGAGTGGATTCATTTTAATCTCCTTTTAAATTTTAAATTAAATAAAAAGCATCGATTTAATTTAAGCCCATACACAACAATAGGTACAAAAGAAGAAATTATTCGATGCAAATATCTGTTGCCCGTGCCGAGGTCTAATTCAAGAGTATAAACTCTACTAATTCATATTCTACCCAACCCTTTCGCCAGGGATAGGATGTAATAAGGTCGCATATATCGGCATCCATACCATTGGGAAAAGTATGAATCCTACTCTCCCTCCCTCCAGCTATGGGTAAATAGGAGGGTAGACTGGAATCTTTAACTTTGGTTAGGCAACCGATCTAGGAGAAGGAAAACTCTGAATTCAAACCTGTTGAACTCCGCTTAAGAAATTGACCTTGTGTAACATCCTGCTCGTGCTGAATGGTTGGTAAATATACATATCGGCATCCATTGAGGCTCGAACTTGCTATTCAGTAGTAATGGATCCGCCAGACTATCTTACTAAGCATTATACAATGATTTCACCTATTCGCTTCAATGTATTGACTTTTGACTATTATTATTATCATTGTTTTCACACCTGTTGTAGCCAGTGGTTCACTGGAGGCTGGATGACAGCAAGATTCTTCTGAGTATTCTTGCCGATCTTAACAATGGTGTAGTTTGGATGGGTTCGATTCTTTCCCTGATTTCCGATTCGCCCAAATTCTTTTCCAGAGCTTTGGAGGTCGTTCAAAGGGCACCAATTACAATTGGTTCGGCCTTCATCTTCATGTTCCACAGTTTCCTGGCAAGGTCCAAGTATTTGTCTACATTTCGCTCTTTGATTTTCACTCGGTGTACGACCGTGATGACAAAATCCACGAGATGGCAGGTTCTCTTCTTGTCAATCAATACTAGGTGGCTGATGGTTTTATGTCCTGGGTATGACGGTAAACTCTATCTGAGGATGGTTCCAGTTTTGAAGGAATGGGGAACATCCTATCATCACCACTTCTTTCAGTCCACTCTGACCCGGAGTGGTAGTACCTGTTAAGGTCCCATCTATGGGTTAAATAGAAAAAAATGTGTTTAAGACTAATTGAGTACTCAGCAAAAATCAATAAAACAAAAAAATATTCGGCATAAAATGATCTAATGGGTTGACATGCCGTAAAACCCAACCAAACACCCAACCTTCTTTTTGTAATCGGGAGCCATCACAGAACTTTGAACCTAACCCTTTATTCAGTCCACGGGGGTATCCTGTTCTCATTCCGCTAACCAGGGGCAGCAGTAACATAGAATAGTAATTAACACAGCTTAACGCCTTTACTCTAGCTAGGGTTAGCGGAATGAGAACAGGATACCCCCGTGGACTGATAAAGGGTTAGGTTCAAAGTTCCGTGATGGCTACTGATTACAGAAGGTTCCCGAGTCGAGATGGTTCCCGAGTCCGAAAGGTTCCCAAGTCCGACAAGAAATACCTGAAGAAGGCCGGAGGGCACATCAGCCGAAACGTTGTACAGATAACAATGAAGATGAGGACAATAGTTCGAATAATACAAATAATACTAATTTTTTTTCTAAATGAATAAGTAAACATGCCGAAATTATAGGTTAATCGATATTGACCCTCAGTGAAAAAGTTTTGAATAGAGAAACGATTTTCCCAAAAAGTTGATGAAGATGAAAACTTTAGTGTTGGTGGTAAAAGGGGAAAAATTATGAATGTGTGTCGTCGAGGGAATCAATAGTCCAATGCAAATCATTTCGTATTTCAAATGATTAGAACATAATTACGTCATATGCTTTCCTGATTGGTTGGTTTGCTTTCTCTTGGTTTTTTTTTTGTTTTGTTTTTTTAATTTAAAATTTAAAAAAGTAAATGAATAAATAAATCGAAACTTTATTAATAAGGAAAGGCTGTTAAGAAAGCAAGCATTAATTGATCAATAAAAATTAGGCATTTAATTCGATCAATCATGCGCATGACTCATGATGTAGATAAATTGTGCGCATGCGTAGGAAAGTATTTACACAACCCCTCCAGAAGCGACACAAGGTCAATTTCTAAGCGGATTATATGGTTTTAATTCCACGTTTTCCTTCTAGATGAAATCAATACTTGTAAAATAAAATGAACTGGCAGGGCCTGTGGATATAACGCAGTATGATAATTCAATTATTACAACGTTCGATTTGTTTACTTACGAGATATTGCAAAATAGTTTAATAAGTGAAAACGTATAATAATCTTGATTTGTCGAACTCTTGTCTTCATATTTATTGTGGTAGTTATTAACACAGCATTTCGGCCGCTGAATCCTGCGCCTCTACACAAGTTTTTCCTGTTTTTCCGAATATAGTGTAGGGTTCAAAGTGATATATACTTGCAGATAAAACTCCGACCAAGGTTGATAGACAAAACATTTAATAGGTATACAGCACATGGATAAACAGGGTACATAATACATAGAGGTACATAAACATACACACAAAAGTAAAAAGGGAAAAACATAAAAGTACAGACATGAGACTAAGAATAGTCCATGCTGTATAAATCACTTACAGTGATTAGTCCGGCGTTGAGGGCCGAAGCCCCAACGAGGGGGGTAGACCAGAGTCTAACCCATGTGCCTCGTAGGTCGGGCAGCAGCAAAAAGAGAGAGAAAGAGAGAGATATGTTCAAACCAGCCGCTTAAATATAAACGGCCCCTAGCGGGAACCCTCGAACTAAAAGGCAGACAACTCTCCAGGCAAATACGAAAGTAACGCCACAATAGTAATGATGAACAGGAAATATCAGAGGTCTAATTTTAAAACAGTATATAATCTCATTAAAAATTGGAACTTCACCATTAGATGCAGTTTACTTTTTTTATCCCGGATATATTTTAAACGTGGCATTTCATTCTATTGGATCCTGTAGACATTACGAGGTCATGTAATAAATAAGATGAATTTTGCCTGACGAGTTAGCAACAGTTTTTTTTACGTAATAAGTTGTGATCCATAAATTATTTAGCTCTCTTGCATGGTCAAACATATTAGTCCAGTTTTTTTTTTTATTTTACTTCTCCTTTTGTGATGAACTGGAATGACTAAATTCCACTAGATAGCAAGTTCTTCTTGTTAATTAACGCTAGGTATTTTGTTCTACTTCATCACCAGCACTATCAAAACACTGCACATAGTTTCGTAAAGTATAGAGCACTTTTAGTTGTAGAAAAGTTTTTCTTCTACCACTGTTTTGGTGTTCAAGCTACACATTCTTCAAAACAACTGAAAATATGTTTTTACAGATATATATATATATATATATATATATATATATATATATATATATATATGGGAATAAAAGTCCTTAAATACCATGGGTATCGTGGTTATGGACCATTTCACTCGCGAGTATGTCCACGAGCTTCTTCAGACTACTGATATCTTTTATTTAGACAGGCACATGGCCAAACTCAATTTATATTCATACATTTCACCTCCCTTTTATCCCAAATAACTTTGTTCTGTTTACAATAATTAAACATTGAGCTCTCATACGGAACCTGAACTCTACAACAAACTACTGGTAAAGAATTAGGACCTGCCTAGAATCACCTTGTACCAA
The DNA here is from genome assembly GCA_023376005.1 of Doryteuthis pealeii. NCBI lineage: Eukaryota > Metazoa > Mollusca > Cephalopoda > Myopsida > Loliginidae > Doryteuthis > Doryteuthis pealeii. The sequence continues at coordinate 36,983,497 of CM042159.1, read as the reverse complement.
GAAACTTGGTACCGCACCAAAGTATATATATATATATATATATATATATATCAGTCGGTAGAGCGTTTGGATAGGAATTCCAGTTTTCCCGGTTCGTACCGGCCCTCGCCAATTCAGCTTATGAATATCAGAGAGATCTATGCAGTTAAAGTCAGGAGCTGATGTAGGTGTGACGCCCACCTCAGATGCTAAAATGATCTCCTTAGTCTAGCGCTAGTGAACAGGGGATAGACTTCCACGCTGTTTTGCTGATATTACGCCGCCTTGCCGACTACATTATGTTTCCGCTTTTTGGACGAATGTTTAAGTTTTTTAGATATTACTACACTACATGCCAAAAATTCAGCCTATCTTTTATTTAGCATTTCAACTTTTGCGTAAGTAATTTAAAAAAATAGATATCAAAATCTTCGAATTCATATTTTAACCTAGCCTCAAGGCATATGGCAGCTTATTAAGTCGAGTATTTCATTCGAACTGTCTGGAATTTACTGGTACAGCCAGAGGCACAATATATTCCGTCAATAAGTTTTTTATTTTTTTTTTTTTTTTTAATCATGAAGTTATAATGTTGAGTATAAAATTTTCTCACGGACAGTCGACAAGATTAGATATTGATTTGAACTATGAACAGATGAATTTTTGTCACTTCATCGGCTCCATTTCTATTCCTGAAAGAATATTGCCAAAGGATGAAAGAAAAATATTGGACACAATGTACGAGCATTGTTCCTTTATTTGAAATAACCTTCAGCAAATACTATCATTTCCTCAGTGGAAATTTTACAAATAAACGTGACCGTAAAATCTCTCCATTAGAATATAACGTCTGATGTTAGTTGTTAGAAATAACTATAATGTAAATATACTGTGAGATAAGTAATGTGTATCTCAAAAGAAGAAGAAGAAGAACTTGAAGACATGGAACAGAGGAAGAAAGAGTATTCGAATAAAACAAAAGAGTATGATAAAACAGCATCACTTTGAAGAAAAAAAGAACAAGAACTTGTATTTGGATAAAACAAAATGTATAGAAAAAACAGAAGAAGAACGAACAAACGAAAGACCGAACGAATGAAGAAGAACGAATGAACGAAAGACCGAATGAAGAAGAAGAACGAATGAACGAAAGACCGAATGAAGAAGAACGAAAGAACGAACGAACGAACGAATGAAGAAGAACGAAAGACCGAATGAAGAAGAACGAACGAATGAAGAAGAACGAACGAACGAAAGACCGAATGAAGAAGAACGAACGAATGAAAGACCGAATGAAGAAGAAGAACGAACGAATGAATATGAAGAAGTGGGACAATAACAACTATAAAAACAATAACAAGAAATTGAAAAGATTACATTTTTGGATAAAACAAAAAAGTACACTAAAATAGCAGAAGAATAGAAGAAGAAGAAGAAGAACAACAACAACAACAACAACAAATTGAAAGAATGGGTGAGAAGTAGTATTTAAATAAAACAAAAATTATACTACAAAGAAGAAGAAAACGGTGGAAGTAGATTGAAAAGGTAATATACTGTAAAAAGGAAATCGTAAGAAGAAGGCGGAGGGGGAGCAGAGGTAAAGATCAACAACAACAACAACAATATATCTAGAAGAAGAAGAAGAAATGAATAAATAAAAGGGGTGAGTGATATAGATGAGAGAGGGAAAAAAGGCATGAAGAATGATAAGAACTAAGGCAGGAGGAAAGAGATAGAAGAAGCTGAGAGAGAGGGGATATAGATGAAATAAAGGAAAGAGATTATACAAAGGGTGGATTATCTTAGTGATGAAGACGTGGGCCAAAATGGAGATGAATTATAGAGGAAGAGGAGGAGAAGAAAGAAATGGTTCAACTGAGGGAAAGAGAGATATGATAAATGCAAAGAACTAGGAGGAGTAAAAAGGAGAGAGAAAGAGGAGGTACAAGAAGATCAAGAGAGACAGAAAGAATGAGTGGAGGGTATGGATATTGGTGAAGAAAAATAGATAGATTATACAAAGGGGGTTGGATGAGGATAAGTATAATAATCATGGTGATGAAGAGGTAGACCCAAGTGGAGATGAAATATGGAAGGAAAAAAAGAACAACAACAAAAAGAAGGACTAGAAGAATAAAAAGAAGGACAAGAAGAACAAGAATGACAAGAAGAAGAAGAACAAGAACAAGAAGAACAAGCAAGAACAGAAGGAAGAACAAACAAGAACAAGTACAAGAAGGACAACAAACAAGAACAAGTACAAGAAGGACAACAAGAACAAGAACAAGAACAAGTACAAGAAGGACAACAAGAACAAGAACAAGAAGGACAACAAGAACAAGAAGGACAAAAGAACAAGAAGGACAACAAGAACAAGACAAGTACAGCAAGAACAAGTACAAGAAGGACAACGAGAACAAGAAGGAGAACAAGAAGGACAACGAGAACAAGAACAAAGAGAAGAAAAAGAAGAACGAGAAGTGGAAGAATAACAACAACAACAAAGAAGAAAAAGAAGAACGAGAATTAGAAGAACAAAACGAAAAACAACAACAACGAAGAGAATAAAAAGAACGAGAAGTAGAAAAACAAGAACAATAAGAAAAAGAAAAAAAAACTCATATGCTAGTTGTCAGGGATAACTATAATGTAAATATATTGGGAGATGAGTAATCTATGCCTTAAAACATCCACCACAAATATAACGTAGTTGTTTGGTTAAAATATGAAATTACGAGGAAATATAATAGGAAAAAAAAGACGTTCCAGGGTTAGAATATATTCTATCGCCTGGATATCATTCATTTCCTTTAAATGTGGTTCAGTATTTTTGTCTCGTGCGTGTTTGTATGTAATTAGAGGGAATTGTATTTGCTTGGTTCATGTTTAGATTCAATCACAAACCTAACATTGGCTGAGTGCGTGTGTGTGTGTCCACCCCGCCGGGTATGTAAGGTCTGCATCTGATTGGACGGCTTCAAGAGGTGCTTATCTTGATGGAAAGATAAGATTAGCTTAGCAGAGATCAACGTTGCTTCCAGGAAGGGAAACCGAAAAAGGAGTAGAGTTGTTTTTTTTTGTTTTTGTTTTTTTGTCCGGATCAAAGTAAAATATCGTTTGTTTCTGGGAGCTGATATATTAAAGGACATATAATCATAATATTCCCAGTTGTTGTTTACGGTTATAAGGTTTACACAGACACAAAAGAATGCATGTACAGCACTCACACTCATAATTGCACACACACACACACACACACACAAACACATATATATATATATATAAGAGAAAAAGGCTTAAATACCGTTTGTATTAGCTATTATAAATTTATTTCCACGAACACACACACACACACACATGTATATATTGGTTCGGAGGTTGATTTTGAAGGCTATCACAATACAGGTGTAAAGAATAAGGTAACAATGGTGTTGTGTGTTAACCTGTCTTTTATTCTTGAATTTTCGAGATAAAATCTCTTTTTCAGAAGATCACTGGAACTGAAGTCGTCTTATTATAGCAATTCTAGTTAAATGAAAGCTTTTCTTTTTTTTTTAAATGATGGTATTTTTTATAACTGTATTCTCATGCAAATTATAAAACTCTCTTATATGTATATATGTATAATTTTCTTTAGTCTTGGAGAATTGAAAATAAAGTGCTCAATTACGGGTGTAAGAGCAGTATCTATTTATTATATTGCACAATACATTGAATGTGCAATTGTTACAATTGGTTTCCAAGCAGCATGTTCTTGGAAACCAGTGGTAATAATTGAACCTTAAATATATTTCACATTATAATAAATATATATGTGTGTGTCTGTGTGTGTAATTAAAAGGATGTGGAACAAATGCGGAGAAAACACAATTTCAATCAATTAATATTTCACCTCAGTGTATTAACGAAGCTTAATCAGATTTATTTTATTTTGAAACAGAACTTATGTATAAATAAACAAAGGCGAAATATTAATTGAATGAAATTGTTTAATGACATTTTCTTGGATTTTACCGAATCTGTTATTCCCTCATATATATATATATATATATATATATATATATATATATATATATAATCCAAAAGTCCACAGAAGAAATCTTCCTTACGACACAAGAGTTTTATTTAAAAAACCTGTCGCAGTTTGAGAGCTCAATGTGTGCTCTTAATGTTAGAGTCACGGAGCAAATATATAAGTAAAGAAATAACAAAAGACTTAGAAATTTAGCATTATAGTCTATTTCAGGAAAATAGACTATAATGCTAAAAGTCTTTTGTTCTTTCTTTACTTATATATATATATAGGCTTCATCAGACTGCACCACTACTTGAGGATTTTTCTTTGATAAATTTATTGCCCTGTATATAATTCGAAAACTTGAGCTCTCAACTTTAACAATTAATTCCCGTTGTTAAAAAGACACAGATTAGAGTTATTTCCAACAACCACGAACCTGGTTATTTACTTATCTTCAAATTGGAGAACTAAAACAGCATATAATCGAAGAGTCGTTGAAAACCCGGAGAGGGCGACATTAAACACTTGGAAGGAATCAATGCATTTGTGTTTAGCATAGAAACTTTCCTGGGTTATTTAATGGTAAAGCCATCCATTTAGTCAATAGCAGGAGTGTGAGGTGTTTTTACCTTTACCGCGATATTAGACACGAACGTTAATGTAATAGAGCAACTAGAGTTCGAACTCGCTTACTACGATGTCACAGTCCAGCACGTTACCACTACACTACGGGACATCCCCGTGTGTCCTTGTGTGTAAGCGTATATGTGCCCATATGTGTGTGAACTTGTGCGTGATGTGTGTGTGTGATGGGGAGAGAGAGTGTGTATGTGTGTTTATGTGCGTGTGTCGGATTAAACAAACTGAAGTTGAAGGTTTGCTTTATGATTGACATGGGAAGGAAGAGTGTGCAGCTTTGTTGAGGGGGGATAAATCTGGAGAACGGAAATGCTCCTTTTTTTAAAAGAAGAAAAATCAATTTGACCATTATTTGCTTCGCCTTAGGGAATTTCCGCTTGCTTTGTGATTTTGAAAATACCCATTGTCAATCTGTTTCTTTTTAAGTCCTTTTATCTTTAGATTCCATTTAATATTTCTTTGAAAGTCATTTTTCATTTTTCCTATTCCTTTCACAGCCGACTTCATTTTTTTCCTTCATTTCTTCATTTTTCTTCATTTCCTTCATTTTTTTCTTCATTTCCTTCATTTTCTTCTATTTTTATTGTATTTTTTTTCTTTTTTTTTTTCTTTTTTTCTTTTTCTTTCTTTTTTTCTTTTTTTATTTTCTTTTTTTCTTTTTTATTCTTTTTTCTTATTTTTCTTTATTTTTTTATATTTCTTTCTTCTTTTTTTCTTCTTTTTTTTCTTTTTTTTACTTTTTTCTTCTTTTTTCTTTTCTTCTTTTTTCTTTTCTCCCTTTTTCTTTTTTCTTCTATTTTCTTCTCCTTTTTCTTTTTCCCTTCTATTTTTTCGTTTTCTTTCCTCTCATTTAGATATTATTTCTTCCTTTTTTTTCTTTTTCTTCCTTTCTCCCTCCTCCTCCTCCTCTCTTTACCCTGATACCTTGATATTAAAATATTTCCTACTTCATTTCATATCATCTTTATTTTCTCTTGTTCTAATCCGACATCATGTCAATCACCTTTTAATTTCAATTTCATCATTATCATCAGATCTTCTATACCCCCCACCACCACCCGCAGTCCCCTCTCACCACCACCACCTTCAATATCACCACTACTATAAACATTTTCCATGATTTATTTATCTTTTTCTCTTTCAATCTTCTAGTAAGATATCTTCTTCTTTTTTAAGATTCAAACCCATACACATTTTTTTCTTCTATAAATAGAAGAAAAAAATGTCTTATTTGCATTTAGAATATTTATATTTCTTTGTACATTCAAATGATTCATTTTTAATCTCCTTTTGTGTGCGCTCGTTCGATTACACTCAGTGTAAAAACAAAACAAAGACTATACATAAGACTTGCTTCTTTTTTTTTTCTCTTTCCTTTGTTCTTATTCATTTATAAGATATTTATTTCTTTGAGTCCTTTTATTGACATTCCTTTGTTGAGCAATTCAAACGAATTTTTGTTTACAAAACAATAAAAAAAACAATACTTTTTTAATTGAATACACACACAACGTAGTTTCTTCTCGTTTTATTTCTCTCATTTCTCTTTTTGTACCAACTCAGATCCCATGGTGAGATCTTTTACCAAAGGTTTCCGTTTTCCTTGTTATTCGTTCTGTTATTATTGCACTTGTTATTATCGTCGCTGTTGCTGTGGTTTCTACTTAAATTCTTCTAATTTTTTTTTTTTGTTTCTTTTCATCTCTTAATTCCAGTTTTTAATTATTGTTTCCGTTTCGTTTTTGTAACGTTTATTTCAGTGTTTATACTTCCTATTTTTAATGGTATTTTTCCTTTCTTCTTTATCTTTATAGTATTTGTTATATTTTTTTGCCTTTGGAATTGGGTTATATTCATCAACTATGTAAGCGGAAAATTATGAAATTATTTGAAAACATACTTGTGTTGTTATTAGATCCTTAATAGAGTCCAGTAAGATTTGATACAGTTTTCATAACTATTCAAATATAAGCATAATTTAGGAAGAACACCAGACCTAGCATTAATTAACAAGAGAAAAGAGAACTTGTCAACTAGTAGATATTGCAGGCCCAGCTCATCACTGATGTGTGGAATATGAGGGTGAAAGTGATACTAATTGTAATGATGCTCTCAAAACTGTCCGCAAAGACAAAAAACAGAATATAAAAAACAGAATAGAGGAATTGGAAATCAGAGGAATAATTAAGACCATCCAGATAACAACATTGTTGAGATCGGCCAGAAGACTCCTGGAGATATTAGGAGACTTTTGTCACTCAGATTCCAGTGAACTACACCACAAGGAGCCAAATAATAATAAGGATAATAATAATGATGATGATAATAATGAAACCATTCAGAAACACTGCACTGTTGCAATCTGCCAGAATACTCAGAAGAGTCCTAGAGACCTGGAGACTTGCTGTCAGTCAGACTCCTGTGAAAGACCATCAGCTAACACTGATGTGAAAACTCAAAAGGAGTAAATAATAATGATGATAATGGTAATAATGATAATAATAATGATAATACTGAAATAAGCAGAATCCTCACTGCTTAACTTCAGTGATCTGAAGGGAATCGATGCTTTCACCCTAAGTTATATATATGGTTGTGTTGCGTATAGCGATGAGTTGATGTTCAGGATTTGCCTGAATTTCCACTTCCACTACCTTTAATATAATTAGGTGCCTTCTACTTCGATTTTGATGACTGAGTATACATCATCAGTCGTTTAATATTCACTGACATTAAATGGTCATGAAGATTATGTTGCGCCAAGAAGGGGAACAAGAATTCCTTGAATATCAAGATTCGGGATTCGTGTTCTCTAATTCATGTTTTTAATGATTGAATATCTATCACCAGTCGTTCAATAATTACTCAGATTATGAAGATTATGTTGCACCAAGAAGAGGGGCAAGAGTTCCTTGAAAATCAGGATTCGGGTTTTACTTTAATCTAATTAATGCCATTTATGGGAAATATTGATTTGGTTGTCGAACAAATCAGTTCTCGGACATAATTTTGGAACGAATCTTTGGGAAATTCATGTTCGAGAACCGAAGTTCCTCTGTATCTGTTGTTCTTTTTCCTCTGCAAAGGCCGATCTAGCTAAGTTAGTCGTGTACTTGACTAAGAATCGCAAGGTTCCTGGTTCGATACTGGCCCTCGCCATCTGAGCGTATGAATAGAGATCTCTGTGGTAAAGTGAGGAGCTGATGGTAGATGTGGCTCTCCACCTCAGATGCAAAAACAATTTCCTTGGTTTAGCGCTAGGAAAAAGGGGATAGACACCCTCGCTGTTTGGCTGATAGCGACATTGAGCCACCTCGATGAGTTCAATTATTTCGTCTGTCTTTCCAATGAGGTTGTGTGTTTTTTTGTGCTGTTAGTTGACTGGTTAATCTGAGTTAACATTAGCTGGATTCTGTTTTTTTCATTTTCTC
>CM042159.1:36967927-36970427 GCA_023376005.1 Doryteuthis pealeii | reverse complement strand
TTCAAGTGAAACAAATTTAATGCCATTATATCTAACTTGTGACCTATTGTTGGTATTAGCCGGACAGCGATGGAGTCTATACCCTTTTCACAGGCACTAGACCAGGGAAATTGTTTTAGCGCCTAAGGTAAGGCAGCACAGCTAGCATCAGCCTCTCCACTTTACCGCACAGATCTAAGCTATACTACTCATGCGCTGGGTGGCGAAATAGGCCGGGTTTAGTTCAGTCTGTAGAGCATTTGTCAAGGAATCGCAAGGTCCCGGGTTTCAATACCGGGCCTCGCACCTAAGTGTTTGAGTAGCTGTTGTAACCTAACAAAGGTTACTAAATGAGGAATAACCAAACGGGGGTTGGATATGAAATGGAATCTTTATAACATTAATAAAATACAATGCTCGCCAGCGGCATCAAGGAAGGCAAACCACTGTTAGTGGTATCAGACTACACAGTCAACATAATACTCTCGTATTTATGAGGATTGGGACATAACCATTAATGTTCATATGTAGGGTATACCACAGTAGCACAGATTAGTTAATTCGATATGTGCGGTAAAGTGGAGATCTAGCGGTGGGTGTGGCGCTCCACCTCAGACGCAAAAAAAGCTCGCTGGTCTAACGAAAAGAGGATACACTCCTTCTCTGTCTGGCTGATATTAAGAGTAGAATGCTTCACAATTTTAGTCTTCTATCTAACTTCTAGCTTAGACAAAGTTATAAAGTAACTAGAAGCGGCTAACCAACGTCAGCTGGGTAGAGGGTGATGAAAGTTAGGGTTAGGTTAAGACAATTCTAAGGGACAGTTATCTCTGAATTTCAGGTTCAATCTTGAACGGCGGCAGTAACATAGAAAAATAGTTAACACAACTCCTACCCCAGCTATGGTTAGCGGAATGAGAACAGGATACACCTGTGGACTGAATAAAGGGTTAGGTTCAAAGTTCTGTGATGGCTCCCGACTAAGACAAGAAGGTTCCCGAGTCCGACAAGAAATACCTGAAGAAGGTCAGAAGGCCTATCGACCGAAACGTTGTAAAGATAACAATGAAGATGAGGACAATAGTCCGAATAACGCAGATAATACTAATCATCAAGTCATCAAACATTCAGAGAATTAGTATGATTTGTTTACTCTTGAGATTTACAATTCTGGACATTTTAAGCAGAATTTCAATGCTATTCCTATGTATATTTTAATGTTTAAATATGTTCGAATATAATAAATCAAATCTTCATTATATCTGCACAAAAAGCAAGAACCGGTGATATTTAATATGTATATATACGTTTACTTTGTTGTTAATTGTTTTATTTTCAAAGTTTCATCCGAACATACATACATACACACCAACAGCCCTTTATATTATCGAGGTCAGTTAGTCTACTGTTGGTTTGAATAACAGCAGCTAGCTAAGTATAACTGAAGCAGTGTCCAAGACAGTTGGTATTTATAGAAATCAAGAATGATCAATTCATGAATTTGGGTGATTTGGATGATTCCATTCCTTGAGTTCTGATTGGCTGCTTGATTTGAATGATATTGTGGAGTTTTATAAATACCCTGTCATTCTGCGGTAGACTTTGCAACTATTCGTGTTCGTATTGGGTTACCTTTTGTTGCCATGTCTTCCCAATTCAACGGTAATTGGAACTTTGATTATTCTTCATATATATGTATAGATAGATGGATAGTGTTGTAGACCGATTACGAGTGATTTCAAAAGACGCTACACATCGGGACTCAGGATAGTATGACTGTATTTCCTGTTGAGGGATAAAACCTAACCACTTGTGTCATATATATATATATATATATATATATATATATATATATATATATATATATATATATATATATATATATATATATATATATACTTACCACCCCCGCTCAAGAGGATGCAATACAATGCCTGTTATTAATCGGTATTTTACAGTTATGGTTTGATTTGTATTGAATAAAGGGAGATTAACAGGTTTGAATATACCATACCATGGCTAGAATCTTTTCTGATCTACCATTTTCCCATAACCGTAGGAAGAACAGGTTCTGGATATGACAATTAACTGCATCTAGTGGTGGGGCCCAAGTTCCGGAGATCTACGGAGTACTGGGAGAGCCGCTGTGAGGGGTTTTGATTAGACAGAGAATTAAGAAATTGACCTCGTGTCTAGAAGTAATAAAACCCTGAATCTCTGTCGTCTAAATAACCTTTGACTGGTTAATGTAAACACACTAAAACAAATCAGTGATAGGATAGAAAGAAGGAATAGATCTGAAGAAAACTTAATGAAAAGAACAAAATAGAACCGACAATGATTGGCGAAATCAACTAGCTAAAAAAACAGTGAAAAACAAAAGCGTGCAGTAGACAGAAAGGAACGAATAAAAGTGGTTTAAACAAAGTTATAATTGAATGGGGGGCAGTTGAACAAAGACGTGACTTATTCAGCGAGGAACAAAGTTCGATGCTGATACTGGAATATTAGACAGACACTG
>CM042159.1:36955427-36962927 GCA_023376005.1 Doryteuthis pealeii | reverse complement strand
CTACGAGTCTCCTCTATTCCTAGCACATGGCTGTCGTATTTATTCCGGTCAAATTCCAAGCGCGGAAAAATTTGTTTACCCAAAGACTCAGCATGTGTATGCCGATGAGACCTGTAATTCTATATGCTTCACCTGATGATACCAAGGTCATTCCTAGGTCATCACATCTCATGGAGCTGCTAACCTACACAGCGTTAAAAATCTGGCTTGTAGTTGTATTTAAACTTCAATCCATTGTGTCCTGGGTATGATGTTAAACTGCAAATAATGGTGAAGTTCCAATTCTAGCACCCTGGTGAATGTGGAGTATTCTTTCATCGCCATTGCTCTCAGGTGCACTCTGACCTGGAGTGGTATTATATGTCAGGGTCCCATCTATGAGTTAAATATTAAAAAATGAGTTTTATTCCAAGAGGCCATTTTTGGGAACTATTCGATGGATTACTTAACAAAATGTTATATGTAGATAGATATTATAATGACATTGTAGTTTTTGTTGTTAAAGTTTGATGTGAAAAGTTAAAAAAAGGGGAGATGCCCAAGGAAGCATAACACTTTAATAAATAAATTTGGGGAAGGATATACCCCAACAAAAATCGGTACCCTATTTATGAAATTATACGGTAATATGTTATTAAAAATAAAACAAAGTAACATAAAAATTTAAAAAATGTTGGGGGTGGGAACAAATGAATGAATAGAAAATAAAATAAAAAATGAAATAAGAAAATAATAGTGTATAAAATAAAAGAGAAATTAAACCAAAACGTTAAAATTGGAAAAAGAAAGGCCTGTTACGTCTGTAATAAGGGTTAACATACCTTTTCCTCTCTTGTAATCCGTTTTGGAAGAAAGAAAAGTGTCATTATCCGTGTAGACCACTTAAATAGAATGTACCGTGCATTTGACTGGTTGCTAGCGCCAGCCAATCAGATGTAGGGTAGAGAATTTTACACTCGTAAAAAAAATCAAAAATCAAACGTCTATTAGCGTCTCAAGTTGGTGTTTGGATCAGAGTTTTGATCATTTCTGATAGGGTCAGAATGGCGAGGGAAATCTGATGTTGAAAGACCCGAAACTTCCCAGTGACCCATGCATGCTACATCACTGACGACACCTACCAGCGCACTAAAAGGAGGAGCGTATATTTAAAGTATGAGGTTCCAGTTCTTGGGCGCTAGGGAGAATTGAGTCAAAGCTTTATTGCCATTACTTACAGATCCACTTTGGCCAGGAGTGGTAGTACGGTTTAGGATCGTATTTATGGTTTTAATAGATGTGTTTGGGGAAAAGGTAGAACACGCATACCTAGAACTATAGCCTCACCCTCAGATGTTGTTTAGTGTCATAACTAGGATAGCGCTTTTTCCGGGTGGGTATTCCTGTATTTAGGGTTGGATTCATTATATTACAACCCCCACCGACAGTGTGAGAGTAGAATAGATGGAATCTCTCGTCAACTTTGACGCATGACGGTTCATCCACTGAACAACCTACATAGTGTTTTGGTGAAGGCTTTTGACACAGACGATAGGAACGAACTAGTACCCAAGGAGTGCCACAAACCCAAACTCAGTTTTCCTTCTCCTAGACTAGTTACCCATCCAAGGATAAAAGTCCAGTTTGTCCTACTATTTTACCCATAGCTGGAAGGAGTATATATGGATTCATACTTTTCCCAATGGTATTAGCGCTATGTGAAATGCAAACAGCCATGTCTAGGATTTGAACTCGGATCGACGCGTCCATTTCCCATGACTCTAACCATTATACCACGCGCATATAAAGCTCCACTTCATCAGCTAACAAGCTTCTCTTTTACACACTTTATCTATTTTTCTTTTTCGTTTTTTTTCTCTTGTTTCTAACTTTCTTTGTTAGAGCAGCAGGTCTTGTATTCTTATAACAATTTCTGTTTGTGTCTAGCTATCTAAAACAACTATCTCGATACGTTTCTTTCTTTTTCTTTTTCTTTTTTCTTCTTTTTGTTTATTTTCACTGATAATATCAAAGCAAACATTTTGACCTGTACCTTTAACCTTTTGACCGCCTTCATCTTCGTCTGTTTCCGTGAACGTAAGAGAAACCACCTTGATTCCATTTATTTCCAACCCGGGTGCAGCCCTCGGGTATTTGGTTCTCAAAGCTGAAAAACACCAAAACATCAATTGAACAAATTTCACGAGCGCATCCAGAGATTGTATGCACATGCACGCCAGGACACACATTCACATACAGACGCATATCTTCTTATTATAATGGAGATTCGGTGTCTGGCTGTAACCGAAACTACATCACTGCTTACGTCACGATACCTTTAGAAATTGTATAAGTTTATCAACGAATATTTGATTTATAGACCAAATCATTAATACATAGAATAAATCCTATCTATTACCGATGACTTTATGAAAATCTGAGGTAGATTTGCCTCAAAACAGCGTGTGTTTAAAATCCTGCGTATATGTCACCAAGAAATAAAGGTTTACATAATACAGGTGTGGTTAATTTGCACACTGATTTTAAGAAAAATCGGGTTTAATACGTAATTATTTGCTGTTATTGATCTCTAATATGATTGTTTTATTCTCCAACGTATCAAAATCAATGCTATGAATGATTTTATATAGAAACCAATTAAAATATGTGTAATCTTCTTATATGCATTCTTATTTAATTTCGTTTGTCTTAATAATTTTATATATTTCATTACAATAAAACTTAAATACTAAGACCCGTAGGGCGCATATTATTGCTAGTAATGATGTATGGAAATTAAGAACATATGGATAGTTCTCTTCATGACTATACGCATTTTAATGTTCGTCAAATAGACTGATGCTTAAAAAGTACATTCAATCCAAAGAGCCATACTTGTTTGTTTTTTTGTTTTTTGTTTTTTTAGGAGGGGATTTGCTTCTGCATGTTGAGTAATATTATGAGTTTTTCCCACTAGTTTTAACTGATTTTTTTTTTTACACTGGAGCCAAGTGATAGCAAATTTACTCAGATAATAACAGATCTCTTAGCATGCAACTCTTTACTTCGGCCCTTTCTTTGGCTAGACGGGCGGTCGAAGACGAACCATGTGATCTATCGGCTGATCATATCAAACCTTTGCACCTATTACGGAGTGAGTTATGTAGAACCATAATCTTATATCTTAAGTTTTAAAAATGCCCCCTAACAATAGTACAGAACACGTTTTAGAGGCTCTTCATTTTTCTTTTATATAATAATAATAATAATAATAATAATAGAATCGGGTAGAATACTCAGAAGTGTCCTGGAGACCTGAGGAGGTTTGTTGCCACTCAGACTCCAGTGAAAGACTGAGCTAACGCTGTTAGGAATACTATCAAGTAGTGAAATAATGATAATTTGTTATAAAAAATAAAAATTAAGAAACGGGAAATTACACCAGTAAGACCGACGGTGAAATGTTAAAGACAAAAATCAACAAAAATAGAAATGATGAGACTATAAAGTCGAAATAAATTTATATTCTAAATATATCATTTCAATTTGAAACTCGAGTAGGTTACTTTATATCCATTTCTTAAATAAATTTTGCTCTACATTGTATTGAGCACTTTGTATTTGTTTTTTAACGGTCTTAACCCGTGGATCCTGTGCACTCCCAACGATCGTACCCGCACCCACCGGTAAGCCACTACTCATATATATATATATATATATATATATATATATAGCTAACCCTCACTTTGTTTACAAAGTTAGAGGACTCTAGTGAATTCATTTCCGCTTAGACATGTATCAATTAAATATTCTCCTATATTTGACAGCCGCTACTGGCCGCATGGGTAAGAGACTTGGCTAACGAAAATTCATTCAGGTCTCAAACCCGGCCAGAGGTAGCTGTTAAAGTGTAGCCACAGTATTGAGAGGTGAAACCTCAAAACACGTGTCTGTGGATAACTTATATATTAATATATATATATATATATATATATTATATATATATATATAGTGTGTGTGTGTGTGTGTGTGTGTGTGTGTGTGTGTATAGCACCAAATATATCATTATATATAATCTGTTACCTATATGACGGTATATTAAATATATAAACATTGTATTATCACATTTATTTGCTGTCATGAAAACTATTCCAAATCCACATTTGTTCAACGTATGCAAATACACGATAGTATGTCATGTGGTGTGTGACATCAGCATTGGATTATTTCTGCGTTCTGTTTTCTTTTCTTTCTTTCGTCTGCTTTTGTTCCGTATCTATGTGTCTCTCGTGCACGTGGTGGCATGTCGTTCTTTCGAGTTTACACAAACAAAACGCAAGGCTTTTATTTACGTTACGCCATCCACAAACAGGCAAACTCCCAAACACTGACTCTTTGCCCTTTATTAACGCGCTATTCATTTCGATATCAAGCTGTGCAGTAATGTTTACAAACGCTAACATTCCGTAAAATCTGGGGGTGAGTGTACCGTAAAACCTGGAGAAAAAAAATCCGAATTGGACGAATTTGGGAGGAACGAATGACTATGGCTGGAATTTAATGTAGCTACAATGTTTGTAGATGTGCTTACCTTGGTCTTAGTTAAGATATCAGTAAAGGGTGCTCGGAAAGTACTTTCGTTCTAACAAAGAGGGTATAAAAAGTAAATGTATAGAAATATATGCCATCTCTTCCACACGAGTAGGGTGTGACACAAGGTCTATATCTTAAGCTGAGTTTAAAGGTTTGAATTCATTTATAGTTTGACTGGTTGAGTAAGAAAGGTTTCAAAGGTCAGTTAACCATATTAATTATCCGTATATATATATATATATATATATATATATATATGCGTGTAAGTGTGTGCCTGCGTGTGTGTATTTGTGTGTGTATCAATAGTTTCAAAAAAGATAAACAGATAATAACAGCTTAAGATAGACAAAAAGAAATAATTTAAGATATTCTGAGATAGATAGATATGAACGCACCAATATATATATATATATATATATATATATATATATATATATATATATATATATAGTCCTCCACAGACGCGTGTTTTGACTTAAGTCTCTTCAGTGTGGCTAGACATTTTGTGAGCTAATTACAGCCAGGATAGAACTCAGATCGATTCAGCATCAGTCGGACAGCTTAACCGCTTGACTATTGTCGCCCACAGAATGAGAAAGAGATTTTAAATGTTTTAATACACACATCTGTATGTATATAAAGGCCGCCATAGAGTGATCCCCCGCTTTTATAGGAGAGCGTTGCGTTTATATATATATATATATATATATATATATATATATATATATATATATATATATATATATGAAAATATTGAAATAGATAGACAGATATGAGTACTTCTTCATTATTTGGATCTGTGACTTTTCCAGTCGTCTGGAAACTCATAGACTCCATGATGACGAACGAGGAAGCAGTCGAAAGCGCTCGGGCTAACATTATGGAAAATATCCTATTCTAATTGGATCCTAACACCAGAAAGATCGCCAGACGACTGGAAAACATACAGATCAAAATAAGGAAGAAATACTCCGAAAATATATGCCTGAAAATAACTTGCTGACAAAATACAGAACATTTAAACTATTTATATATATAATATATATTATATATATATATATATATATATATACATAAAGGAAGAATGAATAAAGAAAAGAATGAACAGAATGGATAATAAAAGATGAATTTAATCAATATCACTTACACATGTGTTTTGGTCAGTTAATCTGTGTGAAAATATTCCGCACACAGAAAAGATTCGACCTTCATCAGAGTGAAATTTTATTTTGAATGAAAAAATTCGTCGGGGAAAAACGGAGAATTTTTAGAAATGTTCGAAGAGAATTTTAAAAAATCACTTTTGGAACGCTGAAATTGAACTGTTAGAATTTGGATATTTGATTTTTCTTGGAGTTATGGTAGATACAATTTTGTAATGCAAAAATAAAGTGTTATTAATTATACCTAACATGTTGAAAAGACCCGGAACCTAGTGTATTTTATTGTTTTGCAAAAAACGGTGAAATCATTAAAAAGGTATTCGTTCATAAAAAGAACATAACTTTGGTAATAGATAATTTTTTTTATGTTATTTTTTATTTTAATGTTTTCGTAAGAAGATATATACATATAATATGAGAGATAGACAGATATGAACAGATTGAGTAAATGATAGATTGATAGATGTTAACATATAATTATAAAATAACAATGGTTTTACTCAGAATATTTTCGATATTTTGATGTTGTTTGAAATGCATCGAAAGAATCGCATGTTTGCTCTGTTGCAATACGACTGAGTGCTGTGTCAACAGAAGTCCCAGCCGATGTATAAACAGCAGGTACTTGTACGCAATCCGAGGCGCGTATATTGCGTAAATAATAAACCTTTTCACAATGTTCAGCTTTCCGTCGAAAATATCACGCTCCGCACGCTGACAATTCGAGCGAAGGATGCGTGACATGGAACCGATGCTGTAGCGCCAAGGGACAAGGCAAAAAGCATTTCTTTATAACTAATTATGTTAATTGTCTTTCCTTTTTCTTTCTTTCTTAATCTTTTTTTTTCTTTCTTTATTTTTCTATGAAGAAAAAACATGTTGTATTGACATAAACCGAGTACTGCCTTCTTGACATTCTACCTGAGTTCACACCTGTCAGGTGAGAGGAGAGAGAAAAATAAATTCGTTTTCAGAAGACTCGATGATACTTTCACTAATTGCAATACTGACTTTCCATCTGTGCACTCATTGATATTCTTGCTATTTCTATTAATCCGTTGCATTAATAAAATAAACACTCACCCCCCCCCCAAAAAAAAAATCACAAAATAATCGGATATTTATTTTTAATACTAATCTTTTTTTATCTAACACTGAGTTCAGCTTTATCGTTATTCCGTGGTTAGGTGTTATAGAACTTACGAGAAACAATATACAAATACATGTTTTCTGTAGCGCAGTCTTCCTCTATTCCGAACCAAACCACTAAACGAATTTATTTTATTTTACGTGCATTAGTCACATGACACTTAAAAGATATGATAAGTGTTTATATATATATATATATATATATATATATATATATATATATATATAAAGTAAAGAAATAACAAAAGACTTAGAGATTTAGCATATAGTCTATTCCAGGGAGCTTAGACAAATTGTCTAACTCTCCCGACTCTTGTCTAAGCTCCCTGAAATAGACTATAATGCTAAATCTCTAATTCTTTTGTTATTTATTTACTTACATATTTGCTCTGTGACTCTAACATTAAGAGCACACATTGAGCTCTCAAACTGCGACAGGTTTTTTTGAATAAAACTCTTTGTCGTGAGAAAGTCTTGGGAAATGGACTCGTCGCCCCGCGTTCAAATCCTGGATGTCGTAATTGCATTTCACTTAGCGTTAATACCCTCGGGAAAAGGTATGAATCCTACTCTCCCTCCAGCTGTGGATAATAGTAGGGCAGACTGAGCACTTTAA
>CM042159.1:36907927-36950427 GCA_023376005.1 Doryteuthis pealeii | reverse complement strand
TACAAAAGCGCCAACACTATCTTTCCATTTTCAGTGAAATAAAAATCAATTAATCTTTTGATAAGACTTTACATCAACTTCCACCACAATTCATGTTAAAATTTAATATACATTAAGGAAAAATTAATCTTAGATGTATAATTGTGAGATATACTTATTTGATTAAACTACTAGACGCGAATGAACACATCCGATGCGCATTGGCGCATTACCTTATTTCTTCCGATAAAAAAAGTAGTGCTGTGTCTTATTTTGTTCGTTATTTCATTGAACAAAGAAAAAAGAGTAGGATGAAAACAAAAGAAAATAAATTCAAAATTAGAAGGAAACAAACAAGAATCGCTATTGTGTTAGATTAACAAAGAATAACCGCATATCTATTTAAAATATGGATAAAACAGGTAATCGGAAAATAGTTATTTTGTTGAAATTTTAAGATTTATTTAAGTTTTTATATACATTATCTCTCTCTCAGTATATATATATATATATATATATATATATATATATATATATATATATATATACTCCCACTTTGGTCGAGTACTTTAAATAGGGATTTAATTGCAGATTCACCGTTCTGGCGTGTAGCTAAACCTCGCTTTGTTTACAAATGTTTGAGGCCTCTAGTGAATTCATTTCCGCTTAGAAATGTAGCGATTAAATATTCTCCTATATTTGACAGCTGCCTCTGGCCGTACGGTAAGAGGATTGGTGAACGAAAGTTCATTCGTGTCTCAAACCCGGCCAGGGGTAGCTGTTATGGTATAACCACACTGATGAGAAGTGTTACTTCGAAACACGTGTCTGTGGATTACTTATATATATATATATATATATATATATATATATATATATATATATATAGAGAGAGAGAGAGAGAGAGTTGATTGGTCTAATGGTGAGAGTCGTAGAAAATGGACGCGTCGACCAGAGTTCAAATCCTGTACGAGGCTGTTTGCATTTCATATAGTGATAATACCCTTAGAAAAGGTATGAATACATATATTCCCTCTCCAACTGTGGGTAAATAGTAGGTCAGACTAGGCTCTTTAATCTTGGATAGGTAACCAGTATAGGAGAATGAAAACTCTGAATTCAACCATGTTAAACTCCGCTAAAAGAAATTGAACTTTTGTCGCATCCTGCTCGTGCGGAGAGGTTTGGTAAACATACATATATATATATATATATATATATATATATATATTAGTAGGTAAAACAGCTGGTTAGTTGGTATTATGAGGATTCTTAGTCTTTTTTTAAAAAGACGGAATGGTAGAATTGTTCTTGTCCAGCTTGAGAAATCAATCTTTTTTGACAGAGCAATGTATTTGAAAAAGAAAATGGCGGAAAAATCGGTAATTTTAGTGGGAATAGATTGGACTATTTTAAGACTATTTCTACCATATATATATATATATATATATATATATATATATATATAGCCAAACCGTCTGCACGGGTAGCATGACACAAGGTCAAATTCTTAAACGGAGTTTAAAAGGTTTGAATCCATAGCTGGGGGGAAGAATAGTTGGAGGCATGCTTTTCCAAAGTGCATTAGGCCCGGTTTAGCTCAGTCGGCAGAGCATCCGGATCGGAACCACAATGTTCCGGGTTCAATACCAGCCCTCGGTAACTCAGCGTATGAGTCGTCCAGGGATCTGTGCGGTAAAGTGTAGAGCTGATGTTAATTGTGGCACTCCACCTCAGAGTAAAAAAACAATCTCCCTGTTCTAGCACGAGTGAAAAGAGGTTAGACTCTGACGCTGTCTGGCTGATACCGACAATAGGCCAATCCGTCGACTTACTATTAGCGCCTCGAGTCGACTAGTCCATTTCCAGCGATGATAACCTTTAGCCACCTGTCCCCATACGTTATATAGGGAATTGTGTAATGGTTACCGTCTTAAGAAGTAGACACTGTGATAAAAGTATAAGAACTGATGATTAGTTCATTATAATTGAGTGGAAGGACTTAGATTACAACACTGATTATTGGAATATAATGAATTATGAGGTGAAGTTTGAAATATCCCATCATACAGGTAAAAACATACCAAGAAAATTTCATACATCTGTGGGGGAATTTGGTATGCAAGGGGTATTATCTGAAACTATATACAGAGTAGATAAAATTCACGACTTATGCGCCAACGTGTATATGAAAAATGGAAAGAATATATAAACAGATTAGGATATATACATAGATAAACATAAAAATACCAAGATAGATATATATAAACAGAACATGATATATATATATATATTATATATATATATAGGCAGAGAGACATAGGCAAAGAGACATGCAGACAGAAAGAGAGGCAGAGAGACATAGGCAAAGAGACATGCAGACAGAAAGAGAGGCAGAGAGACATGCACATAGAGAGAGAGAGAGAGAGAGAGAGAGAGAGAGAGAGAGAAGAGAGAGAGAGAGAGAGAGAGATGCATACAGAGAGAGAGAGAGAGAGAGAGAAACAGAGACAGACAGACAGACAGGGGAGAACAAAAGATGAGCAGATGAAGATAGATCTATATAAAATAACAGAATTCTTCTAGGAATTATTTGATACTTTGAACTTGCTGGAATCGTAGCCCAATGAGAATTGCATCGAACGCATTCCTATCTGTTGTGTCGCTTTTGCAATACAATTGAATGTGCTGTCATTCAACAAAATTCCCAGCCGATTTCCTTGTCCCAAAACATGTTTGTACAACGAGACAAATGTTCACCGTTATATTTAGTGAAGATTTCCGAAGGTTGTCCAAAATAATCCCCCTTGAATAAGAGAAAACACGAAGAGTTTATTTTACACTACTTATCGTTTGGAGTTAAATGTTCAAGTCACTCGTTACTTAGCACTGGAGTCCTCAGTGCCGGTTGGTAGAAAAAAAGCCCTTGCCTAGATTCCAGTGTTATATCTCCGCAAATGGAGGCGCGTGGTGTAATGAACAGAGTCGCAGGAAATGGGCTCGTCGACCCGAGTTCAAATCCTAGACAAGGAATTTGCATTTCGTATACCGCTTATACCCCTGGGAAATCAGTTCCTAGCACAAGGAGTTCTTCTGTGCCGGTTGGTAGGGAAAAGTTAACGGCTAGATTCCAGGCATTTATGATGAATAGGAAAAAGAACAAGTTCCAACGATGGTAAGCAATTTATTTCATATTATCACCTGGATCGCTTTTAATTTCTTAGGAATATTTAAGGATAATCCCCCTACCGTAGGAGCTAACGTCCTTAACCGAGACATCGTAGTGACATCGTATTAAGCGGATTCAAACTCCAATGGTGTTATTGCGTTCACTTTCGGAACGTATGGATCTATCTATCTATATATATATATATATATATATATATATATATATATATTAAGTGTTGTTATGGGTCCAACGTGAGAAAAATAGATATTTTCTTTAAAAAAAGATGGTTTGCAAAAAGGATACTTTTTTTAAATTTTAATAACTTACATATGCGACACGTTTTTCAGATCTGTTATCTTCTTCAGGTATTGGATTATTATTTTGGCAGAATATGTCCGATATTTGATAGGTTGTGTGTGTTTTTGTAACTTACTTTTTGATTATAATCAATATATATATATATATATAATCCAAAAGTCCAGAGAAGAAATCTTCCTTACGACATAGGTTTTTTTTTAAAACAACTTGTCGCAGTTTGAGAGCTCAATGTGTGCTCTTATTGTTAGAGTCACAGAGCAAATTTATATTTAAATAAATAACAAAAGACTTAGAGATCCTGCATTAGAGACTATTCCAGGGAGCTTAGACAAAAATGTCTAATTCTCCTGACTCATCTGATGCGAATATATATATATATATATATATATATATATATATATATATATATATATATATTCGCATCTGATGAGTCGGAGAATTAGACATTTTTTCTAAGCTTGGAATAGTCTCTAATGCAGGATCTCTAAGTCTTTTGTTATTTATTTAAATATATATATATATATATATATATATATATATATATATATTGATTATAATCAAAAAGTAAGTTACAAAAACAACTATAGGTCTTTTAATCTCTCTCTCTCTCATGTATATATGTATGTATGTATATAAATATATATATATATACATACATACATATATACATGAGAGAGAGAGAGATTAAAAGACTTATAGTTGTTAAGTTCTCCAGGAGAAGATGTACCTAGGACACCGAATCAGTGTTAAAGAAAAAACAACTTTTTTCTAAACTATAAATGCTCTATATTTGATGAAATATATTGAGCACATTTTGGATTAAGTAATGATGCCATTAGAATGAAAACATTGAATCAACATTTGATGTATATATATATATATATATATATATGAAGATAGGATGGATGTAGTAGAATCCGATATATATATATATGTATGTATGTATGTACGAGGTAGGTAAAAGGATAGTGAACAAGAAATGAAAACTCAAAACAAATCTAAGAGTTGAAATATTTCGTCCTATTCATAAGGACATCCTTTTGACTGTGGGTGTCTTTATGAATAGGACGAAATATTTCAATTCTTAGATTTGTTTTGAGTTATTATTTTTTGTTCACTATCCTTTTACCTACCTCATACATACATATATATATATATATATATATATATATATATATAAGAATAACAAGAAATCTCTCAATGTGTAATGTCTGTCTGTCTCTCTCACACATACAAACTCTCTCTTTATATATTATATATATATATATATATATATATAATATATACACATTTACATTTTTAAGAAAGAAAATGACTCAACGCGCTGCCAATCACAAATACGCATAAAGAAATCAAAAACAGAAAGGAAAGAAATAGAATAATATAAAATAATAATAATAATAATAATAATAATAATAATAATAATAATAATATGTGTGTGATTATTCATGTAAAGCATTAGGGCAATTTAATTTAATTTGATTTAATTAAGCATAAAAGTGCAAACAGAAGCATGCATATATATATATATATATATATATATATATAATGTGTGTGTTTGCCTGTTTGTTCGTGTGCACGTTGTGTGTATGTTTCTCTGTACGCTAGCAAGAATTTATAGTGTGTTACATTTCAAAACATATACGGACACACATGTGACCGTGTACGTTGTGTGCGTGCGTGTGTCTGAATGTAGGATTTATCTTATAAAGCATTAGGGCAATTTAATTTGATTAAGCGCCATAGTAAACATACCTTGCCTTCGAAAACAATTCTAAACCCACTTACAAGGAATCCATGTTTATCCGTCTTGTGCGTTACTAAGTGAGACAGAAAATGTATATGCACGTACGTCTTGAGATATATATATATATATATATATATATATATTCTCGGAAAAATTTGCTTACGTGTCCGAACGCACACAGACACACACACACACACACACATATATATGTGTGTGTGTGTGTGTGTGTGCTTTCGGATACGTAAGCAAATTTTCCCGGGACTATATATATATATATATATATATATATATATATATATATTCTTGCGTATATGAAGCAATTCTATTGACAAAAGCTATTTGCAAATTAACTGTGCATTTGTTTGATTGATACAAATGCATTCGGTTTAGTTTATCTAGTAAGCTTGTTTACTGCACTTTCTTTGCATCTTCATCTTCGGACATTGTCTTCATCATTTCTCTCAACATCCAGCATGCGCGCCTTTATTAGCGCTGAAATAGGGATTGTTTTAACAATTTCGCAAATGAATCAGTTTTTCAGGTAATACTTGCAAATCATACTCAAAATCCCGATATTACAGGGTGACCCAGAAAAACACAGAACCCAAATTATTTAGTTTCCCATTAAACTAGCCCTAAACCCTAACCCTAGTTAAAATTAGCAGTTTTATTACAGAATTTGTGGGTTCTGTTTTTACTGGGTCATGGGATTTTGATTATGATTTTCAAGTTTTACCGTGTTCCACTCATTTGATTTATGTATCTGTACATGATAACCAAAACACGAAAATGTAGATTAGGAGACTAATCAGAACATTTTTTCACCTACCTGAGATTAGAACGCTTCATCAATATACTAATACGTCGTGTTCATACAAAATACAACTGTTATCATCTTGCAACAGCCTCTGGTTAAAAATAAGACCGTCCAAGATTTTAGAGTACATAAGTAAAATCGTCGGTGTGGCCTAAAGTCGGTATCAGCCAAACAGCGAGGGAGTCTATCCCTTTTCACTAGCGCTAGACCAAGATATTGTTTTAGCATCTGGGGTGGGGCGCCACACCTACCATCAGCTCCTTACTTTACGGCACAGACCCCTGTGCTTCTCATACGCTGAGTTGGCGTGGGCCGGTATCGAACCAGGAACCTTGAGGTTTCTAGACGAACACTAACATACACATATTATCACTGATTCATCCCGGGGGGTGGGATAAATTATGACTCCTCTCAGTAAGGGAGTCAACTAACATGAAACCCAAAGTAGATGTATGTTTATATATCTACTAGCAGAGGTGCTCGTTCCTTGATCGGATTAAAAGGATTTTACGAACAGCTATTAGTGTGAGTGAAGGGAGTATGAGAGAAATTAATTTCAACGATTAAAGAAGTTAAAAATTCACGTCTCATGATATTCGTTTATAAAATAATTTATTTTTCGGTTTACATCTATACATTAATACTTGTGTTCCTTAATTGGACGACCGACCGTTATTATCTTGCAAAACCCTCTATTTAAAGATGGGTCCAAAAAAATCGTCCCAGATGAAATGCAAAAATGCAAATCCTGGGTATCTGGTGTTGCTTATCCGCCGAATTCTTTTCAGTCTCTTAACGTCAGCTAAATAAGGGACCATTGCGTTTTTATTATACAGAAGAAAATGGGGAAAAATTATGCTATACTGAAAAATATAAGAAGAAAGAAGAATAGGGAACAATAGAAAGAGATGGTGAGCGCGTGATAACGTTTATGTATTTCAATCGAACATAATGCAAAGATAAAAAGAAAGAGTGAGAGAGTGTTAAATCAAGATGATTATCCTTTTTACATATTCAACGATTTACCTATAGCTCTTAAGTAAATATCAAACGTTGTAATAATTAAATGTGCATACTGTGCTATATCCACAGGTACTGTCAGTACTACATATTACGCAACGAAGGTCTACATCTTAGCAAATAGAAGGATATTTCATGAGCTGTCTATGAATTATGTAACACTTGCCTTTCGCTGGGTACAGAATCAGATCAAATGGCCGTTTTCGTCTTGAAAACACGCGTGGGAAGAAAAGATTTCGGGCGACAAATTATATTGAATATCGTTTTATTGTCAGCATTGCGAGTCCGGATTTGGCCCAGATGAATGAATTATCACATTTTTTGTTTGCACAAAGAAAATCCCAAAATTAGCATTCCTATTTATTTTTTAGACACCCTTCACCCCCCCCCATATCTCTCTCTTTTTGAGTTGTTAACTTATATTACTGATTCGATTCTCTAAATTGATCCGATGAATGTACTGTGCACTTTTCAATATTTGTTGTTATTATGACTCAGTGTTGTTTTTATTCTTTTTTTTACGTAATCAGTATTGCGGGTCGCTCGTTTATTTATTTATTTTTTTTTCGTTTTTTCGTTTCCTTTCTCCGATGAGTCATTTTCTTAAACATAACCCCCCCCATTCCCCCCTCTCTCCCCTCTCTCTCTCTCTCTATATATATATATATATATATATATATATATATATATAATATATGTAGAATTAAACAAAAGACACATCTCTTGTTTAATAATTTTATTTTTGATCTTTTCAAGTTTTCTGGCCAACTTTTTAATATTTAGTACTCGGGACCTGTACTTTGGTGGACTTATCCGCGAATTCCACCAAAATATTAAAAAGTTGGCCAGAAAACTCGAAAAGATAAAAAATAACGGTCCCTTTTTTACCCATAGGCTGTCATACGAACACGAGTATTAATATATAGACAAGACAAGACAAGAAATTTCAGACATACGAAACGGCATGTGTTACTAAAATAAACACATCACTTAAAAAAAAACATTTACACATGCGCTGACAGAACATCACACAAACTCACTTATAAATTCTTAAACCTACATACACAGAAAGCAGTAAATCATATAAGTATTCAAAATCTTACATATTTAAATCTATACACACCAGAGTATATACACACACTTATACAATACCGCTCGTAAGTCACGTTTCAACTCACACAGTCGTCAAGTCCCGTGTTACACATATTATATATTACAGATAGTCACACACACATGGGAATGCGCTAGGTTTATAAAATCCGTGTAAGGAGACCCGTGCGATTTGAACAAGAATCCAATGCGCGGATGCAAGTGGGAGGTCTCCATTAGTCGATTGTCTGAAATCGTAAACCTGTAAGAGCTACGCAAGAAAATACCAGTTCTAAGCGGCGTATCACAAGACACACTTGACTAAGTGTCTTTTGAAGAAAAAAAAAGAAAGAAAGAAAAAGAAAAGATATCTTGCCGTGAACTACAGAGAAAGAGATATATGGGTGGGTCGGGTTGTTGGTTGCTCGTCAGTGGGTGAGGATTGGTAGGAGAAAAAAATGTGTGTAGTAACGCTAATTTGAAAAGGGAAAAAAAATAGAGTAAATATTCTCTGCCGAATTTTGGAGAACGTAACATACACATATAATCACTGATTCATCCCGGGGGATAATTATGACTCATCTCAGTGAGGGAGACAACTACCATGAAACTTAACGTATAAGAGTGTTTATATATCTACTAGCAGAGGTACTCGTTCCCCGACCGGATTAAAAGGATTTTACGCACAGTAGTGGGTGTGATTGAAGGGAGTATGAGAGAAGAAAGTAAAGTCCTAAAGTCGGTATCAGCCAAACAGCGAGGGAGTATATACTCTTTTCCTAGCGCTAGACGAAGGAGATTGTTTTTGTGCCTGAGGTGAAGCGCCACACCTACCATCAGCTCCTTATTTGCCGCACAGACCCCTGAACTACTCGCACGCTGAGTTGGCAAGAGCCGGTATCGAACCCGGAAACTTGTTGTTTCAAAGCGGACCCTCTACCGACTGGGTTCGTATGATATTCGTTCATCGTAGAATTTATTTTCTTGGTATATATCTATGCCTTAATACTCGTGTTCCTTAATTGTAAGGACCATTATAGAGATAGAGAGAGGATGAGTGCCCCGAAGCGATAATGCTAATTTATTTCGTAAGTGTGCGGTGGCTGAGGTTTTTAGTGTCCTGGGTATAACGTTAAATTGCATCTAGTTGTGAAGTTCCAATTCTGATGTGGAGCACCCATTCTCACCATTGCCCACAAGTCCACTCTGACCCAGAGCGGTAAATACAGAGAGAGAGACAAACAAACACTGGGTTAGGTGTTCCTGGGGAAGACGGTGCTGAAACCATTGTGTTGATTGCCTTGAAAATCAGCATTTGATTTTCTGAAACGTAATTCAGTTCGAACTATTTTCTTTTTTTTTTTCTTTTTTTCTTTTCTTTAGTAAGTTTAGGTAGTGATGGCAAACGCCAAATGGGATGAAAGAGAAATCTGAAATATTTCCAAATGGAGGATTATCTCCCTTCCTGGAAAGTATCATTCGAAATATCGAGTTTTATGTAGTCTCAGCAGTGGAAAATAGAGCAAAATACCTCCTACAAGACAGTAGATTATCGCATTCTTCGTTTCTTCTTTATCTATCTCATATATATATATATATATATATATATATATATATATATATATATATATATATATATATATATAATATGTGCGTGCATGTACATGTTTCTTTTTTACCTATCCCTTAACCTCTGTATCTATGTATGTATGTATATATATTATATATATATATATATAATATATATATGTGTGTCGTAATAGTTCGAAAGGTAGATTTGTAGATCATTGTTAGTGAGTTCGATTCTCAGTGGATAAACCATACTTCTGGAGTTATGCCAAATCTGAGCAAAGTTTAGTAAATAAATAAATAAACACACACACACACACACACATACATATATATATATATATATATATGTGTGTGTGTGTGTGTGTGTGTGTATGGGGAGCCCAAAAGTATTACCTTCCGGCAGTGAGGGATGTACAGAGATTATTCTGGTTGGAAAAAAGATGTTTTGAATTCAAGTGATTTCATAATATCTATAAACATCCCCACAGGGACACACACGCATGTATACATACATACATACACACACACACACACACACACACACATACATATATATATATATATATATATATATATATGTGTGTCGAATGAGTAATCGCACGGTTTATGACTGCACAGTAAGCTCCATTCTGAAACTTGTTCAAGTATATATTATGACGCGGGTTGGATTTTAATGCATATATATATATATAATATATATATATATTATATATATATATATATATATAATGTAAACAAATTATTCATATCTAGTCCCTAAAATCACCCCACTTGCCTGATCATTGTACACTCGGTGAACGAGAATATTATTCTCAAATTATAACAGCTAATGTCATTACTAAATTTGGTTTGTGTATTAGATTTATGTTAACCGAATTCTTGAATCATGCATCAAAACACACACACAACACACACACAACACACACACATACATACATAATATATATATATATATATATATATATTCTCACATACATACAATCATACATATATATATAATATATATTATATATATATATATATAAATATAACAAGACTTAGAATTTCTGCATTATAGTCTATTTCGGGAAGATTAGATAAAGTGTCTAACTCTCCCAAATCATGAGAGTTAGACACTTTGTCTAAGCTTCCTGAATTAGACTATAATGCAGAAATTCTAAGTATTTTGTTTATTCTTTTATTATATATATATATATATATATATATATATAATATATATGTGTATGTATGTATGTATTGTATGTAATTATATATATATATATATTATATATATATATATAATATATATATACTATATATATATATAATGATTACCAGCTCATCTATGATCGAAACGTTAAACGCTGAGGCGTGAGTCATTATTCTACCTCGATACTAATTCTACAAGTGTTAATGTATTGTTGTATTGCACTCCATACCATAAGGTTTCTGGTTCTAATTTGTCCTCCCCATCTCAGTGTGTGAGTAGCACAAGGATCTGTGCAATAAAGTGTGGAGCTCATGGTTGGTGTGGCGCTCTACCTCAGACGTTAAATAACAATCTCCTTTGGTCTAGCGCAAGTTAAAAAATGATATGATCCCTCATTGACTGGCTAATAACGACTTTAAGCCACCCCGATGACTTTAATTGTATATATATATATATATATATATATATATATATAGGCAGTGTAGTATGAAGTATAAGCATTGCACGAACATTTGACCAAATGTGTGCAACGTATTTTGTAATAAGAAGGATACAATTTCGAGCCTTTGGCAATTGCGGGTCTTTTCGATAATTGATTTAATCCTAACTTAGGCTTCAGGAAAAAAAATGCTGAAGTCAATGTGACGTAATACAGACGTCACCAATCATGAGGAAGTTTTACATGATTCTTTCCAAAATTGGCACATTTAAGAATTAATTTGAACGTCTAAAGACGACATTTCAACCGAACTGATTCCCTACTAAAGAAAGCACATGAGTTTCTCTTTTCGAAAATCGACACTACCTGATATTATCGTATTCCTCTCCGGTGTAAATTGTTACATCGAGGTATTTTTCAAAGAATAAAACTTTAAAAATATAAAAACAGAAAATTTTTACTCGAAGACCGTTGGATCAGCTGAGTTATTATTTTTAGGGTTGAGATGTTGTTATGTTTTTAGGAGTGAAATTGTATAGACAATATTAGATGTCAAATCTCAAAGAGTCGGACCTTTGGTTCTACAGCCAAAATGGCAAAATAATAGAAAATTTGGACACAATTGCCAAATAAAAAAATAGTAGACGACCAATTTACATTTCTCGCGCATTTTTAAATATAGCTTGAAAATGGGAGTACCAAACAAGAATTTAATAGAATCTACCGTTTGTCTGACGAGTTGAGCGTCCCTTCGTGGTGTCATGGTTAACAAGCAAGTCTTGCTGATCCAATACAAATAAATAGCATGCTGATCCTAAATGGATATCCTATCTATCTATCTATATATCTATATATATATATATATATATATATATATATATATATATAATGTGTGTGTGTGTTACATAATGAAAGAACATAATGTTCATGATTTTGTTTCCGATCTTTATTTTTTTAATGCTTCTAAAACACACAAAAATATTCCTAGTATTATACATATTATATATATATATATATATATATATATATATATATATTCATTCATCAGGTATATATAAATAATATACGTTTACCCATAAATATTATATATATATATATATATATATATATAATGTATACATATATATGGTGTGTGTACATGTATGTATATATTAATATAATATAAATATATATAATATATTATATATAATGTATGCATGCATATTATATATATATAGTGTGTACATGTGATATGTGTGGTGTGGTACATGTATATATATTATGTGTGTACATGTATTAACATGTATGTGTATATATATATATATATATATTATATATATATATATATTAATACAAATAAAGTGCATGTCCTTTTACTGGGATTCCTTTTCGATCTATCTGTTCAACCTTAAGTGATTTATTTCGGTTTGCCAGTGTCTGTTACACATTACCATTATGATATCAGGCAACGAGGACCTAAGGATTCCGTTAAAGTAAACAGTGTTCATCGAATACGAACGGAAACACGTCATGCCAATTCTAATGTCTTTCTACATTACTCTTCCGCTCTGGAAAGAGCAGAAGGTAAACTCCAGAAAAATGATGGACTTTACAGTAGACATTTTAGAACATGGAGTCGATTAAATATATATTCTATCAGAATATCCTTTAAAAGGATAATCTCTACGAATGCTGTACACTCTATTCTTACTCTTATCTGTTCTGCTTGGTAGGTATTTATTCAACCCGTTTGACACGGGTAGGGTGTGACACAAGGTTCCAAGTATCGATCATTCACTGAGGACCGAAATCGCTATTCATTTGTAATGGATCTGGGAGACTAGTTTGCTAACCATGACGCCACAATATTTTTATACAATTTCTGCCATAATATCAAGCATTGATCTTCTGCGAAAATGTTTCTCATTAGAAATTAATTAGATTAAAAAAAAAATAGATTGACCGACAAAGTAAAAGTCTCTCACAGTCTTCTTATTCTCTGTGTATGAATCTAATTTCCTCAAATTAACAAAAGCCCTGATGAAGATCTATTGAAACAGATTGAAACACTACAGCTTTGGCGAAATAAACATCACTCGTTGTTATGAACTTTTATTTTTTATTTTTTCACTATATTACATACTGTCGGATTCACTTCTATTTTTCTCTTCACATATGTGATTGTGTGTGATTAAATTTGAGATGAAATAGTAACAGAATCTAATATTTGTGTTGTTATTCACTTTCCCTACATATTGTTTCACATTTCGTTAGATTTTTCTGAATCTGTTAGTCTGTTTACACACACACACACACACACACACACACACACACACACACACACACACCAGTCTGTCCTCCTATGTACTCATAGGTGGAGGGCGGATATGTGGACGCAGCCTCGTTTTAGGATTTGAAGTTCGCCGTGTCCACTTACGACGACGGTAACAATTAACGACAATCTTCTCTCTCTCTCTATCTATCTATCTCTCTCTCTCTCTCTCTCTATCTATCTATATATATATATATATATATATATATATATATATATATATATATATATATATATATATATTAATGTTTATAAAAAAATGAAATTCTTGAACGTATGGATAAATATTCATTCATGAATAAATACATCCTCTGAATATTTTTGGTATATTATATATATATATATATATATATATATATATATATAAGCGAGATAATCCGAGTTACATGAGCACAGACTGGCTGTTTCCAAATTTAAAACGACTACTTATCTTTAATCTGATAAATCTTAATCCTTCTTTCCTATCAGACCCTCTTCTTTTGAGTTTCTTTTTGGACTTTGGTCATTTTCTGAGGTATTCTTAAATATGTTCGATATTTTCCCTTTTCTTTTCCTTTTAATAGAAACAAATCATTTCCTTCCCTCTGCGATTTTGCAATCCTCTAAGCTTTGTCTACCAGCCAGACATTTTTGTCTTTATCCCCGTATTGTGTTTCTATTTTCCTCAAGTTAGAATCATCTTTTTATTATAACCCATGTTATCTATTCTAATCACTATGTTTGCCAAAATCAAAGGGAAATAGAGATTCATGTATTTAGATCCTAAATTATGGTATGGACTCTCTCGTCGATTGTAACGCATGAGGGTTCAGCCAATGAACAACCTACACGGTGTTTAGTTTATAGTGAAGGCTTGTGTTGGACCATCCGCACATTTTGGCACATTCGTTAGGAAAGAATTGGTGCACATCATTTTTCAAATTCAGAGTTTTCCTTCTCCTAGACTGGTAACATATCCAAGGTTAAAGAGCACAGTCTGCTCTACTATTTTACCCATAGTTGGAGGGAGAATTTATGGATTCATACATTTCCCAATGATATTAGCGCTATGTGAAATGCAAACAGCCTTGTCTAGGATTTGAACTTGGGTCGCGCGAGTCCATTTCCTACGACTCTAACCATTATGCCACGTGATTCTATAATAAATAATTGATTCTAAAGTATACGCACAACCAATGATCTCCTTTATTTTCCTATGCGCGTTTTTCTGTATATATATATATATATATATATATATTTACCAACCCCTCCTCACAAGCAGGCTGCGACACAATGTCAATTTCTTAAGTGGAGTTCAACAGGTTTGAATCCACAGTTTTCCTTCTCAAAGACTGATTAACTAGCCATGGTTAAAGAGTCCAGTCTGCCTTGGTATTTACCCATAGCTGGAGGGGGAATTGGATTCATACCTTTTCGAAGGGTATTAGCGCCATTTGTAATACAAACAGCTCCGTCCTGGAATTAACGTGTCCATTTCTTATGACTCTAACCATTACACCACGCACCTCCATGTTTTCTATCATATGTTAGAATTCTACATCAATGTATTGCAAAAGTTCGCATTGTGTGTTATTGTAACTCAGCAATAACGGACAACGTAGGGAGCCTGTTGATTTTCTTTTATTAGAGCAATCCACTTAAAGTTAGTAAAGCACACGCAAGATCAATGAATAAATGCACATTATTTTTAACAATATTCTACACACACACACACACACACACACACACACATATATATATATATATATATATATATATATATATATATATATATATAACCATACAGTTAACAATTTAATATGTGGGATGTATTTCTGATGCGACCTGTATTATTTCCAAGAATACCAAAAGTAGATAATACGCATGAAAATATAACATAGATGTTATTCCTACCAATTCATTAATACACATGAAGTTAAACAAATCATATATATATATATATATATATATATATATATATATATATATATATATATATATAATACATACATATAACCACCATCTTTACATCTTTGAGGCAGTTGCAATCTTTTTGCACTGCCCGGCCTTGTGTAAGCAGCGACATTGTCGCAGGCAATTCAAATCCCCCCCACTTCTGGTTGCTTCAGCCTTGACATTATCTTATCCCTTTTATCCAATATATACACTTTGACTTTTAAACGATCTACCGGTTGTAAAATTTTTGAAATTGCACTGGTCGAAAGCTGATCAAAGTTTAATAACGTTTAATAATCTGATAAGGGTAGCTAGATAGCCCTTTTCTATTTAAACACGTGGCCTTACACAATATCCTATATGTACTATAAGGCGGTAGCTGAGGGTGTTATTGTCCTGAGCGTGACGTTAAACTTTATCTGATGGTGAAGTTTCAGTTCCAGTACTAGTTTTTCAATTGTAATTTTCAGAGCTCAATGTGTCCAATTATTGTCAGTGTCAAAGACCAAAATTATATTAGGAAAAAATAATAATATTTATAGCATTAGAGAACTATTTCAGGGAACTTTAGAGGAATTCCTCTAGGATCCGGAAATGATCTATAATGCTACCAACCTAAATGTTCTTGTTATTTTTTCTATTTTTTCTAATACACAAACACCGCGCACACACACACACACATATATATATATATATATATATATATATATATATATATAATTAAAGTAAAGTCTTCGGGTGGCCTAAAGTCGGTATGAGCCAATCAGCGATTGAGTCTATCCACCTTTCACTAGCTTAACCAAGGAGATTGTTTTTGTGTCTGAGATTGAGTTCCACACCTACCATCAGCTCCTTACTTTACTGCACAGATCTCTATTCTACTCATACGCCGAGTTGGCGAGGGCCGGTATCAAACTAGGAACTTTGTGGTTTCGAGCCGAACGTCTACCGGCTCTCTCTCTCTCTCTCTCTCTATATATATATATATATATATATATATATATATATATATATATATAATCAGTATCAGGGAAGTTTCCGTGGCGTATTGGCTTACTGTGGCATTGTAGTCAGTCAGAGGCATTACAAAATATTCCTACCAACCATTGACCCGGACACTGTTTTAAGTCAATGTTCGTAGAACGATTTAGAAAGAAATAGTAAGAGAATATTTAACAGTTTACACAGGCCAGATAAGTTGTTCGAAATCTCAATAATTTTCGGATGTTTGTCCTTATGCGAATTGAAATATTACCATAGTGATATTTGCAAAGAGCAAATTTACCTTTTCCTCCACAAATATCTTGGAAGGTTGCAGTGAAGGGAAACTAATGAACTGAAGTCCCCCCTGGGGGAGGCGGGATTTGAACATGCGTAGAACAGCAAATCGACTCTCTTCGTAGAAGCAGCGTTGATGGTTTTTCCATAAGCAAACAGCAGTTGATTTGTTTTTGAATTGAGTGAGAGCGCGTTACACACATTTACAAACAACGTCCCTTCCGACTCTTTGACTCGCTGGTTAAAGACAATCTAAGAATGTTGGATTGAATTCTTTTATTTCCTTCATTGTTTCTAGATATGTCCTTCTCTTTTCTTTTTTGTCTTTCATTTTAGTTTGTTCTCTCTCTAACTCTCTGTCTGTCTGTCTGTCTGTCTGTCTGTCTCTCTCTCTCTCTCTCTCTGTCTCTGTGTCTCTGTGTCTCTGTCTGTCTCTCTTTTTCTGTCTATCTGTCTCTGTCTCTCTCTCCTTGATTATTCCTAAATAAATCTTTCTTTTTTTATGTCTTTCATTTTCATTTGCTCTCTCTCTCTCTCTCTCTCTCTCTCTCTCTCTCTCTCTCTCTCTCGCTATATATTTTTTTTTCTTTCTTTCTTTCTTTTTTTTTCTTTTTCCTATTTGTTCTTTATCTTTCTTTTTCTTTTTCAGTTTTCTTTCTTTTTCTTTCTTCTTTTGTTCTTTTTTCTTTCTTTTTCCTTTTTTCTTTATCTTTATTTCTTTCTTTTTCGTTTCTTTCTTCTATTTTCTTTCTTTGTTACTTTCTCCTTTTTTTCTTTCTTTGTTTCTTCTTTCTTTTTCCTTTCTTTTTTTCCTTCCTTTCTTTTGCTTTTGCAAGTCCCTCTTTATTAAGGGTATTCATGGTGTCTTTAAAGAAATCCAGCTATCAAAACAAACTAGTAATCATTCCTAGCTGAATACATAAACATAAATTTGAAATTCTATCGTAAACAATATAATGATTTCCTATCAAAAATATTTAGGCTTCATAATCTTTCTGTCTTTCATGTTCTTTTTATTTTTTCTCTCTCTTCTCCCCTTTTCATATAGTTAAATCTATACGTCATATATATATATATATATATATATATATATATATATATATATATATATATATATATATATATATCGCTGATGAGACTTAATACATTCGAAACAGTCTGTACGATGTTCTACACACCGAGCAATCCTTTACAGAGATTCACTTGTCAAGATTTTCTATAATTATCTAATTTTATGCGATAAACGCATTGTAATTCCCTTCAAGCAAAAATATAAATAAATATATATATATATATATATATATATATATATTATATATATATATATTGGTTTGGAGGTTGGTTTTGAAGGCTGTGCAGGTGTAAAGAAAAAATAAGGTAACAATGGTGTTGTTTGTTAACCTGTGATTTATTCTTAATATTAAGAATAAATCACATGTTAACAAACAACACCATTGTTACCTTATTTTTTTCTTTACACCTGCATTGTGATAGCCTTCGAAATCAACCTCCAAACCAATATATCCACAATGCTTCAAGCAAATTATAAAACCCGTTTAGGGTCGTGTGAAAGAGAATGGACGACTCGAGTTCAAATGCTGGACAATCCTTTTTGTGCTTCTTTTCACACTAATGCCCCTGGAAGAGTCATTATTCCACCAGTTGTCTTTCCATCTATGGAAAAATAGTCGACTGGCTTTTAGCCTTGGTGAGGTAACCTGCCTATGAGAACGAAATCGGTGATTTCAAAATAGCTGTGTCTGTATTAAAAGTTGGCCTTATGCCCCATACTTCTCTTGGTTGACGAGTTTGGAATACATACACCCACACATACAAACATATATAAATATTTAGAGAGAGAGAGAGGGGGGCGAATGCTATATATATATATATATATATATATATATAGAGAGAGAGAGAGAGAGAGAAGAGAGACATACATTGATTTATAGAGAGAAACGGAAAGACACGGACAAAATGAGAGAGAGAGAGAGAGAGAGAGAGAGAGAGAGAGAGAGAGAGAGAGAGAGAGAGAGAGAGAAATGATATATTTGCCTTCCAGGCTTTTCCAAGTTTTTTTTTACTGGCGTGGTAAGAATGTTATCTATGATTTTATATATATATATATATATATATATATATATATATAAGAACAGTTATCATTTTCTTAGTCTTGCAGAATACTACATTGTACCGAGTCCCTTCCTCAATGCGTCCTCTACGTTTATCTTCTTATATAAGCTTAAACTAAATTTAGAAAACATACGCCCCCCCCCATACACATACACACATTGTGTACACTGATAAATCTAGTCAAAGCAGAAAACGTAAAAGCCAACAAGAAAATCTTCCATTTGAAGATAGATTGCAAAAAGACTAATCCTGAATGCAGAAAATGAAAGTAAAAGGCAATAAACAGTGAATCGTTCTGGTAAAGCGAAAGTGAAAGTAAAGAATTCTAAACTATTGAGTGGTTCCACTTTTTGGAATGGTTCCTAACCCGGGGAAAACAAAAACCTCTGCGAAATACAGGAAATTAACAGGTGAAACGCCAGGCAGCTGAAAAGTTTCGCCAACACTTTCGAAGAATCTCCGTTCCATTTCACCGAAAGGGACGCCATTTTCAGTCTGAAAGGAAGTGATTTGCCAAGATCCAAGAAGATTCTACGAACTTCGAGAAGTGCCAATTTTTTCTTCTCGATTTTTCTTATTCGTTCGCCAACAAGAATCGCGCTGACATCAGCATTCTTCATCTATTCTCATTCAGCACATTTAGCTAGTTTTGGTAGTCGTTAATATTCTATAAATTTTGGTAAAATATTACTCACGCTCATTTGGCACCATTTATCAACAGAATTCTCCAAACGCTGTCTTGAAAATTAGATCCGTCAGATTTACTGATCTCATGGGTATTTACAAAGCTTTCTTAATCTGTCATCAACTGGTAACTGCGTATTGGGCTCACCCACATCACCCATTCTACTTTAAAGGAGACTTTTTAAATTTTCTAAAAAACAACCTTTTCAAGATCTAACCAAACATAATCGAATACCACAATAAAACCGTTACTGTAAAGACAGAAATCCACATGAAAAACATTTTCCATAACCCTTTGTGGCATTAAATCACCCACAGTGTTTGATATGCCGTTAAACAAAACTCAGACTCAAACTGTTAAGTATCAAGTAAGTATCGAAGGCGATGCACAGTAGTAATAGTCTGCAGGATTTATTTGTTAACCCTTAGCTCCTGATGAGACAGCTAGTTGTTTATTTAATTTCAAAGTTAGTCTTTTTCAAGTTATAATAATTTTTGAACATGTAGAGCTACAATTAACTATAATTAATACAATCATTTATGTACGTAATTTTTTTCATATATTATAGAATTCGGTTAACAAAACTACAATACGCAAACCAAATTTAGTAAGGACATTAGCTGTTATAATTTGAGAATAATATTGTCTCTCACCTAGTGTACAATGATCTGACAAGTGAGGTGATTTTAGGGACTAGATATGACGAGTAATTTGTTTACATTATATATATATATATATATATATATATATATAGAGAGAGAGAGAGAGAGAGAGAGAGAGAGAGAGAGAAATCCAACCACGCGTCATCTTATATACTTGAACAAGTTTCAGAAAGAAGCTTACTGTACAGGCATAAACCGTGCGATTACTCATTCAGCATATATATATATATATATATATATATATATATATATATATATATATATGTGTGTGTTTAGTCGTAGTAGTTTTAGAGGAACTCAATGAACAGAACAAAAAACAAGGAAAACGAATGAATGATCATTTTGATGCTCTTTTCTCCCTCTACCATCAAATTTGGTCTTAAAATAAAGGTATCCGTTCTCCTCTAAGAGAGAAGAGAAGAGGGACCTTTATTTTTAGATTGGCATATGGTGGTAGTGGATGGAACGTGCAATGTAACACAAAGGTTGGTCGATGAGAGGTTAGTACTTTTTCTTAAGTACTTTCGTGCGAAAAAACATGAGTGAGAGACCGGAGTTTGAACTCGCTTTTTACATTTTAGCAGTCCAGTGTTTCAGCCACTACGCCAGGGGATCTGTTGACTTGTTTTGGATATAAGGTGTGTGCTAGATATTCACTTTTATTCATAGACTCGCTCAGAACGATGTGATTAAACTCTTAGCCAATCACTGGCAGTACTCTGCTGCTGATATAATTTTATACCGAGTGTACTGGTCATAACTAGTCATAACTGCTTTGAACCTTCGTGGACGACGGACATAGGATTGTATCACTGGACTTTTACCAACACGCTGGATAGAACTTATTCGCAGGATAGGACATACATTTACCAAAGGATTCCATAACTCAGGACTTACTTACTTAAGCCCTTTTCAACTGGCAAAGGATGGCATTTACAAACTTAAGAGACCCCTCCCTCACAAGAAACTTGGGTCAAATTCTCTACTATAATCATCGGTGATATTAGCTTACTTGCAAATTCTTCGTGCCGAGTTTCCGTGCATTGATCATATAACATTAAAGGAGGAAGTAGCTTCGAAGCACCTGCTCTAATATATAAATATTCTAATTATAAAGTGAATAAAATCGAACTATTAATGAAACAATCAATGGGTCGTTTTTTTAAATTAAATATTGATTATATATAATAATTTTTCGAGGTTACATTAGCTTTTATCTTTCATTTTATTAATTAAATGTTCTACTAATATTTTAGGTACATTAACAGCTGGCATTTTTTGTCTTGTCTAGGCAGCCGAAAAGTTTGAAATAGAGCTACCATATTTTTTTATGCATATTTTATTGAAAACAAAGAAAACATTTTCAGTAAAAATGTTCTCGATCTTTCAAGTCGAAAGTGATTCTTTAAAAATATATCAAACAAACAATAAAGCAATAATCAACTTTATTGCCGGACGATATACATGACCTTACATATTTCAAATTACTAAACATCAAAGGAATAATATAATTGTTTGCGAAAATTATTCACATTAAATTAAGGAAAAAATATGTGTTACATAATCATTGGATCCCTAATACTTATATAAGGTAGTGTAGAAACATAATGGCGATTAGTGTAGCTGATGGTCTTGAGAGTGAGTGACGGCGCTTGACCTCACTTTCACCTTGCCTCCGGGGATAGATTGTGAGAACCGTAAGGCATGAAATACCCTGTCTTCCGGTTTAAGGATAGTAAGTTTAAGTCAGTTAGAGGTTAGAAGCCGAGCTCGTAGGATGTAAGGATCTGCGCAGACGTCTGGTTTGGGGATTGACAATAAAATAAGCTCAAAGTAAATCGAAGTCTTGTGTTTATTATCAAAAAACTAACAATGACACAGGGCTTCACTTATGCCTAGTCAAGATGATAGAAGAAAACAGAAGAAAAGACGACAGGGTATACAACATGTGGACAAAAAGCATAAACAAGCAGTACATTTAGTGAAAATATGTCGTCTCACATTGAGTGAAACAGCTTCAGCCTTTATTTAACATTGATACAACATACACTTGCTTTTATAGTCATATAGTCATTCACTATAAAAGCAAGTGCATCTTGTACCAATCCTCAATAAAGGGTGAAGATGTTTCACTCAATGTGAGACGAAATATTTCCACTAAATTTAAAGCTTGTTTGTGCTGTTTTTGTCCACACTTTTTCCTCTATTTTCAACCACATTTTGTCGGATTTATTCAAATCTTCAAATCCTCACATTGAATTAAACATTAATAATCATATATATTAATAGTTTTCAAGTTCACATCAATTCAAAAACTGAAAATTGCTGTTCGAAGAATCTATAGCGCGGTGGTGTACATTCTGCCTGTTATCAGGTTAATTTTTACTCATATATGAATAAAGTGTCACAACCGATATTCGGGTTGAAACACTGATCGACAAAAAAGGAAAATCCGACATCCATTTGATATACGAGGGTTAGTCAAAATATTATGCCATTTTGTTTAGGGCAAGTATAATTACCGACACAGGAACATGTATCATACATCAAAATAAAGCTGGCCTTCTGTAGATCCCATCCCTACTTCTCCACATAGGTGAGTCAAAAGGTAATGCCATTTTGTTTAGGACAGGTATAATTACCAACACAACCAAGAACATGTATCATACATCAAAATGATGGTGGTCCTCTGTGGATCACATCTCTACTCATCCACATAGTCACCGTTTCTCTCAATAACAATATCCCACCTTCGAATGAGAGCATGTATCCCTTCCCCTAAAATTCTGTTGACAGTTCTTTGAGCCACTTCTTCACTACAGATTTCACTTTCTCATCACTGGAATAATGTTTGCCTCTCAAGCCCTCTTTCATGGGACCGGAGAGATGATAGTATGAGGGAAACATCATCCCATCTTTCTTTACATGGTTTTTTTTGTTTTTTTTTTTTTTTTTTTTTTTTTTGCTAGACCGGCTGGCTTTCGTAGTCTCTAGTGTTTTATATGTTATGAGGTGTCCATGTCTAGATCCTCTGATGTTCAGCTTTGTCCACTGCCCTTTGGTGATTGATTGTGTAGGTTGAAAGTGGCTACTGTGGGAGGGAGTGTAGGTCTGTAGGTCGTTAGTGGTGTTGCTGTTGAAATATCGTATATATACATACAGATATATCATATATTATATATATTATATTTATTTTTTTTATTTATTTACCGAAAGAAATCGAAGCATAAAAGTAGTCATGTGTCTTCCAGGTGATTGCATTTGTATGTTCTAAACGACGTGGTATGTGCGTCCTTGTTATTTATCAACTAGTATAAGATATTAAACCCATTCTGGTTATCTATAATTCAACAAAAAATAAAGTTTTACTTTATAAATACTATTCTTGAAATTAGTAGTCACCTTTAATTTGTAGTTGTGACTTATATGTGAGTTATATTTTAAAAATCGATAAAAACGTTTACCAATGATTCTTCTTTGTCAGTCAGAATTATTTTAAAAACTTATTTTTCGTACACCAACAAATTTCCATTTATGTGCAATTCATCGCCGGTCGAAATTAGGCTCTATTACCAATTCCATCGTCAGCAAGAATTTTGCTCAATTCGAATCTATTGCCTAATTTGCATTTGGCGGTATCGGCTGTCTTACTCCAATTACATAAGTCCTTATCTGACTTTATTGTTAGTGATACCATGTCAACTGTTATTGCATTTCATCGCTATTCTCCGTAAATTGGCAGTTGGTAATGTTCTTTGCCATTCTATATTAACTGGTGGTGCTTCTTCAAAAGACCAGAACAATTATTTGCCATTCTTAATTTCTTCTAATATAATTAATGTTATTCATCGGTTGCCATTTTGATCATATTGGGCGTATTTCGTTTATTAGAAGACATTGTATTCTGTCTGTTTCTCTTCTCTCTTTCCCCCACCTTTCCCCTTCTCTCTCTCTCTCTCTCTCTCTCTCTCTATATATATATATATATATATATATATATATATATATCTTTCTCTACATAAATACACACACACACAAAATATATATATATATATTCGTCTCTCTCTCTCTCTCTCTCTATATATATATATATATATATATCTTTCTCTACATAAATACACACACACACAATATATATATATATATATTCGTCTCTCTCTCTCTCTCTTCTATATATATATATATATATATATATATATATTCGTCTCTTTATCTCTCTCTCTCTCTCCGTTTATATTTTCTCACTTACATATTCAGTTTTATACTCTCTCACTTCTATTCTCCTCCCTCTATCTCTCTCTCTCTCTCTCATGATATTCTATATTGTTTCTTGTGTATCAGTAACATTTTTTTAAATTACGAAATTGCATTGATACTGAGGTACCAGACATATGGTTGACACAAATGTTGGTAATATTAAGTAGAAAGTTGAGTTATAAAAACCGGAAATACGAAACGAATGTGATGACAGAGAATTAATAGCAAGATTTGAAAAAGAAATGAGAAAAAATAGGGTAGACTAAACTCCTTATTACGAAGTGCGTATGGTCAATATTTCAGTCTGTTAATATTATACTGTAAAAATACACATCAAAATACATTCTCTCTCTCTATATAATATATATATATATATATATATATATATATAGTTAGATTTCAAAATGTTCATCAGATTGATACCCAGAATTGCGAACGTGCATATATATATATATATATATATATATATATATATATATATATATATGTGTGTGTGTGTATATATATGTGTGTGTGTGTATTGTGTATATATATATATGTGTGTGTGTGTGTATTGTGTATATATATATAATGTGTGTGTGTGTGTATTGTGTAATATATGTATGTGTGTGTGTGTATTGTGTATATATATATATATATGTGTGTGTGTGTATACATGTATGTATGTATATATATATATATATATATATATATATATATAGCACATTCTTTAGAGATCACTACCGTCACAAACACACACATATATATATATATACGTACGCACACACATACATATATATATACTTCGTTGGGGTATCA
Source organism: Doryteuthis pealeii (assembly GCA_023376005.1). NCBI lineage: Eukaryota > Metazoa > Mollusca > Cephalopoda > Myopsida > Loliginidae > Doryteuthis > Doryteuthis pealeii. The sequence goes on along the minus strand of CM042159.1, from coordinate 36,925,029 downwards.
AGTTTCTTGGTACAAGGGTGATTCTAGGCTGGTCCTATTCTCTACCAGTGGTTTGTTGTAGAGTTCAGGTATGAGATCTCAATGCTTAATTTTATAGACAGAGCACATTTATTTGGGAATAAAAAGGCTTTAATCTCGATACCCCTGGTATTTAAGGCCTTTGTATTCACAATATATATATATATATATATATATTACCCATTGTTGAACTTCTCCACCAGCTGAACTAAACTGTTCCAAGTGTGAAATACCGACCATATATAGCGGTTATTATACAGTGAAAATAACTCATCAAAATTCATGTCTAATAATACGCTTCAAGCTAAAGTATATATATATATATATATATATATATATATATATAGCCCATTGTTGATTGCGTGATGTTCTATGTAAATAACGTGTTATTGTATGTTGTGCCTTTATATCAGAATGGACTTTGAATGACAAGAAGTTAATATGACTGTTCTTATGTAAGTGATATCTACGCAGTAAGTCGGGATGAGGTAAATATGTTTGGAAATAGATTACACTTGGGTTATGTCGGGTCAAATGGTCAGTGATCCTACAACTGATCCGTTTGTGACCCAGTCATTGATTGAGCGGGGGCGACAACGACTCAGCAGTCACGAAATAAAGAATAAAAAACGTGTACTACGTCGCGTAATAATAATAATAATGGAATCGCGTGGTGTAATGGTTAAAGTCATGGGAAATGGGCTCGTCTTCCCGAGTTCAAATTCTGTGCGTGGAAATTGCATTTTTCACTTAGCGCTAATACCCTTTAGAATTATGTGAATCCTACTCTCCCTTCAGCTATGGGTAAATAGTAGAGCAGACTGAGCTCTTTAACTATGGATAGGCAACCGGTCTAGGAGAAGGAGATCTCTGAATTTAAATATGTTAAACTTCGCTTAATAAATTGACCTTGTGTCACCTCCTGCTGGTGCGGAGGGGTTGGTAAATATATACGTTGCATCATAATACAGTGAGCACTTCTTCCGGCTTTTTACACATTCTGTAATCTTACTGTTTATTCTTTTTTTTTTTTTTTCTTTTCAAATCTGTTTTGTTTGGATATTTTCTCTCTTTATTTCATTCCTTTCAGATTTTCCTCCTTTTTTTTTTTTTTTTCTTCTCTCTTCTCTCTCTCTCTCTCTCTCTCTCTCTCTCTCTCTCTCTCTCTCTCTCTCTTCAGCTCTCTCCTTTCAGATTTCCTATTTTTCTTCTCTCTCTCTCTTTCTCTCTCTCTTTCTCACTCTCTCTCTCTCTCTAGCATTAACTCTCCGATCAGATCTCTCTCTCTCTCTCTTCTCTCTCTCTCTCTCTCTCTCTCTCTCTCTCTCTCTCTCTCTCTCTCTCTCTCATTATACTCTCCTTTTCAACTTATTGTTTATTTCTTTTTCTTTATTTGTCGCTTATTTTCCTTGATTTTTTTGTGTTTTACATTTATCTATCTCATCCATTTTATCATAGTTTACTCCTTTTATTCTTTCTTTCGTCTTTCCTTCTGCTGCTGCTGCTGCTGCTGTCCGTTTTACTATTAAATATAACTTTTCCCTCTTTTATCGGTTTCTTTGTTTAGATGGCATATCAAATTTTCGGGGGTTAGTTAATGTCAAAACCATCCTTGCAGAAGGACAGTACTGATATCATTTCATACATAAGCTGGGAAAGATTAGGGGGTCTCTATCTTTCCCAAGGTTATTAGTCCGAAGGGGAACGTAATAACCCTACTGGAGATCGAACCCGCTTACTGTGATTTCCATCACGTTAGCCACTACGCCACAGCACTCCCCTTCCATTCTTATCACGATGGTTTTAGTATCAAACCCTTAACATTATTAATATTTTAATCATCCTCTAATTAATTATTAATAATTATTATAATTATTGATTATCTTTTATCATAATCGTTATTTTTATTATTAATTAATTATTATTAATAATAATTATTATAATTATTATCATCAATTATTATTTTAATCCTCCTCTCTAAATGTTATCTTTCTTTTCTCCCCTCTCTTGTTCTTTGTTTCATTTCTTTTTCATCTTTCCCTCTCCTTTCATCTCTGCCTCTATTATCATTTTTATAAATTACTAATTAATTATTATTATTAACTAATTATTATAATTATCCTCATCAATTATTTTAATCATATTCTCTACCTAATTCTGTTCTCTCTAAATTTCATCTTTCTTTTCTTCCCTCTCCTGTTCTTTATTTCATTTCTTTGTTCTTCCCTCTCAACCACTTTTTCCCGCCAAGCTGTCCTACTTATCCACATTTCCACCGAAGACTTAACCATTTATAAGTCAGTATGTGAACATTCTCGTCCAATCAAAAGTCGAGCCGCCTTAAAAGGCCACAGTGTGAAACAGGCGAAAACTTAATGCGTCCCCTTTGCCCTCAAGATCAATCGGCTCCGAACTTCTTCTTTTTCGCTCAAAATAAAATCTTAGGCGTCGACACTATGAAAACAAATTAAGAAACGCTGATTTGTCAATATCTCAAGCGAAGGATAATAATCTAGACACCTATCACAAAGGTGGCGTACAAACAAATTTAGATTTGTTTGTGGTTATCACATTCAATCTGATGGGATGTCGATAAATTTTACGAACAGCTTGCGTATTCTGAGTGAAGTGATTTACTACTCACTCAGCAAATATGCCTGGAAAAAATCTGCCAATAAAGTGAAACCCTCTATTTTGAAGTCAATTGACATTTTCCGGGTAATGTTTTCACAATGTCTACCCTAGTTTCCAACGGATTACAATAATTAATAGAACTATATATGTGTGTTCTAGAGTAGCTAGCACCCCTTCAGTACGCTACCAGATGGACTGGTCCATAGCCTTAAAATAGCCTATATTAAAGACGATTAACGAGCTGAATAATATTCAGACTGACTTTGCAGTGATGGCTATGCCAAATTGACCCTACTCTATTTAGCTCAGTCGGTAGAGTATCCGACTATGAACCACGAGTTTCCTGGTTCGATACTGGCACTCGCCAACTCAACGTGTGAGTAGCACAGGGATTTGTACGGTAAATGAAAGAGCTAATGATAGGTGTGACGCTCCACATCAGACGCAAAATATCTCCTTAGTCTAGCGCTAGTGAAAAGGGGGTAGACTCTCCCTCTGTATGGCTGATATCAACTTTAGACCACCTCGACGACTTTACTTACTTTGCTTTGTCTTGTTAATTGTACTTGGACACTACGCCATCGTCTTCAGTAGACAGAAGGATGCCAACATTTGATCTGTGTTTTCTATGTATTCGTTTGACACAGGATGCTGGTGCTTAATAAATGCATTAAGCACATCATTCTCCTGTGTATCTTTTCAAGCTCGACGATACAACAATTTGCCCAGGACTCTTCTGAGTACTCTAGCCGATCTTAGCAATGCTGTAGTTTGGATGGTCTCGATTCTTCCTCTGATTTCCAGTTCACCAAGAATCTTTTCCAAACACTTGAGGGCCGTTCCAAGGGCACCGATTACTTATTTCACTCCCTGATTTAGCTAATGGTCTTTCACTGGAGTCTGAGGGTAAGCAAGTCTCCAGAGAGCTCTTCTAAGTATTCTAACCAATCTCAACAATGCTGTTGTCAGGGTGGTCTCTATTCTTCCTCTGAATTCCAGTTCATCTAGTCTCTTTTGGGGACAATAGGTATCACTTTCTCCCTAATTATTCCACAGTTTTTTGTTTCAATTGTCTAGCAAGGTTCAGATTTTTTCTGTTCCACAGTTTCTTCAGTTCTCTAGCAAGCATCAAGTATTTGTTTATATTTTTGCTTTCTTATATTTTCACTCAGTGGTCGCCGGGGACGGCAAAATCCACCAGAAGCAGCAGTAGTAATAGTAGTTGAGGAGCAAGTTTTTAATAAAATAAATAATTATTATTATAATATCATAATTTTCAGATATCTATTATTATACTAAAGCTGAGTTAATCAACTTTTGCTTACTAAAGGCATTTTTACTGTTTAGTTTAATGACACGAAAATCATACCAAATTATTACTTACTTTTAAGATTGAATTATGTTTGAAAAAAAATCCGTTTTAATTGGTTCTAATTAGTCATAATATTTGCTTTGCTAACCCCCTGTTCCCTAATCTTAATTATCTACCCAGGATGGGTGACCCAACGTTTCACGTTTTGTCTAATTGTACCTTATATGAATCTGCTGAGGAAATTAGCCTGTATGAAAACATCCTTTTTTAATCATTTTTTTAAAGCATTCATTTCACGTTTCAACCCTCTACTTTTTATTTATATCCATTTTTTTTTTTTGCCTTTTGGTTTGTGTTTATTTGTTTTTATCTGTTCTGTTTTAAATAGTGAAAAAAATAAATACACTTTCTTGTTTTCTTTTTTCTCTTTTTTTTTTTTTTGCATTATTATTTTTTGTTGTACTGCCAGGTGTCTGTGTTTACGAACCAGAGATTTCTTAAAATTTGTTGATTTAAAAAAAAAAACAAAAAAAAACAAGAGTTATTTTGTAAATCGATCGAAGTTTTTTTTTTTTTATTTCAACATGTAAATTAATCATGTTGTTTATCAAAGCAGCTGCATTGAGAGGACCCGTTCGAAAAACTCAATAAAATTATTCGGCAAATTCTGGGTCCAATCTGCTTGAGAAAATTTAAAAAAAATAAAAAATAAAAAAAACTGATACTCTATTTAACTAAATAAATTTGCAAATAGCGTTTTCAAAAACGATTAGAACGATAAAAAAAAACACAAGAATAGAAATGATGAAAATTGACTCTACGAAGTCTTAAAATTGTTGATGACCTTTCAAATTCAAGGTTTTTAAAATTTTAAATTCCTGGGTGGGCTTATTCGGTATAGTTACTATAATTTATACCGTGTTTTCTCGAAAATAAGAGGTCCCTTTTTGATCAATCGCCTGGTCACGTCAACCGCTAGCACCTATATGATAACCCCAACCCTTTTTATCATATAGATGCTAGAAGGTGGTGACTGAGGTTCTCCATGTCTTGGGAATTACGTTAAACTCTATCTGAGGGTGGGGTTCTAGTTTTGTAGGTTTGCGGAATGTATAGAACCCCTTCATTACTATTGGTCCCAGGTTTACTCTGACACGGAGTGGTAGAACCTGTTAGGGTCCCATCTAAGGGTTAAATAGAAAAATTTTAAAAAATGAGTATCCGTTAAGAATGAATTTATTTCAAAACTTTGTCGGCATTAAATGACCCACTGAGGTTGATATGCCGTAAAACAAACCAAACCAAACAACCAACCGAAAATAAGACCTGGCGTATATCAATTTTTACTCCGGAATATGACACAAGGGCTTATTCTCAGAGAATGTCTTATTCTTCATATATCGAAAAACGACATTAAGAAGTAGAAAATTAGATAGATATAAACTGTGAAAAATGGTCTACATTTATTTACCATTAACATGTTCTTTTATTAAGAAAAAAATAATCTATTGAAAAATAATCATCATCATCATCATCAGGAATGTTATTGCTCTCAACAAGCGTTCATATTAAGGGGGAGGGTTATATTAAAATCATCCTGAAAAACCACGGTAGGTCTTATTTTGCAAGTAGGTCTTACTCTCAATGAAACTTGACAGAAGGGATTATCATCATCACGTTGCGTTTGCTGCACGGATATCCATGATCTCTCTCTCTCTCTCTCTCTCTCTCTCTCTCTCTCTCTCTCTCTCTCTCTCTCTCTCTCTCTCTCTCTCCAACCGTCCATATCAGTCAATTGAAAAATAAAAAAGAGAAGAAAGCAGGAAGACTTGAAGAATAAAGAAAGAAAGAAGAAAATAGTTTAGTTTGTTTTATTGATTTTAACGGCATATCAACCAGTCTGGAGTTATGTCATGTCTAACGGTTAGGAAGTTGTACATATCGTGATTTTATATTTATACTTTTTAGTAATTGGTTTTAGCAATGTTTTAGCACCATTGGGGATCATGTTGTATGGTATTAAGTTCATGTCTATATTCTATGGTATAATTTTATTTCCCATAAAAAGGGCAGAATGTCATCCATGTTGACATTGTCAAATAGATCTTCCATATTGTTTGCATTAAAATAACGGTTTCTGATGTGAGCAAAAAATTGTGGTTGTTGTTTTTGTTTGAGTATATAAGAGAGCGTTACTCTTGTGTGGCCAATTCGTAATCGGGACACAATAAAATTGAAAAATAAAAATGTGTGAAACTAGGAGAAAGAAAATGTAAGGAAAATTAAGAATAAATGATGTGTGAAAATAGGTGAAAGAAATAAATAAAAATAAAGAATGTGTGATATTTGTAGAAAGAACGAAAGAATGAAATAATGAAGAAAAATTAAAAATAATCAATGAGTGGAAATAGGAAAGAGAGAAAGAAAGAAAATTAAAAGAAAAAGAATAAGAAATATTAAGAGAATGAAAATTTTAAAAAGAATAGAAGATATTAGGAGAAAAAAGTGTGGAAATCAATGTGGGGGGATTTAATTTGCAAAGAATGTTTGAACGACTCAGTAATTAAATCGGAAACTAAATTAAATATAGCAAAACATGCAATAAAAAAGGAAATAAACACGACATGAAGATAAAGAAGGAGAGGAAGAAAAACAGTTAAAGAAAGAAAGAATGAATCTGACGTTTGAAATCAAAAGAAGGCGGTCTGAACTATTTCTTGTCGTTCTTTGAAAATCAATCGATGAAAATGTTGGAATCAGAAAATTTCTCCAAGAGTTTGAAGTTCGCCAAATTCTTCAATTGTTTCACGATAATCAACTTCTCTTACACTTTCTGCACCACAAAAATAATTAAATGTGATGGTGAATACAATTAAATAAAAGGCGGGAAAAAATAAATTTTTTAAAAATACGTAAAGGCGGAATAATATACGCTTTTCTATGATTCAGTGTCGCATTTATTATATTTCTGCCACGTACTCTTTCTTGCTTCATTTCTTCTGGATAGATTTGGTCTACATTAAAGAATTTAGTTTCACCGCCCTGACTGGGAAGGGATTAGAATACACAGACTGTTGTTGCATAGTGCCGAATTCGAGTTGTAGTAGTCGTCGTTAGTTCAGAAACAACATACGGAAGTCGTATAGTCACAAAGGAGTCGTTTATTCCTTTCTAGGCCCGTGGGTTCTTTTTCAGAGAGAGAGAGAGAGAAGAGAGAAACTCAGACGGGGGAACTCGGGAAGCCCCTGCCTGCCTGTCTCACACGAAGCCTAGCCGAAAAATTTGACCGATTTTTCTCTTCTTCCGTTTGTCGTCCCGGGGTTGGGAGGGTCACTTCCGCTCCTCTTCAGAAACTAGACCCGGTTTTATTATTAACTTTAGTTCCGAGGTCATTGGTCTGTCAATTATGTTCCAAACTTTAACTTTTCTTTGTTCTCATTTCTTTTTCGTCTCTTCATGAATCCGAATACCGTTTTATTTTCAATCCCCAAATTCCCCGTGGACCATAACAATTATGCTACACTGTATCCCATTCAGATGGAGTGATATGCCCCAACCAAACTGGATCTCATGGGTATTACACAAAACAACATCTACCTTAGTTCTGCTTCATTTTAGTAAACCGGCCCTCTCCTGGTTCGATACCAGCCCGCGCCAACAACATATGAGTAGCACAAGGATCTGTGCAGTAAAGATAGGAGCTGACGGTAGGTGTGACGCTCACCTCAGATACCAAAACAATATCCTTGGCCTAGCGCTTGTGAAAAGGGGATAGACTTCATCGCTGTCTGGATTGTACCGACTTCAGGCCACCCCGACGACTTTACCCTTACTTACTTTACCATACCTATCTGTGTATAACCATTTAGCACCTACATCAGTTATCCGATCATGATGAAAGTTTACACACATGTTAAGCTAATATGAAGGAAAAGGTCTGGCTAATTGATTTAATTAATGATCGAATCCCCGGGGACATATTTACAGTAGAGGGGACAAAGAGAAAAAAGTTTTAGAGAGAGAGAGAGGTGGAGAAATATATTACTACTCTTAATCCCTCCCTTCGATTACTTCCCTTCTTTTCACTATATATAACTTTTGTTGAATAAGCTCGGTATTCTTCGAGCTCAAACGTCTTTGTTCACTCTCAATGAAGAAAGCTGGATGGAAGAAGGAGTTATAACAGCTATTGATAGTTCCATACAAAAAATGAACACACCTAGCAAAGATTGCTATTGAAAATCCTTACACAAATCCTCTACCATTTACAGACGAACACTGGGAACTGCGAATAACCCCAACTTTCTTGGGTATTATGGGTGATATATATATATATATATATATATAGAGAGAGAGAGAGAGAGAGAGAGGGAGAGAGAGGTCATTACATTTAAAATGTATAGCACTTTTCAGAATAGACACACCTAGGTTACCAAACGCCATCAAAACTATCCAAAATTTAATGTCTATGCTCTATCACTGATATTGAGCACTTTTTATCTGGGGATATAACAAACGACCTATTCATGTTAAGTAGAATCCTTGTGTTCCTCAGTGTTAAGCCGACCAACTCAACGCTTTCCATCAAGGCCATTAAATAGTTAACCAACCACATATTCGAGCGTGTTAATTGACCAATTGAATCCACACGGTTACGAAGAGTGTATAAATCTATGTTGTGGCGCCCATCACATTTTATATAACAAAATATTCCAACAATTTAGAAATAGAGACTTTATCTTGATATGGTTGAATATTGGAAACTATTCAAGTGTATTTCAGCATTAAACTGCATACCAAATCCATCAACCATGTGTATATGGAATCATTGTAAGTTATTTCCCCTTTTATTTTACTTACATTTTTTTACCGCCTAAGATTGATTGATTGTGAATTTCGAACTGACAGCTAATCAATCAGATTAGACAAAATTTCAGAAAGTAAATAAATTCGAACTATTTTCTATTTGCAAGGTCAATCGAATTAAATGAATTCGCTCTGTCAGGTAGGGCGTTTTGTTTTCTTAAAGAAAGGCCATACTAAGATATAGAAAAGATTGTCCACCTGAACAAGCAATAGTAACATTATTATTGAAGGTTGTTCACTCGCGCCTAAGCTGGGGTTTCACTGGAGGCTGAGTGACAACAAGTTTCATCAGGTCTCTAGGACACTTCTGAGTATTATATCTGATCTTAATGGTGCTGTTGTTTGGATGATCTAGATTCTGCTTCGGATTTCCAATTTCTCCAGACTCTTTTTCACAACCGCGGGAACCGTTTCAAGGACCCCAGTAAAATTCGAACCTTTATGTCCCGAAGGTTTTTCAGCTCTGGCCAGGTCCGAGTATTTATTTATGTATTCGTTTTCTTTCAACTTTACTATTATTATTTACTTCTTTTGAGTTTTCACATCAGTGTTAGCTGATGGTCTTTCACTGGAATCTGAGTGACAGCAAGACTCCTCCGGTCTCCAGGACTCTTCTGAGTATTCTGGCAGATTGCAGCAGTGCAGTGTTCTGAATGGTTTCAATTCTTCCTCTGATTCCCAAACTTTCCAGACCCTTTTCCAATCCCTTTGGGACTGTTCCAAGTGCACCAACTACAATTGGTATCACTTTCACTTCATTATTATTATTATTAGTAGTAGTAGTAGTAGTAGTAGTAGTAGTAGTAGTTTAGGAACCGTTTCAAGGACCCCAGTAACAATTCGAACCTTTATGACCTGAAGTTTTTTCAGCTCTCTGGCTAGGTCCGAGTATTTATTTATGTATTCGTTTTCTTTTCATTTCATTATTATTATTATTATTATTATTATAGTAGTAGTAGTAGTAGTAGTAGTTGTTGTTGTTTTTTCTCATTAGCTCTAACTGATGATTTTCACTGGAATCTGAGTGACAGCAAGTCTACTTATGTCTCCAGGACCCTTCTAAGTATTATGTCTGGTTTTAGAACTGCTGTGGTCTTATATTTACAATACTTCCTTTAATCTTCAGTTACTTATTTCACTCCATTAGAGTTTTCACACCCACCTTAGCTGGTGGACGTGAGGGGACTTGCTATCTCTCAACCTCCTGATGCTGAGTGACAGCAAATCTCCTCAGGTATATAGTGCTTTTCTGTGTATTCTAGCTGATCTTTTTTTTTTGTTATTGTTATTAGGTTTTTACACGTTTCGCTGTCGGTGTTTCCTCAGGTGTCCAGGACTCTTTTGAATATTCTAGCTGATCCCATCAGTGATGTTGTTTGTATGGTTCGATTCTTCCTCTGATATCCAATTCATCTAAATTCTTTTCTAGGGGTTTGGGGACAGTTCCAAGGGCAACAATTTCATTTGGTACGACCTTCACTTTCATGCTCCAAAGTTTTCCTCTGTTCTCTAGAAAGGTCCAAGTATTTGTTTATCTTTTCGCTCTCTTTCATTTTCACTCGCTGGTCAGCAAGGAGATGACAGTTTCTCTTCTTCTTGCCGATTAATACTAGATCCGGTCTTCTGGTCGGGATTTGGTGACCCGTCTGTTCCTTGAAGTCCCAGAGAATTGTATGCGTTTCGTTCTCCATGACAGGTTCAGATATGTGCAAATACATTTGGTTATATGGGAAATATTGAATTTCCTGCACAATTCCCAGTGCATTACCGATTATTATTATTATTATTATTATTATTATTATTATTATTATTATAAATTCCCAAGGGTTCCTCGTGGCTACTAGTCGATAAACAACCTCAATTCTGTCCGGTTTTTTTTTTCAATCTTTCCCTTTTAAGAAAATCGTGTATTATATAATTTCTTACAGGAGGCTCCTGTGGAGTAATGGTTTTCGTTATCGGAAATGGACACGGTGAAACGAGTTCAAATACTGGTCGAACGTGATTGTATTTAACATAGCGCTTTTACTTTAAGGAAATGTATTAATCCAGTTATACTCCCTCTAGCTATCGGTAAATAGTAAAGCTGACTGCTTTTTAAACTTGATATGGCAACTTGTCTAGGAGAAGGAAAACTGATTTTAAATCTGTTAAGCTCTGTTTAAGAATTAACCTTGTGCCATATTCTCTTCAGGTTGAAAGATTGGTAAGTATATATAGAAAAACAGCTTGACTCTTTGAACTTGGTATGGCAACCATTCTAGGAGAAGGAAAGTATAACTTCAAATATATTAAACTCCGCTTAATTTAAGGGGCCTACGTTAGATTTTGGGCACATGATATTTTCAATAAGTGAGACGGTTTATTTTTTATTTATGTATTTATTTATTTATTTTAGAAATAGAGACTTTATCTTAATATGGTTGAATATAGGAAACTATTCAAGTTTTGTCTGGATGGCACCGCCAATTCCAATGTTCCTGAAAGTGAAAGTATCTAAAACTGACCCTCTTTAAGGATATCAGATTTGACTCCATAACAGCATTGATTTATCAAGTCGCGTCTTGACATTGATATACGATGACAGTAGCTTTTAACGTTATTACATAAAAGAAAATGTATAGCACTTTTCAGAATAGACTCACACATACCCTTACATCACAACAACTTATAGTAATATCCTGCTTCTAAATATTAGCGAAACATCATAACCTACCCATGACAATGGTAACTTAGATCCTTGAAAATACGAACTAAAAAAAAAATGTGAATCACGGCGTTCGGAACGTCGCTTATGATTTCATCCTTTCTTCTCGAGCAGTGATGGAAGTCTTGGTGTAATGGTTAGAGTAGTAGGAAATAGACTTGTCGACCCGAGTTCAAATCCCGGACGAGGCTACAGTTCACATAGCGCTAATACCATTGGGAGATATATGAATCCAACTCCCTCTAGCAATGGTAAATATCAGGGCAGATTGGGATCTTAAGCCTTGGGTAGGCAATCAATCTAGGAGAAGGAAAACTCTGTGGAGCACCCCTTAATCCCCATTGCTCCCTGGTCACTCTAACCCGGAGTCGAAGTACCTGTTAGGGTCCAATAGAAAAATGTGTTAATAAAAAACTTTGTATGGATTAAATTACCCACCGAAGTTGATATGCCGTAAAACAAAACTAACCAAACCAAACCTAACCAAATGATTCTCGTCAGCTATTTGAAATCCTATTGCACAGTCTATTTTGACAGCCTAATCATTGAGTAAGCTAAGTCGGCAAGGGTATAGAATATGCTGGCTGTATCCTCTGCCGATGAATAAAAAAACCTCCTAAAAAAGTAAAATGTCCTTGGTATGACACAAACTGTATCTGCTGATGAGGTTCCAGTTCTGGAGCATTGAGAAGGTGGGAATAATTTATCTATTTGCACGCTGGAACCATTTGCTTGTGGTAACATAAGCCGGTTAGTATTAATAGGCTTTAAGTGTAATTTGTGTTTTCTTACTTTGTGAATTTACGTTCTTGTTCTGAGAGGAGACCGTTTTAATGCAACTTTGTGTGGAATATTTCTCTAGTAGAAATTATGTCACCTACAATTAACACCGGAAGCCATTTTTACTTCAAAAATTGTTTTCAATATTTGTGTTCATAGACACTACTAGTTTTAGCTATATATTTCTAATACAATATTTACTTTAGTTGAATAAATACGTCTCTGTCAGTGAATAGAATAATCTAGTTTGCATATATTGATTTTAATAAATAACTAAAATAAATAAATAAATTAAACGGTGGATGAGTTAATTTTTTAATGTCCCATTTCGTCAAAAATAAGCTAAGAATTTAAAAAAGAAAACAAGAACAACACCAAAAAAGAGTAAATAGTTTTTCTTATTTACGAAACATAAATTTAAAATATGAGACGATCTACCGAGTTAATATCATCGTCAGATTTTTTTCTTTTACCAATTTTGTTTAGTTGGTCGGTTTGTATTACGGCAAATGAACCATTTCGGTGTCATTTAATGCCGAATAAAGTCATTTTGATATTCGATTTCTTAAAATACCTACTGTTGCTTAAATGATCACCCATCTAAGTATTTAACAGGCTCAACGATGCTTAATCTCGGTGATATAACGGGAACCAATGTTTTCTGCGTGAAATTGACCGTAAGCCCTCACCACTTTGGTGACCGACCACTGAAGACATCGGTAAGAGCCGGTTGGGAGTACTAGATCAAGCGTATCTTGTTACACTAATACCACTGGACGAGAACCTTTTTTCCAACTAGTCTCTCTCACGACTGCAAGTTTTTTTTAGTTTTTTTTAGTTTTTTTTATGTTGGGTTCTAAGATAACTTATCTATTGTCCGGATATATATCCCTCTTAGGAGGTCGATCGATATTACGTAGGTTTTTATTTATTAATAATTAAATTTCGGACTGTTGATATCATCTTATTGTGTATAAACACAACGTAATCTCAGGCTCTTTTTAGGTGTGGTTTTTATTTATTTATTTTAATTACCTTAAAGTAAGTCATCTTCAGAAGATTACCCATGAATTCAAACGCAGTTTTGGAGCTTAATCGTTACTTCTCACTCATGTGTGTTTCAACAGTGATAACTTTGGTAAGACCCTGTCCAGGGTGTTAAATCAAGCATATCTTGTTATACGTAGACCACGCTTCCGGCTGCTAGTTTTTTTTTCTTCTGGATAACTTATCTATTTGCACCGGGGAAACCATTTGCTTATAGTATTACATTTCCTTTCTAAAGTGTAATAATTCAAATTGAACACAAACAACCTCGGCTTGACTCTATCGTCCGTGCTAATAAACATTACATCACTCACATCTCTTATTCAAATAACTTGCTATATATTCCATTTAGTTTTTCGCCCTTTCAAGGCCAAATAAGGGTTAAATGGGGTGGAAAGAGTGTTTGAATCATCAAATAGCTGCCAAGAGAAAAAAGCTGAATTTCATGCCAAATTTTAATCCAATATCGACAAAATCCTCTTTGAAAAACAAATGGCCTTTTAACGATAATAAATTATTGACCTTCATTGAAAAGATATTTTGGAACTCTTCCAAAAAAAAAAGTAAGTTTAGCCTCGTTGCATGTAACACGGCCATTTATACTAATATTTTCCCCGTTTTCTGGTTTCCTTTAGTGTCATTTAACTATTTGAAGAACGTGGTATTTATTTTGCAATAAAATTTGAAAAATATCAAATAGGTTTTCATGAATGAATGAATGGTATTTTTGAATTCAGTATAAAATGGCGATCATATATCACTTGATAAACCGTTGACCTTTGTAAAAATCTTTTAACACATATCAGTGTAATAAATGAAAACCTATTTGTATGTGTATTTGAGATGAGTCTTGATATGAATAATTATGATATTTCGGACTATTGTTCCTCATCTCTATTGTGTATAAACATAACGTTCAGGCAACTGTCTGTTTTAGGTGGTTTTTTTTTAACGCTTAAGCTCCGAAAATGCGTTTGAATTCATGAGTAATTATCTAAAGATCAATTATTTTAAGCTTTTTAAGAAGAAGAAGAAGAAGAAGAAGAACGTAGGGGTTAGAAGAAGAAGAAGAAGAAGAACGTAGGGGTTAGAAGAAGAAGAACGTAGGGGTTAGAAGAAGAAGCGGGGGTAGAAGAAGAAGAAGAGCGTAGGAGTTAAAAGAGAAGAAGAACGTAGGAGTTAAAAAAGAAGAAGAAGAACGTAGGGGTTAAGAAGAAGAAGAAACAAGGGGAAGAAGAAGAACGTAGGGGTTAGAAGAAGAAGAAGAAGAAGAGAAGAAGAAGAAGAACGTAGGGGTTAGAAGAAGAAGAAGAGAAGAAGAAGAAGAAGAACGTAGGGGTTAGAAGAAAAGAAGAAGAAGAAGAAGAAGAGACGTAGGGGTTAGAAGAAGAAGAAGAAGAAGAAGAAGAAGAAGAACGTAGGGGTTAGAAGAAGAAGAAGAAGAAGAAGAAGAAGAACGTAGGGGTAGAAGAAGAAGAAGAAGTAGGGGTTAGAAGAAGAAGAAGAAGAAGAAGAAGAAGAACGTAGGGGTTAAAAAGAAGAAGAAGAAGAAGAAGTAGGGGTTAAAAAGAAGAAGAAGAAGAAGAAGAACGTAGGGGTTAAAAGAGAAGAAGAAGAGAAGAAAGGGGGTTAAAGAAGAAGAAGAAGAGAAGAACGTAGGGGTTAGAAGAAGAAGAAGAAGAAGAAGAAGAAGAAGAAGTAGGGGGTAGAGAAGAGCGTAGGAGTTAAAGAAGAAGAGAACGTAGGAGAAGAAGAAGAAGAACGTAGGGTTAAAAGAAGAAGAAGAAGAAGAACGTAGGGGTTAAAGAAGAAGAAGAGAAGAACGTAGGGTTTAAAAGAAGAAGAAGAAGAAGAACGTAGGGGTTAAAAAGAAGAAGAAGAAGAACGTAGGGTTTAAAGAAAAGAAGAAGAAGAAGAAGAAGAACGTAGGTTTAAAAGAAGAAGAAGAAGAAGAAAACGTAGGGTTTAAAAGAAGAAGAAGAAGAAGAAGAACGTAGGGAGAAGAAGAAGAAGAAGAAGAACGTAGGGTTTAAAAGAAGAAGAAGAAGAAGAAGTAGGGTTAAAAGAAGAAGAAGAAGAAGAACGTAGGGGTTAAAAGAAGAAGAAGAAGAACAAAGAAGAAGAAGAACGTAGGGGTTAAAGAAGAAGAAGAAGAAGAAGAAGAAGAAGGGGTTAAAAGAAGAAGAAGAAGAAGAAAACGTAGGGGAAGAAGAAGAAGAAGAAGAACGTAGGGGTTAAAAGAAGAAGAAGAAGAAGAAGAACGTAGGGGTTAGAAGAAGAAGAAGAAGAACGTAAGAAGAAGAACGTAAAAAGAAGAAGAAGAAGAAGAAGAAGAACGTAGGGTTAAAAGAAGAAGAAGAAGAAGAAGAACGAACGAGAAGAAGAACAAGAAGAAGAAGAAGAACGTTTAAAAGAAGAAGAAGAAGAAGAACGTAGGGTTTAAGAAGAAGAAGAAGAAGAACGTAGGGTAGAAGGGTTAAGAAGAAGAAGAAGAAGAACGTTTTAAGAAGAAGAAGAACGTAGGGTTTAAAAGAAGAAGAAGAAGAAGAAGAAAGAACGTAGGGTTTAAAAGAAGAAGAAGAAGAAGAACGTAGGGGTTAAGAAGAAGAAGAAGAAGAACGTAGGGGTTTAAAAGAAGAAGAAGAAGAAGAACGTAGGGGTTAAGAAGAAGAAGAAGAAAGAAGAATAAGAAGAAGAACGTAGGGGTTAAAAGAAGAATAAGAAGAAGAACGTAGGGTTTTAAGAAGAAGAACGTAGGGTTTAAAAGAAGAATAAGAAGAAGAACGTAGGGTTTAAAAGAAGAATAAGAGAAGAACGTAGGGGTTAAAAGAAGAAAGAAGAAGGGGTTAAAAGAAGAAAAGAAGAAGAAGAAGAAGAACGTTTTAAGAAGAAGAAGAAGAAGAAGAACGTAGGGTTTAAAAGAAGAAGAAGAAGAAGAAGAAGAAGAAACGTAGGGGTTAAAAAGAAGAAGAAGAACGTAGGGGTTAAAAGAAGAAGAAGAAGAAGAAGAACGTAGGGGTTAAAAGAAGAAGAAGAAGAAAGTACGAGGAAGAAGAAGAAGAAGAAGAAAGTAGGAGATAGAAGAAGAAAAGAAGAAAAAGAAAAAAAAAACACCTAAAACAGAACCCGAGGTTACAGTGTCCTGAACGTTGCCTTTATCCATAATAAAGATGAGGACAACAGTCCGAAATATCATAATTATTCATATCGAGACTCGTCTCAAATAAACATACAAATAGGATTCTATTTATTACGCTGGCCTGCGCTAAAATTTTCTTCCAAATTTCAACGGTTTATCAAGTGATATTTGATCGCCTTTTTATGCTGAATTCAAAAATACCATTCATTGTGTTTGGTCAAGTTTAATACTTCACAACATGTTGTATATAATAATACTACTTGTTCAAATGTTTGTAGACTTGACAGAAATGAAGAGTTATAATACTGTTCTATACGTTTAGAATAAGAGCTTGCATCTTAAAAAATTGATCTAATTAGAAATAATGGGTATTATTTTAGGATTCTGCGTAAAAAAAAAACTGCCTTAAAATCGGCTAATATATATTCGACCTTGAGAACAGCACAGGCCAGTGTTATTTATGTTTATTTCTGACAATTTTGCTAAGGTGATAGATACCAAAAATAGTTGTGCCCATCGGATATCAAGTCCTATTCTTGACTACATTGTTCAGTGCTAGAGAGAATTTCTGTCTGAAAACTGTTCCCCTGATACCAGGT
>CM042159.1:36895427-36902927 GCA_023376005.1 Doryteuthis pealeii | reverse complement strand
ATATATATATATATAATATATATATATATATATATATATATATATATATAATATATGTATTGATCAAAGCCTGAAGAAGATACCAGAATATCTGAAACACGTGTTGTGCATGTGAAATAAAAGAATAAAACATTTTTTCTGAGAACGATACATTTAGCGGACCTTCTTTTTTTTTATAAAATATTACATTTTCTCCGTTGGAACCAACAACATATATATATATATATATATATATATATATATATATATATATATATATTTGTAGATAATATGTGTGCTATATTTGTAAGAAGACAGTGCCCGATATCATTGATAGAGCATTTATATCAATATATTGAAAGGTTTAAAAACTAGCTTTCGTTTTTGCTTTTGGTTTCGTTCTTCTTTAATGTCTTAACAGATATCAATTTTTTTTCGACGAGGCGTACAACCACTGTTGACATAATAATAAGGTGTGCTGGAAGTTAGAACTTAAATTTATAGGCTCTTCGTGGCCGCCTGAATTCAATCGGCCAATCAACACTCTCAAATACGTGGTTAGTTAACTGTTTAAAGACGTTTGGGGAAAAGGCGTTCAGTTGCTCGTGTTCAACACGGACCAACGAACAAGGATTCTGCTTAACACTGCGGAATACAAGGATCATAATATTCAAGATACACGGACTAATGGAAAATCATTATTGAATACTACACAACACGTATCAAACTTAATGTCACAAGGGAACTTCACGGTAAAGTGCTCTCGCCTGCAGTCCCATAATGGCCATAAGAATCGTTAACACCCACCCCACCGACTCCACTAGTCTGTAAGTTAGGAGACTCTGGATTTTGTCTTGTAGTGTTTCTTGCCGTTCTAATGGGCCGCGGTATGAAAAAATATGACAACGAAAAAGATACTCAAATGCTAAAGAACTGAACCAGTTACGTGTAACATTATGGTTGGTTTGGTTTGGTTGGTTGGGTTTTACGGCATGTCAACCCCTTGGGTTATTTTATGCCGAATACTTCTATTGGTAAAAAAACAAGTTTAATGCTAACAAAGTTTTGAAATAATATCATTTTTAATAGATAATACAATTTTGTCAATAAACTCATGTTTTCTATCTAACCCATAGATGGGACCCTAACAGGTACTACCACTCTGGGTCAGAGTGGACCAGGGAGCAATGGTAATGAAGGGGTGCTCCACATTCCCAAACCTACAAAACTGGAATCTCACCATCAGATAGTTTAACGTCATTCCTAGGACATGTAGACCCGCAGCCACCGCCTTCTAGCACTCATATGATAAAAAGGGGTTGGGGCTTGCCATAAGGGCAACAGGGTTGGGGCAATCATATAAGTCCTAGGGCTTGATGTGACCAGCCGATTGATCGGAGGGGGCCTCTCTGACAGCCCGTCTAGCCCAAGATAGGGCCAAAGTGGAGTATTGCAAGTCATGGACTGTTCATCCACCTGGGTTCTATCCTTAAGCATCACGCGTCGCCACCCACGGCAAACAGGTGGCCCCATTGGGGGATTCTTACCCCACTGTAGAGGTGCAGTCGGTGCATTCTAACGTCGCAGCTGACAGGGCGGATTATGGTTGTGGTGATACTAGTTGACAAGAATAAATAGAAGGTAAGTTGGTTGTTCTGTTATAAGGCATACCAACTATTTTCGGGTTATTTAATGCCGAATCAATCATTTTGAAGTGAGATTGTTTACATTATATCACAGGTAGGTTGGTAGGTTTTATATACATAATAACGTAGATAGATTGGTAGTTATGCACAGTGTAACAAAGATAGATAGATATAGTGGATCCTTCCGTTATATAGATAGGTAGATATGTATAAAAAGTAAAGGCGTCGGGATGGCCTATTGTCGATATCAGCCAATCAGCGAGGGAGCCTGTCTCCTTTTCACAAGGAGATTGTTTTGGCATCTGAGGTAGAGCGCCACATCTACCATCAGCTCCTCACTTTACCGCACAGATCCCTGTGCTACTCATAAACCGAGCGCCAGGATTGAACCAAGAACCTCGTGGTTCTTAGCCGAACG
Source organism: Doryteuthis pealeii (assembly GCA_023376005.1). Classification (NCBI taxonomy): domain Eukaryota; kingdom Metazoa; phylum Mollusca; class Cephalopoda; order Myopsida; family Loliginidae; genus Doryteuthis; species Doryteuthis pealeii. The sequence goes on along the minus strand of CM042159.1, from coordinate 36,900,884 downwards.
CTCTACCAACTGAGCTAAAAGATAAATAGATATTAAGAGCTTTAGATAAAGTTGAAGACATAAGACTTGGTGCGATTGGAGCTGTGATAAAAAAAAAGTATTGTAGAGTTGAGATATTTTCTGGAATCCTTATGCTATCGAGGGAGACATTGTAATTTAAAAAAGAAAAGACATCGTCAATCAGCAAGAATAACTAGATTTAGTGTGAACATTTTAATCCATGCTGTCAAATTCTACCCATTCGGATTCCAGTTTGCATTGGTGCGAAAAATTTAAGAAAAAAAAAAACAAATTCAAATCTTAACAAAACAGCAGATTAATACTGACAATGACATTTTATATAACAATAACATTGGTATTTTATCGGAATTCTAAATATTCTCTAGATGTATACAAGGAAATGAGCTTCGGGGGAAACGTCTGTGAAAAACAGAAAAAATACTTCTGATATACGAAATGGATTTTAAGATCATGTAATGTATATTATTTTCTTATCAGCTCTTAAAATAGATGCATGAATAAAGAAATTGTTTTGAATATGCAAACAGTCAAAAGTTAGATCAAGGATAGAGCATCGAGTGAGGATTGAACTCGTTATTTAGTAGCAGTAGACCTGAGAAACTAAATTGCTAAACATTACACCACGGCCGGAGACTCTTGTCTGCCAAATATATGGTTTCAAGTATTCCTATCCATTACAAATTTATGTTTACAGTTGTATGGTTTTAAATATTACTAGTTAATGCTTATAATTTATATACAATTACATGGTTTAAAGTACCTACTCCTATTAAAAATAATCATTCCTTGGCAAGCAATTATATGGTTTCAAGTATTCCAATCTAATACAAATAATTTGCAAACAGTTATATGGTTTCAAGCTACACTATCTAATACAAATAATGTATGCATAATTATATGGTTTCAAGTATTCCTACCTAATACCAATGATTCGCAAGGAATTATACGGTTTCTAGTATTCCTGTCTAATACAAATAATTTGCACACAGTTTTATTAATTAAAATGTTGCAGTTAACGTGATGGATTGAGAGTTCAAAACTCCAATCAGTCTATTATGTTCATGTTAGGCTAATACCCTTGGAAAGGTACGCATCCAATTACTCTCCCTCCGGCTATGGATAATAGTAGGACATACTGGGCTCTTTAACCTTGGATAGGTAAACAGTCTTGGAGAATGAAAACTCTGAATTCAAACCTGGTAAATACCGCTTAAGAAATTGAGCTCGTGCAGATGTTACATAATCTATGCGGCTGCATAAGATTATTGTCAATCCCCTGTATTTCTAAAGGGATGGCCCTTTTCATATCACGGGCGGGACTTTCCATGGAATAGTACATAAAGTCCGCGAAATGCGTGAAGTCACGTGGGACCTGGTTGGGTCCTCAGTTTTCAGTTTGACGTCGGGCAGAGAAGATGTGCTGCCTTAACTGGAACTCACTGCATACGCGCGCTATGTTAGTCAGATGTTAGTTGCATGAAATGTTTAGATATGTAAATAAAAAGCTTAAGAAAATAACATGGTGTTGTGGTTGGTGAATGTCTTGGTAACAAGACTGATCTAGAAGAAGAAATGAGTTAAGTGCCACTGACCGCCAAGAAGAAGAACATAAGATAGAAAAGGCGAACAGAAGAAAATTGAAGAAAGTAAGTAAAGGGGTATACAACACAGAGGGTTGGTAAATAGACTTGAGAATGATATTTGAATCCACATCCAATGAGCTATTGGTTAAATAGTACTACTACTCTCCTTGAAGTATTTGCAATAGCTCTTAGGTAAACATATCGAACGTTGTAGTAATTACATTATAATACTGGGGTATATCTACAGGTCTTGCTAGTTCTGTATTAATATGTATTCTTTGAAAATGTATATTTCTCTTGTAGACATCGTGTAGATGTGGTACATCTACAGGTCTTGCTAGTTCTGAGTTAATATGTATTCTTCGAAAATGTATATTTCTCTTGTAGACATCGTGTAGATGTGGTATATTTACAGGTCTTGCTAGTTCTGAGTTAATATGTATTCTTTGAAAATGTATATTTCTCTTGTAGACATCGTGTAGATGTGGTATATCTACAGGTCTTGCTAGTTCTGAGTTAATATGTGCTGTACCGGCCGTTCCTACAGTGGAGAATATACACCGGTTCTCACTATAATAGTAAGACACCGAGTGAAAAGGTTGTACTTTTACCGTACTGTTACTGTTTAGCGGTAAGCTAGCCGTTCTTGTACCTTATTGTAAATACACTTGTCTCTTTTTACCCTACCTCGACTTGACTTGTTTTTTTACTGTTGAACTAACATCACAACAATATGTATTCTTCAAAAATGTATATTTCTCTTGTAGACATCGTGTAGATACATTTTACTTTAAGAATATGACTATGTTCTTTTCTTCATAATTCATTTTACTGAACTGTTTGCAATCAATTGCCTGATATTATCCATAGTTTCTTACTCTGCTTTCTCATTTCAAATTTCCATTAATTTTTCCTCGATTTTTCACACCTTCGTCCATTAAACAGATATCAATTGTGATAATAATTTACTTTTTTCTGCTTTTTATTTCAAAACGCACTACAAGACTGTCTGAAATATTGTAGGCATCTTGTTATATCAAAGTTTCATCTTTCGTTATATTTCACTGTTGTCAATGCAAATGAGATTATATCTCGTTCGCGAATGGCAAGAGAATATTTCGTTCTTATATGATTTAATCAGTTTTATGTTTTAATCACGGACAAACTGTGAAGAGTACAGGACGAAGGTCAGATATCTAAACTAAATTTCATTTGCAACCAAGCTGCTCAATATCCACAACTGAGGACGTCAACGTGCATATATATATATATATATATATATATATATATATATATTATTATAATGGAGATTGTGTGTTTTTCTGTCTGTAACCGAAACTATATTACTACTCAAGTCACAATTCCCTTAATTATTTACGTCAAATTCTCCATGATTTCATTCTTTTAAACCTTCAGTTATTAATAAAAATTGTTTTACATTATTAATACTGTTGATCATATCTACGTACTAATAACATGCAATTGTATTTATATATACAACAAAATAGCGATTTACAGTTTGATCGGGAAGCTAATTTGCATATTGATATTTAAAATGTTATTTTAATAAATATGTGCTTGGTATTATTGATTTCTAATTGTTTGTTTTATCTTAAGAAATATAAACAAAAATCTCGTGGATAAATCTTAAAAGAAATTTATTTACAAGAAATAACTGTAATATTATCCTTTACTTCCTATTTTAACTAAATAGTTAAATTAGGAAAATTTACCAATGAAACAGGGGAGTAATGGAAAATGATAGAATAGTTAGTTTCAAAGTTGTTCTATTTTTCGATTATAACCCCTCTGTTGCAGATCTTTTCATCTGCATTCTTAGTCAGTTTCATTAGCCTTTCTAATTTAATATGATATTTTATTATATCAAAACTTAAATACTTGCACCCGGAGGGTGCATATATTTGCTAGTATATATAAAGTAAAGAAATAACAAAAGACTTAGAGGTTTAGCATTATAGTCTATTTCGCGGAGCTTAGACAAATAGTCTAACTCTCCCGAATCATCAGATCTGATGAGTCGGGAGAGTTGGACTATTTGTCTAAGCTCCCTGAAATAGACTATAATGCTAAATCTCTAAGATTTTGTTATTTCTTTACTTATATATTTGCTCTATGACTCTAACATTAAGAGCACACATTGAACTCTCAAACTGCGACAGGTTTTTTAAATAAAACTCTTGTGTCGTAAGGAAGATTTCTTCTCTGGACTTTGGATATATATATATATATATATATATATATATATATATATAACCGGTTACTCAGTCGTAGAGCGTTCAGCTGAAACCAAAAGGTTCCTAGTTCGAGTAGCACAGGGATTTGTGCGGTAAAGTAAGGAGCTGATGGTAGTGTGGTGCTCCAACTCAGATACAAAACAATCTCCGTGTCTAGTGAAAAGGGATAGACTCCCCTGCTGATTGGCTGTACCGACTTTAGGCCACCCGACGACTTTACTTTTTTTACTTTATATATATATATATATATATATATATATATATATACCGCAAGGATTGAATAAACTAAAAATGTAAAAATCTTCGATAGCTAAGTAAAGCAAATAATAGAAATCTAATGCCTTAGATAAACCTAATAATAGATTCACTTAGTAGCTCATCAGGGCAAGAATCTGACTTAAAAGACTTGACGATAGAATATATGATTGCGAGAAATGAACCGGTTGGGTAACTAGTATGTGGAATAGGAAAATGATAGAAATAGGAAAATAAAATTAGACAAAAAGTGTAAAAACGTTTATTGTCATATATATATATATATATATATATATATATATATATATATATATATAAGTTAATTATAATGAGACACATATAACTACAAATAGTTTCGCTTAGTAGCTCATCAGGGCAAGAATCTGACTAAAAAGATATGTCGCAACTTTTATTACAAAACTTAGTCCCACCATGGTCCAAACAAATTAACATCAAAAACACAAATAAACCTTTTACACTTTTTATTCATTTTAAGTCAGGTTCTTGCCTGATGAGCTACTAATCGAAACTATTAGTAGTATATCTAACGCATTAGAATTAATAATTATTTTTCTTTTGGTTAAGTGTTATAGTGTTAATCGATTATTTTCGGTTAGTTCGACCCGTTTTTTTTTTTTTTTTTTTTTTTTTTTTGTCTTCATTTTTTCCAAGGTAACGTTTGGTAGTATATTTTTACTAAAAAAATATTTGCTGGGCTTTTTTTTCTTTCCGCAACGGTTTACTGATAGGTTTAGTGTATATATATATATATATATATATATTATATATATATATATATATATATATATATATTCTTATCACTTTCCATTTTCTAACCTGTTGGCTGAGCAGTCAATCACATGCAATACTCCACTGTGGCCTTTACTTAGGCTAGACAGGCGTTCAGAGAGATCTAAGATCAGTCGGCTGGTCATGTCAACCCTTAGCACCTATATGTTTGTCGCAAACATATTTCCCTAATGGCAAGCCCTCAACTCTTTTTATCGTGTTAGATGGCGTTGGCTGAGGGTCTTAATGTCCTGGGTATGACGTTAAACTCTATCTGGGAAATATGTAGTACCCATTCATCACATTGCTCCCAGGTCCACTCTGACGCGGAGTGGTAGTGCCTATTAGGGTTCCATTAGGTTTTAAATAAAAAAAATGATACTTTAAAAAACCCATTGAGAACCCATTGAAAATTAATAAAAAAAACGTCTTCGGCATAAAATGACCCAATGAGTTGATATGCTGTAAAAATCCAACCAACCAACCAACCAAACCTCTAGGCAATAGATAATCCTAGACGAGTTGGTGTGCCGTTAAAATCCATCAACCCACCA
>CM042159.1:36860427-36890427 GCA_023376005.1 Doryteuthis pealeii | reverse complement strand
TTCTTACAGATACTACAAAACCAAACACCAAACGAAGTATAAGAGTGTGAAAGGTTGAAAAGATTAAAGACTTCCTTTTACTCTCCTGTCAAANAGAAGAAAAAGAAACAGAAGAAGAAAGAGAGTAAAGAAAAGAAGAAGAAAAGCGAAAGAGAAAGAAGAAAGAAAAGTCAAAGAGAGCAAAGAAGATAAGAAGTAAGAAGAAGAAAGCTAAGGTAACCGCTAGGGTTTTTAAAAGGAAGAAAAGAAGCAAGAAAAGAAGAACGACGCTAGGCCGCGCTGCCTTTAAAAAAAAGAAAGATAGAAAGAAAGCCATAAAGAAGAGCAAAAGAAGGCAAGAAAAGAAGAGACGTTAAAGGTAAGGGTTTATAAGAAGGAAGAAATAAGCAAAGAAAGACCGTAGAAGAAGAAGAGAAAGAAGAAGAAAGAAGAATAAGAAGAAAGAACGTATATAGGGTTTAAAAGAAGAAGAAGTAAGAAGAAGAACGTAGGCGTTTTTAAAAGTAAGGGAAGAGAAGTAGAGAAGAAAGAACGTAGGGCGGTTAAAAGTAGAAGAAGAAGAGAAAGAACGTAGGGTTAAGAAGAAAGAAGAAGAAGAAGAAGAACTATAGGCGTGCTTTAATAAGAAGAAGAAAGCAGAAGAACGGTTACAGGTGTTTAAAGGCAAGAAGCAAGAGAAGCCAAGAAGCAACGTAATCACGGTATTAAAAGAAGAAGATCGTTAGCGCGTTTAAAAGAGAAGAAGAAGAAAGAACTGGGGTTTTAAAAGCAAGAGAAGAAGAAGGCAAGAAGAAGTAGCGTTTAAAAGAAGCAGAGGAAGAAGAACGTAGCATGTGTTTAAAGAAGAAGAAGAAGAAGGAGCAACGGTAGCGCGGTTAAAAGATAGAAGAAAAAGAAGAAGATGAAGACGTGAGGGTTTAAAAGAAGAATAAGAAGCAGAGCGTAGCGGCGCTTTAAAAGAAAGAATAAGCAAGAAAGAACGTAGGGACGTTAAAAGAAGAATAGCAAGTAAGAAACGTAGGCAGTTTTAAAAAGAATAGAAGAAGAACGTTAGCGGCTTAAAATAAGCATAAGAATAAGACAGAAGCAACGTAGCGGTTAAAAAGAAGAATAGAAGAAGAACTGTAGCGGTTTACAAAGTAAGAAATAAGAAAGAAGCAACGTAATGGGCGTTTTAAAAGAAGAATAAGCAAGAAAGCAAGAAGCAAGCAACGATAGGGCCCGTTTAAAGAAGCAAGAAGAAAGAAGAAGAGAGAAGAACGTAGGGTCTTTAAAAGAAGAAGAAGCCAGAAGAAGAAAGAACGCTAGGCGGTTTAAAGAAGAAGAAGAAGAAGCAAGAAGAAGATACGTTATCGCGTTAAAAGAAAGAAAGGAAAGAAAAGGAAAAAAACCGCTAAGCGTGCCTTAAAGAAGCAGAAGAAGAAGAAGAAACCCGCTAAGGGGTTAAAAGAAGAAGAAGCAGAATAAGTACGAGCTAAGAAGAAGAAGAGAAGAAAGTACGGAGATAGAGAAGAAAAAGAAGGAAAAAGAAAAAAAAAAACACCTAAACAGAACCCGAGGTTACAGTTGTCCTCGAACGTTTGCCTTTATCCATAATAAAGCATGGAGGACAACCATCCGAAATACATCATAATTATTCATATCGAACTTCGTCGTCAAATAAACATATAACAATAGATTCTATTTATACGCTGGCCTAAGCCGCCTAAAATTTCTTCAAATTTCAACGGTTTTATCAAGTGAGTATTTGATCAGCCTTTTTTATGACTGAATTACAAAAATACCATTCATGTGTTCTTGTCTAAGTTAAATACTTCACAACATGTTGCTTAGTATAATATACTACTTGTTCAAATGTTTGCTAGACACAGAAATGAAAGTTTATACATACTGGCATTCTATACGTTAGCAATAAGAGCGTGCATCCTTAAAAAATTGGATCTAATTAGAATAATGGGTATTATTTTAGGATTCTAGCCGTAATAAAAAAAAAACTGCCCCCTATAAAATCGTCGCTTAATCAATATTCGGACCTATTAGCCAGACAGCCACAGGCCAGTGTATTATTTAATGTTTATTTCTGACAATTTGCTAGGTGATAGATACAAAAATAGTTGCTGCCCATCGGATACTCACGAGTCATATTCTGTACTACATAATGTTCAGCTGCTAGCCAGATGAATTTTCTGCCTGAAAAACATGTTTCCCCTGATACCAGGCTTATTAAACATGCATTTAGAGAACCTTTCTTTCGGAAACAATCGCTGAGCTTAAGTCACGCAGCACATGTACAGCATATACAGTCAACTTATTTCATAGATATGACCCCACGCTTTATGCCTGATTCTAAATAAAGATACTAGACTTCTTCCCGAGCCTGCCCTAAGTCGCGCGCACTGTGCTATCTATGCTGAACCGCCCTGTCGGCTGGGGCATTAGAATGAACCGAACTGAACCTCTGCAGAGGGGTCTAACGACTCCCTCCCCAATGGGCCACCTGCTTGCCCGTGGTGGCGACCCGTGATGCATTAAGGATAGAGACCACAGCGCTGCGATTGAGCAGTCATGACATGCAATACATCCACTTTGGCCCCTATCTATAGGGGGGCCGCTAGACGCGTCCGTCCCGTTCGCCGCAGAGCGCCCCCTCGATCAATCGAGCACTGCGTCACATACAAAGCCCTAGCACCTATAATAGATCTTTCCCAACCCCTTAGTTGCCACCCCTGCTGGCAAGCCCCAACCCCTTTTTATCATATGGCTGCTAGAAGGTGGTAGCGCCTGCCTGGTCTACAGGCCTGGAATGACGTTAAACTCCTATCTTGATGTTGCCAGCGTTACCAGCCTTCTGAGCGTGGAAACTTGCGACAGCATCCCATATCATCACCATTCCTCCCGGCGTCCACTACTGACCCGGAGTCGCGATAGACCTGCTCTAGGGCTCCCCCTCTATGGGTTAAATAGAAACAATGCTATTTTATAAACAATTGCATTATCGCATAGATATTGATTTTGTTCAAAACGTTACTCGGCATTAAATGACCACTGAGGTGAATATGCCGTAAAACAAACCATAACCATCTATGCTGCTGAAATTGCTTTGCATTAAATAGCTTTTAGAGCAAATAAGCTTAATTGGAAAAAAAATCAAGCAAAATGATGTTGTGGCATGTTTTATAAAAACAGATCTTGCGAAACAGTACTGTACAAAAAAAAGCCCCAACTGCACCGGCCACTAACTCCTATCACACAAACATTTAAAAAGTCAAGACCGCTAAAAACATTGGTGTACACTTGCTGCGACAATCAAGGACCCGGAATTTATTAGCAGATGTCCCAATGATGTGGACCGAGATAATCAGTAAAAGTATCATGGAGGCTTCGGTAGCCTAGGAAGTACTTGTTAGAAGATCGGACTTTGTCGCTCATATAGTATAGCTGGTCATATATATATTACCAACAATCCTCCGCACGCAGCACGATACGACACAAGGTCAATGTTTCTTAAGCGGAGCTTTAACAGGGTTTGAATAGATTGCCTTTTCCTCCCCTAGAACTGCGATTACCTAGCCGGGTTAAAGAACCCAGTCTGCCTGCTATTACTTTTTTCATCCATAGCTGGTAGGAGAGATAGGCATTCATACCTTTTCCCAAAGGTATTAGCGCCTAAGTAAAATGCCAATTACCACGTCCAGGATTTGAACTCGACGCGGCGAAAACGAGTCCATTTCCCATGCACCTTAACCCATCTAACACACGCGCTTCCTTGCTATATGCGTCGCATATATGTGTAGCGTCGCTGTGCGTGACGATATGTGACCCGATGTGAGTATAATCCCGTACGCCCACAATATATTCCACTTGTGGCCTTTTCCAGCGGATTAGTTCGAAGGTAATTCCAGCCCCATTACTGCTGTAAACAACTAATTTGCCCTTATTTAAGCCGCCTACACAGCGGGCTTTCCCAAATTCACAGCCAATTAAAATGTAAAAAAAAATTGATCATCATCATTGTAAATTAAACAGACTCATATTACATTAATAATTAGCGAGCTTTTATTTAAAGAGAATACGTTCTGGCTGTATGCAATGGTATTTGCGATCTTAGAATTATCCCATCTTACTGGTTAAAAAGTTCTTTGAATATTGACATACAACTGTGAGGGAAATTAGGAGCAGCCAAAGCTGCTTAATTCAAAGATGCTTCCTATGCTTGCCCACTCATTGTGAGCAATAACAAGTACAACATATTATCATCAAAATTACTTGAAATAGTTTAAATGCTTGTCTAAACGCTACTGCACATGAAACTAAAATAACTTTCAAATGCTGACAGGCCGTTAAAACCATCAATCTAACCTTAAAAACACACACACACACACACGCACACACACTACCCCATATATTATATATATATATAATTAATATAATATACACACACACACATATGTATATATACACACACATATATATATATATATACATATATATAATATATATATATATAATATATACACACATATATATATATATACACATAATATATATATAATACACATTATATATTTATATATACAATATATATTAATTATATATATATATATACACAATATATATTATATACATATTAATATATATATATATATATATATACATATATATATATATAATATATAATTACATATATAATATATATATATATATACATATAATATATATATATATATATATACATAATATATATATATATTATACAACATATATATATATACACATATTATATATATTACCACATATATATATATACACATATATATTATATATATACCATATATATATATATACCACATTATATATATATATATACAACATATATATATATATACACACTATATATAATATATATACACACATATATATATATATATATATATATATTTACACATATATATATTACACATATATATATATATATATACACATATATATATATATTACACATATATATAATATATACACTATATCATATATATATACACATATAATATATATATATATACCACATTATATATATATTATACAACATATATATATATATATACACATATATATATATATATTATAACACATATATATTATATGTATACACATAATATATATACACCATATAATATATATACACATATATATATATACATATATCATATATATATACACACATATATATATATATCACACATATGTATATATATGTATGTATGTACCTATATATATATACATATGTATATATATATACGCACACATATGTATATTATATATATACAATATGTATATATATATTACGCACACATATGTAATATATAATATACATATGTATATATATATATATACGGCACACATATGTATATATATAAACATATGTATATAATATACCGCCACACATAATTATACTATATTATAATATACATATGTATATAATATATATACGGCACACATATGTAATATATATATTATAATACATTATGTATATATATTATATATATACGCACACATTATGTATATATATATATACTTATGTATATATATATACGCACACATATGTATTGTATATATATATATAATAGTATACATAATTACGGCACAAACACAACACATATATATATGACACACACACACACACACACACACACACATATATAATATATTATATATATATATATATATATGTTTTTGCGTGTTGATAATATTGAGTGATATAAGTATGCTACAGGTTGTGTCAGTTGTCTAAAATCATGAATCAATTGTTAGTTGGCATAACAAATTAATTAGTTGTAATTAAGGTCCAATGAGCCGACACACAACACACATGACACATGTATATGTGAGTGTATTAGTGAAATAAACAGAAATATGATATTCATATTACTATATATAGTGTGTGTGCATATAATAATATATATTACCTTTAAGAAAATTAAATTTCGACATTATAGTTCGATCAGTCGATGTTTATCTTTATCTTTTGAATCTTTCACCGTCCTCTTACTGGTGTGATTTTTCCCGTTTGTTATATACACAAATCTCTATTTATGTATGTTGTGAATCTAAATTTTGGTTGAAAATCCTATCAAAGTAAACATGATATTCATCCATTTATATAAAATATGTGTTCGTTTCTGTGTAAAATCATGATATAAAACATATAAAAAGAATATGAAAAAAATAATATTAAACATGTAATATATGTCAATATCTGAAGAGCATCATAACAAATAATTAGTTTGTAATCATAAGCGACAATTACCCGAGCAAGACACACACACAGCTACACACACAGATATATATATAATTATATATATATATATACTTATATATCATATAATCATATTACCTCTTTTGACTTCATTATGATTAGATTTAGGTTGATTACTGACACCATAAAAACTTAGACACCCTTCACAGCGTCCCCTGGGTCCAATTGTTACTGATTTCTAATGATGAATAGGCATTTGCCGAGAGAACAATCGTGTTTTTTTTTCATCATTTATTTATTTGTATAAACAACTGGCAGCGTCTGATAGAAAGTCTATTTAACGATACCTTCAGAAACCTTAAGGATATCCTTTTCTATGTATACTCCAATCTCCCGACTGTACTAGGCCTCGTCGTCTGACTATTAATTCTGTCATTATTCTTTTTTTACTTTTATCCTTCTGTCCTACTTTATCTATACATTTGTTCGGACCATATGACCTTTGGGCCACCCCCCTTTTGATTCTCCAATTAAGTAAGGGACATGTTTTTCATTTACAACCGTCAATATTCCGGTTGTTTTAACAGACCCGATTTTTAGATATATTTTTTTAAATCATAAAACTAACCACTAACCCTAACCCCTAACAAACAACCGGATATTGACCCGGTGTAAATTTTGAAAAACATGATCAAAAAGGGGTGCTAAGGTATTTATGTCCCATTGCTCTCTAATTCAATCTTATGATGTATATATATTAATATATATACATATATATTATATATAATATATATGATGCACGGGGGGAACTGTACGGTATACGCTTATAAACAAAGGACAAAACAATACCATTACTCATTTGTATTTATTATACAAACAAATGTTGCAATTCTTGTATACGCAGTTTGTTAGTAAAGTAATACGGGGAATATCTAATGTCAGCTAAATCAAGCCCAAGACAGCAGAGGAGTTTTATTCTTTTCAAATAGCACTAGCACAAGGAGCAATATAGTTTAGCAGTCTTGAAGTGGAGCGACCACATCCTACCATCAGCTCCTCACTTTACCGCACAAATCCCCGTGCTACATCATACCGCTGAGTTGTGCGTAGGACCGGTATCGAACTAGGACCTTTGTGATTCCTAGCTAACGCTCTATCCGACTGAGCTAAGAAGCTCTAATCCCTCAGGTACTAAATTGTTTGCCTCAGAGTTCACACACTCCTCATAATCAAGAAAGAACACCTCAATGCCACACTACGGAACAAGGTCGTTATCAAGTCATCAATAGGGTTAAAATTGCCAGTTTACCTTGAAGTGAATAAAAAGGAAAGCGTAAGTATTTTATTACTCATAATTTAATATGACTATCAAGAAATGTCAATTTCACTTTTAGTATAAATAATGACATGATAATTCCTCAAACGTTGATGTGACACTACTTTTTGCACCACCCTGATATATATATATATATATATTAATATAATATATATATATATATATATAGATTATACATATATAAAAATTACAGAAAACACGTCATAACCTATAATAGTACGTGCTTATAAATCGTACATGGAATATATATATTAATATGGTATGATACGTATATAGATATATATGAATACCTATCTATTATATAGTAGTATCAAAAGCCTGAAGAAAGATACCAGGAGTATATACTTGAAACACTGTGAGTAGCGACATGTGTGAGAAAAATAGAATAAAACATTTTTTCGTTAGATACGATACACAACTTTAGCGGACCTTCAATTTAAAATATTACATTTTCTCTTGTTGGGAACAGTAACCAAACATATCATAATAATAATATGAACATATACTACTAAAGAGCTATATATACTACTACTATATCACCTATATATCTACTTGTGAGATAATATGTGTTGCTATTATTTGTAAGTAAGAGCAGTGCCCGATATCAATGATAGAGCATATATATCAACTATATTGAAAGCGTTCTAAAAACTAGCTTTGGCGTTTTGCTTTTCGCTTTCGTTCTTCTTTAATGTCATTAACAGATATCAATTTTTTTTTCGACGAGGCGTACAACCACTGTTGAAACTATAATTCTGTTATATAAGCGTGTGCTGGAAGTTAAACTTAAATTATAGGCTCTCTTTTGGCCGCGTGAATTCAATCGGCCATATCAACCTCAATCAAATACGTTGTTAGTTAATCGTTTGTGTAAAGACGTTTGGGGAAAAGGCGTTCAGTTGCTCGGTTCAGACACGGCTGACCAACGACACGGGATTCTTAGGCTTAACACTGCGGAATACAAGGATCATAATATTCAAAGATACACGGACTAATGCGAAAATCATTATTGAATACTAACACAACACGTATCAAACTTAATGCACAAGGGAACTTCACGGTAAAAGTGCTCTCCGCCTGCCAGTCCCATAATGGCCATAAGAATCGTTAACACCCCCCCACCCACCGACTCCACTTAGTCTGTTAAGTTAGGAGACTCTGGATTTTTGTCTTGTAGTGTTCTTGCCGTTTCTAGTGGGGCCGACGGTATATGAAAAAATATTGACAACGAAAATACTCCAATGCTAAAGAATGGAACCAGTTACGTGAAACATTATGGTTTGCGTTTCGTTTGGTTGGTTTGGCGTTTCTACGCATCGTCAACCCTTGGGTATATTTTTATGCGAAATACTTCTATTGCGTAAAAAAAAACAAGTTAATGCTAACAAAGTTTTTGAAATAATATCATTTTTTTAAATAGATAATACAAATTTTGTCTATAAACTCATGTTTTTCTTATCTAACCCATAGATGGGACCCCTAACAGGTACTACCACTCTGGGTCAGAGTGGACCAGCGGAGCCAACGGCTAATGAAGGGTGCTCCAACATTCCCCCAAACCTACAAAACTGGAATCTCACCATCAGATAGTTTAACGTCATTCCTAGGACATGTAGACCGCAAGCCACCGCCTTCTACACTCATATGATTAAAAAGGGCGTTGGGGCTTGCCATAAGGGCAACAGGGGTTTGGGGCAACATATAAGTCCTAGGCTTGATGTGACAAGCCGATTGATCGGAGGGGCCTACTCTGACAGCCCCGTCAGCCCCAAGATAGGGCCAAAGTGGAAGCTATGCAAGTCATGGGACTGTTCATTTCCACCTGGTATCTATCCTTAAGCATCTACGCGTCGCCACCCACCCGGCAAAACAGGTGCCCCATTGGGGAGTCTTACCCCACTTAGAGGTATGCAGTCGGTGCATTCTTAACGTCGCAAGGCCCGACAGGGCGGCAATTATGCGTTAGTGGTGATACTAGTCTTTGACAAAGAATAAAATTAGAAGGTAAGTTGGTTTGTTCTGTTATAAGGCCATACCCACTTATTTTCGGGTTATTAATGCCGAATCAATCATTTTTGAATGAGATTGTTTACATTTATATCACAGGTAGGTTGGTAGGTTTTTATATAATAATAACGTAGTAGATTGG
The DNA here is from genome assembly GCA_023376005.1 of Doryteuthis pealeii. Classification (NCBI taxonomy): domain Eukaryota; kingdom Metazoa; phylum Mollusca; class Cephalopoda; order Myopsida; family Loliginidae; genus Doryteuthis; species Doryteuthis pealeii. The sequence goes on along the minus strand of CM042159.1, from coordinate 36,880,689 downwards.
TAGTTATGCACAGTGTAACAAAGATAGATTAGATATAGTGGATCCTCCGCTTTATATAGATAGGAGATATGTATTTAAAAAAATAAAGGCTTCGGGATGGCCTATTGGTCGATAATCAGCCAATCAGCGCAGGGAGTCTGTCTCCTTTGTTCACAAGGAGCATTGTTTTGGGCATACTGACGGTAGAGCGCCACAATTCTACATCAGCTCCCTACTTTACCGCACAGATCCCTGTTGCTTACTCATAAAACCGAGCGCCCAGGATTAACCAAGAACCTCGTGGTTTAGCGAACGCATCTACCAACTGAGCTAAAAGATAAATAGATATTATGAGCTTTAGATTAAAGTTGAAGACATAAGAACTTTGGTGCGATTTGGCTAGCCTGTTGATAAAAAAAAAGTATTGTATAGTTGAGATAATTTCTCTGGAAATCCTTATGCTATCGAGGGTAGACATTGTAATTTAAAAAAGAAAAGACATGTCAATCACGCAATGCAATAACTAGATTTAGTGCTGAAACATTTAATCCAATGCTGTCAAATCTACCCATTCGGATTCCAGTTTGCATTGGTGCGAAAAATTTACAGAAAAAAAACAAAACAAAATTCAAATCTTAACAAAACAGCAGCATTAATTACTGACAATGACATTTTATATAACACAATAACAATTGGTATTTTATGCGCATTACTAAATATTATCTCTAGATGCTTATCACAAGGAAATGAGTCTTATCGCGGGTGGAAACTGTCTGCTGCAAAACAGAAAAATACTCTGATATTACGAAATGGATTTTAAGATACATTGTAATGTATCATTATTTCTTATCAGCTTTAAAATAGATGCATGAATTAAAGAAATTGTTTTGAATATGCAAACATCAAAAAAGTTAGATCAAGGCAATAGCAGCATCGATTGAGGATTGGAACCTCGTTATTCAAAGTACGCAATAGACCTGAGGAAACTAAATGCTAAAATTACACCACGGCCGGAGGCTCTTGTCTGCCAAATATATGGTTTTCAAGTATTCCTACCCATTTATCAAGATTAGTTATGATTATTTACAGTTTGTATAGTTTAAATAACTTACTAGTTAATGCTTATGAATTTATATACAATATATATGGTTTAAAGTAACTATTCATATAAAATAATCATCCTTGGCAAGCAATTATATAGGTTTTCAAGTATTCCAATCTAATACAAAAATTTCAAACAGTTATAGTGCGTTTCAAGCTTTACACTATCTAATACAAAAATGAATGCTATGCATAATTCATATGGTTCAAGTATCCTACCTAATACCAATTGATTCGCAAGGAATTATACGGTTCTATATTCCTGTCTAATACAAATAGTTTGCACACAGTTTTATGTTTTCAAAAAAAAAAAAATTGTATGCAGTTAACGTGATAGGATTGATGACTGTCTCAGTAAAGCGAGTCAAAACTCCAATCAGTTCTATTATGTTCATGTTAGGGCTAAATACCCTTTGGAAAAGGTACGCATCCCAAGTACTCTCCCTCCGGCTATGGATAAAGTTAGCGACATTACTGGGCTCTTAAACCTTAGATAGGTTAAACAGTCTTAGGGAGATGAAAACTCTGAATGTCAAACCGGGTAAACCACCGCTTAAGAAATTGCAGCCCGTGCAGATGTTACATTAATCTATGCGCGTGCATAAGATTATTGTCAATCCCCTGTATTTCTAAAGGGATGGCGCCCCTTTTTCATATCACGGCGGGACTTTCCCATGGGAATAGTACAGGAAAGTCCGCGTATATACGTGAAGTTCCACGTGGCACCTGTTGGGTCCTCAGTTTTCAGTTTGACGTTTCAGGCAGAGAGGATGTCCTGTCTTAACTGAACTCACGCATACGCGCGCTATGTTAGTCAGATGTTAGTTGCATATGAAATGTTTTAGACTATGCTTAGAATTAAAAGCTTATAAGAAATTAACATTGCACGTTTGTAGGTTTGGTGTTATATTTGTCTTGGTAACCAAGAGCGTATCCCTAGAAGAAGAAATGATCGTAAGTGCACCGGACCGCCAAGAAGGAAGAACATAAAGATAAAAAGCACTAAACAGGTAAGAGAAATGAAGAAAGTAAAGTAAAGGGAGTATACAACACAGAGGTTATGGTAAATAGAACTATTGAGAAATATTTTAGAAATCCACATTCCAGATGAGCTATTGTGTTAAATAGTACTACTACTGTCCAATTGAAGTATTGTCAATAGCTCTTTAGGTTTAAACATATCAAACGTTATTGTAAGTTAATTAGATTATAATAGGTGATATACTCCTACAGGTCCTAGCGGATTAGTTTAACATCTATTATATGTATCTTACGGAAAATGATAAATATTTGTCCTTGCTAGAACATCGATGTAGATTGTGGTATATTCTACAGGTCTTGCTAGTTCTGAGTTAATATGTATATCTTCGAAACATGTATATCATTTCTCCTATGTAGACATTCGTTAGATGTAGGTATATCTCACAGTTTCTTCGCTAGTTCTGAGTTAATTAATTGTATCCTCGAAAATGTATATTATTCTTCTTTTGTAAGACATCGATGAATAGATGTATAGGAAATATACTACAGTGCTTGCTAGATCTGAGTTAATATGTGCAAATGTTACCCGTTCACATACAGTGGGAGAATATACACGGGTTCATCACTGATACATTAGTTTGAGACACCGAGTGAAAAGGTCTGTACTCACCGTACTGATTCACCTGTTAGCGGCAAGCTAGCCGTCTCCTACTGTACCTTATTGATAAATACACTTGTCTCTTTTTACAGTCACAGACCGCAGGATGAGCTGGGTTGCCCCGTGCGGCAATACCCTCGACCTTACTCTTTCTTTACCTCGTATGACACAACTAAAACCCATCACAACATATGATGTAGAGCTTTTCGGCAAGAATGGTATATACTCTTCATCTTGAGACAGTCGGTGTAGAATACAAGTTTAACTTAAGAATATGGACTATTTCGTTAATCTCTACATGAGATCTACGATTTTACTAACTTGCAATTCAATTTGCCTGAATATTATCCATCGTTCTTGAGCGTCTGACTTATTTTCAAATTTCCATCTAATTTTTCCTCGTATTTTTCTTCACACCTTCGTCCAGTTTAAACAGATATCAATTGTGATAATATGACTTTTACTTTTTTCTGTCTTTATTATCAAACACGCACTACAAGACTGTCTGAAATATATGTAGGCATCTTCGTTATATCAAAGTTTCATCTTTCGTTATATTTTCCTGTTGTCAATGCAAATTTGAGATTCATATCTCTGTTCGCGTTAATGGCCAAGAGGAAGTATTTGCGCTCTTAGTGATTTGATTTAATCAGTTTATATAGTTTGTAATCACGGGACAACTGTGAAGAGTAGCAGGAACGATAAGGTCAGTGACTATACTAAACTAAATTTTCATTTGCAACCAAGCTGCCTCAATATCTCAAAAGACTGAGGACGTTCAACGCTGGATTAGTATATATATAATAGTATTATATATATACTATTATAATGGAGAGGTCGTTCGTGTTGTTCTTGTCTGTAAACGAAAACTATATTACTTACTCAAGTCACAATCCCGTTGAATATATTTTACGATCAAAATTCTCTTGCGATGATTTCATTCTTTTAAACTCTTTTCGAGTGTATTAATAGAAAATTGTTTTACATTATTAAATACTGTTGATCTTACTACTGAGCGTCCACTAATATACACATATCCAATATGTCCATTTATACTATACAACGAGACCAATAGCGATTTACAGTTTGATCGGGGAAAAGCTAATTTGGCATATTGATATTAAAAGGTTTATATTTAATAAATTATGTGCTTGGCTATATTAATTCTGCTAAGTTGTTGGTTATTACTCTGAAGAAACTATAAAACAAGACAATCTCGTGAGGATAAGGTCCTCTACATCTAAGAATTGTAATATTACCCAAGAAGAAAAATATAACCTGCTCTATAAGATAGCTAATCCTTTAGCTGACCCTATTTTACCTAAAATAGAGCGTTATAACTAGGAAAAAATCTATACCAATCGAAACAGGGTGAGGATAACTTGTCGCGAAACTGTATGGATAGGAATAAGTTTAGTTCAAAGTGTTCGTATTTTCGATTATACCCCCTCTGTTGCAGCATCTCGTCATCGCTCTTCTTAGTCAGTCATTAGCCTTTCTAAGCTATTAACTAGATAATGTTATTATAAATCAAAACTTACAATACTGCAACCCGGAGGGCTGCAACGGGTAGGGGTGAGTTGCTGTGGGCTATGCTATATTAGTAAAAGTAAAGAAATAACAATAAAGAGCTCTAGAGGTTTAGCGATACTATAGTCACTTTTCGGTGGAGCTTAGCACAAATAGTCTAACTGCGATCCCGAAATCATTCACGAGTCTTGATTGGAGTCGGGAGAATTGAACTATTTGTCTAAGGCTCCCTGAAATAGACGTGTATACATGGCAAATCTCTAAGTATTTGTTATTCTACTTATAGTATACTCCTACTATGACATCTAACTCAAGGAGCACACATTGTGAGCTCTCAAACTGCGACAGGTTTTTTAAAATAATAAACTCTTGCTGTACGTAAGGAAGATTTCTCTCTTGCCGAACTTTTTGTGTATTATATTGTATACTCATACGGCTATATACCAATATAATTATAACTAGGATATAACCTAAATCGAGCTATATAATACTATAAAGGGCCGAGTGTCCAACTCAGGTCGGTTAAAGGCCGCCTCTCAGGCTTTAACACCAAAAAAACGATTCCTCCAGTTCAGATTACCTGGCCTCTCGTGCCAACTTCACTGTAAATGCCAGAGCACAGGATTTGTGCAAAGTTATAAGTACAGGAGCTGACGGTATGGTGTAGGCGCTTCCAACTCCTAGATACCCAAAACAATCTCCTTGTCCTAGTGCAAAAGTGAGTTCGATAGACTCCTCGCTGATTGGCTGGTACCGACTTTAGGCCACCCTCCGACAATCTTATACTTTATATTTTTTTTAACTACTAGGTATATATGGTATACCGCAAAGAATTGAATAAAACTAAAAAATGTAAAAATGCTGTCTTCAGCTATACGCATTAATGTAAACTAAATAATAAATCTAATGCCTTAGATAAAACCTAATAATAGATTCACTAGCTTAGCTCATTCAGGCAGATCGACTTAACAAGGACTTGACGAATAAAATATATGAATTGCGAGAAATGAACCGGTGTGGGTAACTAGATGGTGAATGAGAAAATGATAGAAATAGGAAAATAAAATTAGACAAAAAGTGTAAAAAACGTTTATTTGTCATATATATATATATATATATATATATATATATATATATATATATAAGTTAATTATAATGAGACACATATAACTACAAATAGTTTCGCTTAGTAGCTCATCAGGGCAGAATCTGACTAAAAAGAATATGTCGCAACTTTTATTACAAAACTTAGTCCCACCTGGTCTCAAACAAAATAAAATCAAAAACACAAATAAACTTGTTTACACCTTTTTATTCATTTTAAGTCAGGTTCTTGCCTATGAGCTACTAATCGAAACTATTAGTAGTATATCTAACCGATTAGAATTAATATTATTTTTTCTTTGGTTAAGGGTATCGATTATTTTTCGGTTGATATCGATTATTTTTCGGTTAGTTGACCCGTTTTTTTTTTTTTTTTTTTTTTTTTTGTCTTCATTTTTTCCAAGGTAACGTTTGGTAGTATATTTTTACTAAAAATAATTGCTGGGCTTTTTTTTTCTTTCCGCAACGGTTTATAGCGTTTATAGGATATATTTATTATTTATATATATATATATAAATATAACTATAATTTATATATGTCTTATCACTTTCCATTTTCTAACCTGTTGGCTGAGCAGTCAATCACATGCAATCTCCACTGTGGCCTTACTTAGAGCTAGACAGGCGTTCAGAGAGATCTAAGATCAGTCGCTGGCTCATGTCAACCCTTAGCACCTATATGTTTGTCGCAACATATTTCCCTAATGGCCAACCCTCACTCTTTTTATATCGTGCTAGATGCGTTGGCTGAGGTCTTAATGTCCTGGGTATGACGTTAAACTCTATCTGGCGAAATATGTAGACCCATTCATCACATTGCCTCTCAGGTCACTCTGACGCGGGAGTGTAAGTGGCCTTAGGTTCCATTAGGTTTAATAAAAAAATGATACTTTAAAAAACCCATTATGAGAACCCATTGAAAATTAATAAACAAAAATCTTTCGGAATAAAATGACCAATGAGTTGATATGCTGTAAAAATCCAAACCAACCACAAACCTCTAGGCAATAGAATAATCCTAGACGAGTTGGTGTGCCGTATAAATAATCCACAACCCACCAACCATTTTTAATGCTATTTTTGTATTACGATTTTCCTGCTTCAGGCAAAACGTGTAAGCTGTGCTGTAATTGTTCCTGTCTGGACTATCTGATCCCGGACTATTGACTTAGTGGTTTCTTGGCACAGCATCAATGATTCTTCTTTGCTTCCTAATTCCTCCTGTCTCCTTACAAACCCTTGGAGACTGTTCCAAGACTTATCTACAACTGTACCACCTTCACCTCATGTTTCTCTGTTTGTTTGTTTTCAGTTCCCTTTCGTTTTCTTTTCATATAATATTATTTCATTAATATTATTATTATTATTTTATTTAACCTGCTGTAACGAGTGTTCACTGGAAGCTGAGTGACAGCAAGTTTCCTCAGGTCTCCAGGACTCTATATTTTAGCCGATCTTAAAGTGCTGTAGTTTAGATTGTCACTATTCTTCCTCTGTTTCCAATTCACCCAAATTATTTTTCTAAGAGTTTTGGGGACTGTTCTAAGAGCCCAATTACAATTGGTACGAACTTCACCGTTCATGTTCCACAGTTTTCTCAGTCTCTGCAAAGGTCCAAGTATATTATATCTTTTCGCTTTCTTTCATTTTCACTCAGTGGTCGACCGGGATGACAAAATTATTATTATTATTTATTTACTCCTTTTGAGGTTTTCACATCAGCATTAGCTTGATGTCTTTCACTGGAGTCTGAATAAGCAAGCTGTAAGTCCTCCAGACTCTTCTGAATATTCTGCAGATGCAGAATCCCTTTTCTGATTTCCACCAACTTTCACAAACTTTTTCCAATCCCGTTCCAAGGTGCACCAACTATCAATTATATATTATTATTATTATTATTATTATTAATTATTATTTATTATTATTATTATAAGCAGTCATCATCAGACATTTTTTAAAATGGTTTAGTATTATAGCTATATAAAACTTAGCTGTTCCCTTCTCGCCATTCAGATTTCCCTCAACGTTTTCAATCTTCACCCACGCATATTTATATGGAAGAGTTTTTGCTTTATTGCTTTGTATAAGAGGTCACGGGAATCTGGCTCGTTTGCTCAGTACTTTGCATTCTATAAATCAAAATTTATGTAAGGGTTCGCCCTACATGTATTCTAATCTTGACGTTTGTATTTCGGGCTTCTAGGTAAACTGCATTTGATAAATCAAATTGGATTGCGATTTCACCTCTTCAGCTATTATATTTGAGCGCAATATCTCCCATAACAGATAATAGATATATGTATGTTATTATATATATATATATATATATATATATATCATATATTATAGAGATGAGAGAGAGAGAGCAGAGATTATATTTATAGATTCATAATAGATTATAGATATAAGATTGAGAATAGATTGATATATATAGAGGGAGGTAGGATTGAATTGAATAATATAGAGATGAGGTAGATTGATTGATATAAAATATATATATATATAGGATGCAGATAGATCTATATATATATATATAGAGAGAGAGAGATAGAGAATATATATATATAGACGAGAGCAGAGATAGATAGATTAGATAGATATATATATAGAGAGAGATAGATATACTAGATAGATATATATATATATAGAGAGATAGATAGATAATATATATAGAGAAGAGATAGATAGGAATAGATATATATAGAGAGAGATAGATAATAGATATATATATAGAGATGAGAGATAGATAGATTATTAGAGAGAGATAGAGATATAAGATAGATAGATATATATAGAGAGAGATAGATAGATAGATTATATTATATAGAGAGAGAGATAGATAGATATAGAGAGAGATAGAGAGATAGATAGATAGATAGATATTAGAGAGAGATAGAATAGATATATAGCATAACGAGAGGGATAGATTTAGATATATATAGAGAGAGAGATAGATAGATATAATATATATAGAGAGAGATAGATATATATACTAGAGAAGAGAGATAGATAGATAGATATAGAGAGAGATAGATTGATAGAGATATATATAGATTATTATATATATATATATATATATATAATATCATAATATATATAGATAAAGAGCAGAAAGAAGAGAGAGGATAGACTACGCATATATATATAGAGAGAAGAGAGATAGATAGATATATATATATTATAAGCAGAGAGCAGGATAGATTAATAATAATATAGAGAAGAGAGAGATAGATAAGATATTATATATATAGAGAGAGATAGATTATATTTATATATATATATATAGAGAAGACGAGAGATAGATATATCATATATATATAGCAGAATAGAGATAGATAGATATATATATATAGAGAGACGCAGATAGATTAGAGATATAGAGATAGATAAAGAGAGAGATAGAAGATAGCATAGCATATAGAGATAGATAAAGAGAGAGATAGATAGATAAGATATATTAGATTAGATAGATATATAGAGAGAGAGATACATTAAGAGCATATATAGTTCTAAGATAGAGGATAGATAGATAGATATAACTATTAGATATATATATATTATTAGTATAGAGAGAGAGAGAGATAGATAGATAGAGAATATAGTTCTAGATAGAGCATAGATAGTTCTAGATAGAGATAGATAGATATAACTAGATATAGATAGACAGAGATAGATAGATATATAGTTTTGTAATGGTTATCATTGTATGAAATGGAGACGACGAAAGGAGTTCAAATTCGGGACGAGACAATTTGCATTTAATATAATGATAATATTCTTTTTAAAGTATGAATGAATCCAAGCATTCTGCCTCCTGCTCAGGGTAAAATTATAAGGCAGACCTGGCTCTTTAACCTCGGTATGACAACCAGTCCAGTAGAAGGAAAAATCTAGACTGGTTGCCGAACAATGGTTAAAAAGCCCGGTCTCCTCTACTATTTACCCATGGATGGAGGGAGAATTGCATGATGCATATCTTTCCAAAGGGTATAAGCGCAATGTAAATGCTAACAGCCTCGGTAAGGATTTGAACTCGGATCGCAGATTTCATATTGTGTGATGATAACCATTACACGGCGAGCGCCTATTTTATGTGTTTATATGCGCGAATATACATTTATGCGAGAGAGAAATTTGTGTGAGAAGAATGCAAAAGAATTATTCACTTGAAGAAGGAGAGAGAGGGGAGACAGAGGGAGAGAGAAAGAATGAAATAGTGAGAGAGAGAATATGAGTGCGGGAACGAGGGGAAGGGAAGTATACCCCGATGAAAAAATAAAAGAGAGAGAACAAAGGATATATATATGAGAGAGATAGTGAGAGACTATGAGTGAGAGAAAGAGAGAAAAGGTAGTATCCCTCGGAGAGAAAAAATGAGATAGAGATAATAATATATAGAGGGAGGGGGAGAGAGAGAGAGCGAAAGAGAGAAGAAAGAAGGAAAAAGTAGTATCCCTCTGAGAAAAAAGGAGACAGAAAGAAAAAGAGAAGAGAGAGAAAGAGAGAGGGTTGAAAGAGAGAGAGAAAGAAGGAAAAAGAAGTCTCCCTCTGAGAAAAAAAGGAGACAGAAAGAAAAGAAAAAATGAGAGAGAGAGAGAGAGAGAGAGAGCGAAAGAGAGAGAAAGAAGGAAAAAGAAGTCTCCCTCTGAGAAAAAAGGAGACAGAAAGAAAGAGAAAAAAATGAGAGAGAGAGAGAGCGAGAGAGAGCGAAAGAGAGAGAAAGAAGGAAAAAGAAGTCTCCCTCTGGAGAAAAAAGGAGACAGAAAGAAAGAGAAAAATGAGAGAGAGAGAGAGAGCGGCGCGAAAGAGAGAAAGAAGAAAAAGAAGTATCACTCTGAGAAAAAAGGAGACAGAAAGAAAGAGAAAAAATGAAAGAGAGAGAGAGACAGATTAAAAGAAAGAAAAAAATTAAAGAGAGAGTGAACGAAAGAGAAAAAAATGAAAGAGAGAGAGAGAGAACGAAAGAGAGAAAAAGAGAGAGAAAATGAGCAAGTGATATATCCCTCGGAGAAAAAAAATCACTAAAGAAAGAAAATCAATAATAAAAAAAAAAATAAAAAAATAGTTTTTATCACCTGACACCGATGAGAACCGTAACGCTATATGCGATGCATTTTTATAAAAGTTATAAAAACAGACCGTAATGAAAAAGCAAAAAAAAACCGCCTTTATTTCATACCTGATGGCAAACATAACTGCGTAGTCATAACAAACTAATGCATTTGAATCTCAAGCTACCATCTTAATGGTGAGAAATAGATTGTTTGGATATTTTAAGGAGAAATATTCTAAATATTATCGGGGTGTGAAGAAAAACAGGTGTAATCTTGTGTCTTTTTATTTCACATGTCTCTTTTTTATTATTTTCTACGGTTCAGTAGAGCTTCCGACCAGGAACCACAAGATTCCGGGTTCATTACCGGCCCTCGCCAACTCAGCGTATATGCAGCACTGGGATCTGTGCGGTAAAGTGAGAAGCTGATGGTTGGTGTGGAACTCCACATCAGATAACAAAAACAATCTCCTTTGTCTAGCCCTAGTGAAAAGTGGATAGACTCCTCGCTCTCTGGCTGATACTGACTATAGGCCACCCAGTGAATCTTCGTTTTATATGCTCTGTATAACTAAATGCATTTATCTATTTACTGGACTGCACACGTTGCTAAAAACAATATGCTGTCAGAATTTCCTTTTTATTTTAGACTAAACAACCATAGACAAAGAATCATATGTATCACAGCAATATTTTTTTTTAATCGGGCTATGCTCTGTAAAACTAATATATATATATATATTATATTAATATATATATATATATATATATAAGTAAAAAAATAACAAAAGATTTAGAGATTAAGCTTATAGTCTATTTCCAGGAGCTTAGACAAAGTGTCTAACTCTCCCGACTCATCAGATCGGGAGAGTTAGACACTTTGTCTAAGCTCCTGAAATAGACTATAAGCTTAAGCTCTAAATCTTTTGTTATTTTTACTTATATATTATATATATATATATATTAGTTTTACAGAGCATAGCCCATTTAAAAAAAATATTGCTGTGATACATACAATCTCTAAGTCTTTTGTTATTTATTTACTTATATATTTGCTCTGTGACTCTAACATTAAGAGCACACATTGAGCTCTCAAATTGCGACAGGTTTTTTAAAAAATAAAACTCTTGTGTCGTAAGGAATATTTCTTCTCTGGACTTCGATTATATATATATATATATATATATATATATATTATTATATAACTATATATATATATATATATATATATATATAGAGAGAGAGAGAGAATGAAAAGGAGAGAAAGAGAGAGAGAGAGAGAGAGAGAGAATTCACTGGGCTGCATAGGCCTGACAAAGCAATGTGCTGTAAATTCATAAAAAACAAAACGCCTTTTGGCCATGAAATAACCCAACAAGGTTGACATGTCGTAATATCAACCTAACAGCCAACCAATCCGACCCAACAGGCTTTTTACAGTACTGAAAATTAAACCTTTGCAAATTTAAAAAAACTTTGAAAATAAAAACATTATAGAAAGTCAAAGTTGCTTAAAAGTAGAGGCAACATTCTCAAATTCTTACCGATACTACAAAACCAAACACCAAACGAAATATAAGAGTGTGAAAGGTTTGAAAAAGATAAAGATCTTTGACAAAAAAAGAAAATAAGATATAACTGAAAAGTATTGAAAATAGCGTTCACTTGAATATCTATCGACACTTCAGCCCGCGTAAAAATGGTTATCTGCTCACTTTGATGTGTTATCTACAACTAGACGAACGCTGGGGATACTATTTTCTGTTTTTAATTCTTTATTTTACGAAAAGAATAAATGTCGAGAACTCAACAAATCAATAAAAAAAACAAAAACAAAAATATAAATAAATAAATAAGCTAAAGCAATTGATCAACTTTGTTTGATAGGTTCTTACCAAATTCAGCAGTTACCGGCTCCTTTCTTTGGTAAGAAAATTTACAAAAATGGATTACTATTAATAAACGGTGTCATCCTGGCTGGATTTCGATAACAGCTCACAAATTTAGAACCCTGTGTGGTTAATCGTTATTTTTAGTGCAACTGTAACCGAAAAAAAAAAATCAACAGACCGAATTACTAGAATAGAGCAGAATATCATGTAAGGTGATTTCAATGAAAGGATAGTCAAGAAATATATGGATAACAACTACCCTGCTGGGTTTCTTGTTATTTTTGTGTTATATATATTTACCCACCCACCCACCCCCGCACGAGCAAAGTTGCACCAAGGTCAATTTCTTAAGGCGGAGTTTAACAGGTTTGAATTCAGAGTTTTCCTTCTCCTAGACTGGTTACCTAGACAGGGTTAAAGAGCCCAGTCTGCCCTGCTATTTATCCATAGCTGGAGGGAGAATTGGATTCATACCTTTCCCAGGGGTATTAGCGCTATATGAAATTCAAACAGCTTCGTCCAGAATTATTTTTTGTGTATATATAATTATATATATATATATATTTACATTTACCAACCCCTCCGCACGAGCAGGATGCGACACAAGGTCAATTCTTAAGCGGAGTTTAACAGGTTTGAATTCAGAGTTTTCCTTCTCCTAGACTGGTTGCCTAATCAAGGTTAAAGAGTCTAGTCTGCCCTACTATTTACCCATAGCTGGAGGGAGAATTGGATTCATACCTTTCCCAAGGGTATTAGCGCTATATGAAATACAAACAGCTTCGTCCAGGAATTATTTTTGTGTATATATATATTTACCAACCCCTCCGCACGAGCAGGATGCGACACAAGGTCAATTTTCTTAAGCGGAGTTTAACAGGTCTGAATTCATTATTTTTTGTGTATAACTCGATGAATCTTCTAGCATATTGGGTAAATAATGGCGCGAGAGAGAGAGAGAGAGAGACAGACAGACAGACAGACAGAGTATCAGAGATGATGAGATAACTTGTACTTCTCTATCTACTTGTTCCTGCTGCTAATCTGTCAGCTATTTCCTTAGGGCTGATTCTCTGTGTTATTTCTCCGGTTGATTTCTTTGGGCAGGTCATATATTGTTTTATAATAGAGAGAGAGAGAGAGAGAGAGAGAGAGAGAGAGAGAGAGAAAAAAAATGTGGTAGATGATGAGATAAGGGGTTCTTACTTGCTTTCTCTATCTACTTGTTCCGGCTACTAATTCTTCAGCCATTTCCTTAGGGCTGATACTGTGTGTTATTTCTTCGGTTGATTTTTTCGGGCTGGTCATCTCTGGTTTTAATTAATTAACAAGTTTTTGTTGTTTTTCTTTAATTCTTTAAGAACAACCCCAGCCCAGGATTCAACCGCGCGGTGAAATACGACTCTTGGGGGCATATCCTCTCTCAGCGAATAACTGGTCGCAACTAATCTAGAAACTATATCCCGCTTCAAATGGTTCGTTTCCGGAAGGTCAGCGGAGTATCACTACAAATCAATCATATCTATAATGGTTGGTGATTTTCCACTCAACCCCCATTATTTTTAATCTGGTTCAAAATTATCTTAACTACAGTACGTACATAATTCATAAGTTACCTATGAATTATGTAACACGTAACCGAAAAAAATCAACAGACCGAATTACTAGAATAGGGCAGAATATCATGTAAGGTGATTTCAATGAAAGGATAGTCAAAAAATATATGGATAACAACTACCCTGCTGGGTTTCTTGTTATTTTTGTGTTATAATTCGATGAATCTTCTAACATAAAGGGTAAATAATGGCGAGAGAGACAGACAGACAGACACCCTGAGACAGAGTATCAGAGATGATGAGATAAGGGTTTCTTGTTATTTTTGTGTATAATTGGATGAATCTTCTAACCTAACCGACAAATCAACAGACCGAATTTCTAGAATAGAGCAGAATATCATGTAAGGTGATTTCAATGACAATAGTCACAAATATATGGATAACAACTACCCTGAAGGGCTTCTGGTTATTTTTCTGTATCTTTCGATGAATCTAAAGCATCCAGCGGGGGGACACGGTTAATATACGTTGATACATTTATACGTCAATATCCGTCAATACTTTGGCACCCTTCCGTCTACGAGAGAGGATGTCCCAATTTTTTTGTTTTGAAACGACGTAGACTGGGCGGATTCATATGGAGGATGAGTTGTTGCCCAAGAAGCAAATCCCCCCTCTCCACACTGCTGCTGTGATCCAAAGGAAAAGTTAAGGTACCAATGCAGTTTGGCAACGGTAGTGTCACAGGAGTTGATGGGTAGCACTGGATTTCAGCATCACACCAGCTTAGGGACTCCGGTTCCTGATTAGTTTTCGGGGTTCACTTCCCAATACTTGAATATGTTAATAAAATTTGATTGGGGGGTTTTAAGGCATGTCAACCCTTCTTGAGTAATTTTATGCCGAAGACGTTTTTGTCTCATTCATTCTTTATGAATGCTAATTTTTTTTCAAAACTCATTTTGCTATTTAACCCATAGATACGTCCCTAACAGGTACTACCACTCGGAGTCTGAGTGGACCTGGGAGTAATGGTGATGAAGGGGTACTCCACGTTCCACAGATCTCTAGAACTGTAAGCTCGCCATCATACCCCGGAAAATAAGCGCCTTTTAGCACATATATCATAAAGAGAGTTGGGTCTTGCCATAAGGACAATAGGGTTGGGACACTCATATAGGTGCTAGGGCTTGACTTAACCAGCCGAATGATCAGAGGGGGTCTCACCAACCGCCCGTCTAGCCTAAGTAAGGGCCAAAGTGGGGTGTGATTTGAATGAAAGAATAGTCAGAAATATGTTGATAACTACTACCCTGCTTGGTCTCGTGTATAACTTTCAATGTGTCTTAAGCATCTGACGGGGAATACGGTTAATATATAGTTAATCTACGTATTAATACTCGTGTTCCTTAAAAATACACCCGTTATCCTGTTGCAAAACCCTTTGGTTAAAAATGACACCATCCAAATCGTACAAGATGAAATGCAAAGATGTAAATCCTGATTATCTGGTGTTGTTTATTCACCGAATTCTTATTTCTTATGAGTGTCATCGCCTCAGCCAGATAATGGACCATTCCGTTCTTATCATACAGAAAGGAATGAAAAAGACATGCGATTCAGAAAAAATATAATCAGAAAGAAAAAGAGATGGGAAAGATAAAAAAAGGGGAACGAGCGCGGGAAGCGATAGTGCTAAGCTGTGTCAATCGAACATGATGAAAAGAGGAAAAGAAAGAAGAAAAGAGTGAGAGCGTTAAATGAAGATTACTATACTTCTTATACATTGAACTATTGTGCAATGGGTCTTGATTAAACGTATCAAACGTTGTACTAATTAGATTATCATACTGTGGTATATCCACAGGTCATGCTAATATATATATAGTATCCAATTGAATCAATCTGCAATTGTAGACATAGGTCGGGTCTGTCACTAAAATATTGTTGTATACTCCTCTTACTTCTTTACTTATTCTATTCTTCTTCTGTTCTTCTGACATCTTAAGTTCTCCTAGGTCTCTTCTAACATCTTGCCTTCGTCTTGTTGGTCGGTCGCACTTAACTCGTTTCTTCTTCTTCATCAGTCTTGTTACCAAGACATTCACTAATCACAAGACCGTGTTATTTTTCTGAAACTTTTATTTCCTTAACTAACATTTCATGTAACTAAATATCTGACTAACATAACGCGCGTATGCAGAGTGAGTTACAGTTAAGGCAGAATATCTTCACTGCCTGACGTCCAACTGAAAACTGAGGAGCTAACCAGGTCCCACGTGACTTCACGTATTTTCACGGGCTTTCTGTACTATTCCATGGAAAGTCCCGCTCATGATATGAAAAGGGCCATCCCTTTAGAATTACAGGGGATTGACAATAATCTTATGCAACCGCATAGATTATGTAACAATATTATTAGAACTACAATACTAAATTTAACTAAATAAATTAGATCTTTTTTTTTCTAAAATAGGTATTAATTTTAAATGAGATAAATACTGAAAAGAACAATGGAAAACTATAAATTAGTAATATTCAACCCCTAAAATAGGATTAGAATTAAATTCTAACTCTTTTTACCAGATATTATTCATGATTAGAACTAAATTGATAACAATACAGAAATGAGAACTAAGGAATAAATATGCGAATAGAATAAGCCGCAATGGAAAATTGAGAGAAAAGTAAACCGTTATTATCCGAAAAGAAATGTATCTCGGGTTTACTCAGGAATTACATCGACTTAGATAATCGTAGTGTAGGGTCCTGATGAAATCATTTGGATTGAACCATGGTAGACCCTTAACACTTTTTTTCTATTCTTATATATATATATATATATATATATATATATATATATATATATATATATAATAAATAAGTATTCCACAGACACGTGTTTCAAGGTTTCACCTTTCATCAGTGTGGCTATACCGTAACAGCTACCCCTGGCCGGGTTCGAGACCCGAATGAACTTTCGTTCGCCAAACCTCTAACCCGTACATATATATATATATATATAATGTAAAAAAGGAATTGTAAATGAATCCGACAATATGAGGAAGAATGAATAAAGAAAAGAAAGAACAGAATGGATAATAAAAGATGAATTTAAACAATATCACTTACACATGTGTTTCGGTCAGTTCATCTCTGTGTACACGGTTCAAACTATTATTATCATTAAATAAACAAATGAAATGAAATAATAATGATAGAAAAATGTGAAAATATTCCATACACAGAGAAGATTCGACCTTCATCAGAGTGAAATTTTATTTTGAATGAAAAAATTCGTTGGGGAAAAACGGAGAATTTTTTTTAGAAATTCATCTTTTATTATCCATTCTGTTTCTTTCTTTTCTTTATTCATTCTTCCTCAATATATATATATATATATATATATATATATATATATATATATTCTCAAATGTTTCCTTTTAACATAATATTGATTTGTTTGGTCTTTGTTTTTAACCACTTGGAGGAAAGGAATATTTTTATTCATCTTTCTTTTGCTGGGGGAAAAAAAACTGTATTAACGATATATCTCGCCAGCCGGTACGATTTTGAATGCATTTTTTTTTTAAATGAAGTTATTTAAACAAATATTTTTCTCCGAGAAAGATATAAATAAGAATCAGACAAATATTTGCAAGCAACAGCACAAAATAAAAGACAAACAAAACAAAAAATAAAAAACAAAATTGGCACAAATTCTGCGGTCACGGGGTCACCTAACTGCTCTGCATTGGCGAAATGCAGCGTTCGAAAATTCCTATATCTGCTTTGGAAAATACCCAACTGTTTTAGTCATGCAGCCGGCCTTTAGCCAATGAATTTACAGACAGAAAACATTATTCATTTATGTCCTCTTTTGCGGAAACCATCTTTTGATCTAAAATCCTTTTTGTTCTTGTTGTACTGCAGACGTCGACTTGTAGCTTGCGCGGTTTGTTCACTAGAAAATATATTCAGCCTATTCGCTGATCAGATAGAAATGAAATATAACCAAAGTGATTAATTAACGTTGCGATAGATCAATGTTCCGTGGTGTTAGAGGCAGTTTTTAAAAATCCATTTTTAAAGAAACGAATTCAATATGTATTCACTTTTCGAAAATACTTATATCAGTATGAAAACTTATCTATATATCAATACATGTGTTCCTTAGTTTTAAGACCGTTATCATCCAGCAACACCCTCTGGTTAAAATTGAGACCTTCCAAATCGTCCAAAATGAATGCAAAAATCAATAATAAAACTTATCTATATATTGATACTTTTGTTCCTTAATTTTAAGACCGTTATCATCAAGTACCACCCTCTGGTTATAAATGAGACCCCCCAAATCATCCAAGATTAAATACTTGTGTTCTTTAATTTTAAGACCGTTATCATCAAGTACCACCCTGGTTATAAATGAGACCTCCAAATCATCCAAGATTAAATACTTGTGTTCCTTAATTTTAAGACCGTTATCATCAAGTACCAACCTCTGGTTATAAAATGAGACACCCCAAATCATCCAAGATTAAATACTTGTGTTCCTTAATTTTAAGACCGTTATCATCAAGTACCACCCTCTGGTTATAAATGAGACCCTCCAAATCATCCAAGATTAAATACATGTGTTCCTTAATTTTAAGACCGTTACATCAACCACCCTCTGGTTATAAATGAGCCCCCTCCAAATCATCCAAGATTAAATACTTGTGTTCCTTAATTTTAAGACTGTTATCATCAAGTACCACCCTCTGGTTATAAATGAGACCCTCCAAATCATCCAAGATTAAATACTTGTTCCTTAATTTTAAGACCGTTATCATCAAGTACCAACCTCTGGTTATAAATGAGACCCCAAATCATCCAAGATTAAATCCGTTATCATCAAGTACCACCCTCTAGTTATAAATGAGACCCTCCAAATCATCCAAGATTAAATACTTGTGTTCCTTAATTTTAAGACCGTTATCATCAAGTACCACCTCTGGTTATAAATGAGACCCTCCAAATCATCAAAGATTAAATACTTGTGTTCCTTAATTTTAAGACTGTTATCATCAAGTACCACCCTATGGTTATAAATGAGACCCCCAAAATCATCCAAGATTAAATACTTGTGTTCCTTAATTTTAAGACCGTTATCATCAAGTACACCCCTCTGGTTATAAATGAGCCCCTCCAAATCTTCCAAGATTAAATACTTGTGTTCCTTCATTCTAAGACCGTTATCATCAAGTACCACCTCTGGTTATAAATGAGCCCCTCCAAATCATCCAAGATTAAATACTTGTGTTCCTTAATTTTAAGACCGTTATCATCAAGTACCACCTCTAGTTATAAATGAGACCCTCCAAATCATCCAAGATTAAATACTTGTGTTCCTTAATTTTAAGACCGTTATCATCAAGTACCACCCTCTGGTTATAAATGAGACCCTCCAAATCATCAAGATTAAATACTTGTGTTCCTTAATTTTAAGACTGTTATCATCAAGTACCACCCTATGGTTATAAATGAGACCCCAAAATCATCCAAGATTAAATACTTGTGTTCCTAATTTTAAGACCGTTATCATCAAGTACCACCCTCTGGTTATAAATGAGCCCTCCAAATCTTCCAAGATTAAATACTTGTGTTCCTTCATTCTAAGACCGTTATCATCAAGTACCACCCTCTGGTTATAAATGAGCCCCTCCAAATCATCCAAGATTAAATACTTGTGTTCCTTCATTCTAAGACCGTTATCATCAAGTACCACCCTCTGGTTATAAATGAGACCCACAAATCACCCAAGATTAAATACTCGTGTTCTTTAATTTTAAGACCGTTATCATCAAGTACCACCCTCTAGTTATAAATGAGACCCTCCAAATCATCCAAGATTAAATGCGAAAATCAGTTAAAAAAATACTTATCTATATATCAATACTCGTGTTCTTTAATTTTGAACGTTATCAACTTGCATCAATCTCTGCTTAAAAATGAGTCTGTCCAAATCGTCCAGGATGAAATGCAAAAATTAGTAAGAAAAGGTATCTATATACTAATACTCGGTTTCCTTAATTTTAAGACAGTTATCATCTAGCAACACCCCCTGGTTAAAAATGAGATAGCCCCCCCCAAATCGTCCAAGATGAAAAGCAAAAATGTAAATTCTAATTATCTGGTGTTGATTTTCCCGCCAGCTATGGCTGAAAAAAGTACCATTACAGTTCTTACTTAGTTTTAAAGCATAACACAGGTGGCCTCATTTGGGGGAGTCTAAGCCTATGTAGAGGTCCAGTCGGTGTATTCTAACGTCCCAGCCAACAGGGCGGTCTAGCTATTGATTATATAGTACTACTATTGTTCTACAAGAATGACTTTGGCTTTAAATAACGAAAAAGAAAGCGTTATTAG
>CM042159.1:36835427-36852927 GCA_023376005.1 Doryteuthis pealeii | reverse complement strand
GGGGTTGTTTCATCACGTGTTGAAACTTAAGGTGATCGATGGAAGAAGAGGGATTTATAAATCAATGGATTCTATTGGAAATAATCGAGAGGGGAAAAAATAAAAAATGAAGGGGATTTATTGGAAGAGAAGCAATTTGCATCTCCTAAAGAGGCAGAACGGTTTCCATGAGGATACGAAACTACGGGTGTTCACGATAGAAGGAACAGAAAAAAAAAACGAAAGGACAATTTAATCTTTGAAAATAAAAAAATAATTGAGAAAGGCTAAATACTTGTGTCCGTCAAAAAGTAATGCCATTTTGTTTAGAACAGGTATAATTATCAACACATGAACATGTATCATACATCAAAAGGAAGCTGGTCGTCTGTGGATCACATCCCTACTTCTACATATAGTAACCGTTTCTCTCAATAGCAATGTCCCACCTTCAAATGAGAGCATGTTCGGGGTGAATCAAATAGTAATGTCATTTTGTTTAGAACAGGTATAATTACCAACACATGAAGATGTATCATACATCAAACAGAAGCTGGTCCTCTGTGGATCACATCCCTACTTCTCCATACAGTAACCGTTTCTCTCAATAGCAATGTTCCACCTTCAAATGAGAGCATGTTCGGGGTGAGTCAAATAATAATGTCATTTTGTTTAGAACAGGTATAATTACCATGTATCATACATCAAAACGAAGCTGGTCCTCTGTGGACCACATCCATACTTCTCCACATAGCAATGTTCCACCTTCGATTGAGAGCATGTATCCCTGCCCCGTAAAATTATGTTGACTGTTCTTTGAGCCACTTCTTAACAACAGATTTCACTTACTCGTCATTGGAATAATATTTGCCTCACTACAGCCACTTGAAAGAGGGTTTGAGAGGCAAACATCATTCCAACGATAACGAAGTGAAATCTGTAGTGAAGAATCAATTCAATCCATGGGATTATATTGTTTTCATTCCGCTAACCATAATTGGGTACAAGTGTTACGCTGTATTAATTATTATTCTATGTTACTGTTGTCCTTGACCAGGATTAAAGCTGCAGCCTAGATATAATTGTCACTTAGAACTGTATTAGCTTAATGCCTATAGTCACTACACTATGTGTCCAATTGAATGAAATGTTGGGTTCAGAGTTCCGTTAAGTCTCCCGGTTACGAGAAGATGATTCCCGAGTTCGAAATGAAATACCTGAAAAAGACCGGAGGGCACATCTGCCGAAACGTTGGTTAGATAACTAAGATGAGGACAATAGTGTGAATAATCCAAATAATACAGAAACAATCGAAATAACGAAAAAAAAAACAGGAAGAAATATATACATATATATATACCAACCCCTCCGCACGAGCAGGATGTGACAAAAGTTCAATTTCTTAAGCGGAGTTCAACAAGTTTGAATTCAGAGTTTTTTTCTCTTACACCGGTTGCCTAACTATGGTTAAAGAGCCCAGCCTGCCTGCTGTTTATCCATAGCTGGAGGTAGAGTAGGATTCATACTTTTTCGTATGGTATTAGCGCAAAGTGAAATGCAGTTACCACGTCCAGGATTTGAACTCGTGGTGACGTGTCCATTTCCCATTACACCGCGCGAGAGAAGTATATAGGAATAATAATACCACAGGAAGAAGAATACCGCGGTAGTAATAATACTACAAGAAGAAGAATACATTGGTAATAACAATAATAGAGGGAGAGTAAAATTCATACCTTTCCCAATGGTTTTTAGCGCTTATTGAAATGCAATTACCACGTCCAGGATTTGAACTCGGGGCGTCGAGTACATTTACCATGACTTTAACCATTACACCGCGCGAGAGAACTATATAGGAATAAGAATAAGAATACAACTGGAAGAAGTATACCGCGGTAATAATAATACCACTGGAAGAAGAATACCGCCGTAATAATAATATCGCTGGAAGAAGAATACCGCGGTAATAATAGTACCACAGGCAGAAGAATACCGCGGTAATAATAGTACCACAGGCAGAAGAATACCGCGGTAATAATAATACCACTGAAATAAGAATACCGCGGTAATAATAATACCACTGGAAGAAGAATACTGCGGTAATAATAATACCACTGGAAGAAGAATACCGTGGTAATAATAATACCACTGGAAGAAGAATACCGTGGTAATAATAATACCTCTGGAAGGAGAATACCGCGGTAATAATAATACCACTGGAAGAAGAATACCGCGGTAATAATAATACCACTGGATAAAGAATACCGTGGTAATAATAATACCACTGAAAGAAGAATACCGCGGTAATAATAATACCACTGGAAGAAGAATACCGCGGTAATAAACAATGCTAGCCAAATGGCGTTGATCATAGAAACAAAACTAGATATAAACGTTAATTAATAGTTTTCGCGCCAATAACTTGTCAGCTCCCTTTTTTGTTGTTGCTGACGATCCTTCGTTTTGCTTTTACTTGATAAATCATCTTCTTTTTTGATTTGATTTTGAGAGAGAATGGACGAATTGATAGAGAGGCAATTAAATCCACCGAAGCGGAGTGGTTCACCTCCGTCAACTGTGCGATGGTCTGACGAATCTGAATGGAGCAAGGAGAAATGAAAATAAGACTCAAAAAAAAAAGAAAAAGAACAGACTAAAACGCAAGAAATGAAGAAATAAGGGACATAGATAATATATCCAAGTTTACTCATAAATATATACGTAAATATTGCCAATATAGATAAGTAAATAAGGCGCAACCTACAACATTTCTCCTGTCTCATTTTCTCACTTTTTTATTTTATCTCTGACGCAAAAACATAAATAATGATAGATAAATGTCTGTCTGTTTGTTTGTTTGTGTGAATATGCATTTGCCTAAGACATTGCGTATGTGTTTGGGTATGTGTGTGTAAGTGTTTTAGTATGAGTATATTTTTTTTACTTATATCAAGGTTTACGTATCAGTCATCATTTAGTAGAATATAAACATACATGCGTATATAATATATATATATATATATATATATATTATATATATATAATATATATATATATATATATATATATAATTATTCAGGAGTTATCAGCCAAACTATTATCTACATGCCTCACTCAACGTCAGACACACACACACACACACACACAAATATATATATACATACACACATCGCTAGGACTATACAAGAATATATATATATATATATATATATATATATATATATATATATATATATATTAATATGATCACTTTAATGAAAAACTCTCTAAAAACAATTTCATCAAATAAGAAATTTTCTCTTGGCGATGACCTAACGTCGAAACTAGTTGAGAATAATAAACAAAATAATATTCCTGTTTGTCTTATCAATCTTTGTTCCTGTTATATATATATATATATATATATATATATATATGCAAATTAGCCTTCCCGTTTAGACTGGAAACCGATATTTTGTTGTATATATAAATACAATTGCATGTTATTAGTATGTAGCCCCGCCCAACGGGTGGGGAGTGCTATAATTAACGGCGTCGATCCAGGGGGCATCCCCCAGGCAACACCTGCCCCCTTGATTTAAAGGGGCAGGGCTGGGTTTATTGCCCAGTGCCTGAGGCGCCCCCCTTGAGGGGGAATGCCGACGGGATCGACGCAATTTTTTCACCTGCCACTCCATGAGCTTCGGTTTGTGGGTGGTCCCACGTTAATAGGGACTTTGTGCCTGACCCGTACAAGTGGGGTACGCGGTAAATATCATGTAGTTCCGGCCAACGCCGGGGGTCCAGTGACTTCGGTCCTGGATCTCTACAAGTTAATAGCGTCAATCCCAGGGGGCTATACCCCCAGGCAATACCTGCCCCCTTGATTTAAAGGAACAGGGCTGGGTTTAGTGCCCAGCGCCTGAGGCGCCACCCCCTTGAGGGGGAATGCCGATGAGATTGACGCAATTTTTTTACACCACCCATGAGCTTTGACTTGTGTGTGGGCCGACATAAAAATGTCCTTGTGTCACGCCCTCATAAGAGGGATGAGAGGCAATAACCTCTTATATCCTTAGATATGGTCAACAGTATTAATAATGTAAAACAATTTTATTTGTAATTTAATTTTAAAGAAAAATAAAATCATGCAGAATGTGACGTAAATAACTAAGGGAACTCTGACTTGAGTAATGATATTGTTTCGGTTTGGTTTGGTTTGTTTTACGGCATATCAACCTCAGTGGGTCATTTAATGCCGATAAAGTTTTGAAATAAATCAATTCTTAATGGATAATACATTTTTTTATAAGTACATTTTTCTATTTAACCCATAGATAGAACTCTAACAGGTACTACCACTCCGGTTCAGAGTGGACCAGGGAGCAATGGTGATGAAGGGGTGCTCCACATTCCCCAAACCTCCAAAACTGGAACCTCACCATCAGATAGAGTTTAACGTCATTCCCAGGACATGTAGACCCGCAGCAACCGCCTTCTAGCACCCATATGTTAAAAAGGGGTTGAGGCTTGCCATAAGGGCAATAGGGTTGGGAAAATCATACAGTTGCTAGGGCTTGACGTGACCAGCCAATTGATCGGAGGGGGCCTCTCCGACCGCCCAAGATAGGGCCAAAGTGGAGTATTGCATATCATGAATTGCTCATCCACCTGGGCTCTATCCTTAAGCATCACGGGTCGCCACCCACGACCAACAGGTGGCCCCATTGGGGGAGTCTTACCCTCTGCAGAGGTGCAGTCGGTGGATTCTAACGCCCCAGCCGACAGGGCGGATATTGTTTCGGTTACAGACAGAAAAACACACAATCTCCATTATAATAAGATGTATGTATATATAAGGTGTATCTATGTGTGTATAGTTATTTCCTGTTTTGTTTTGATGTTTTTGCATGTTGTTTGTATAAGCATTAAACGATGTTCATTTCTCTCTGACAACCAATCAATGATCCGGTCATATTTTTTCTTTGTGTTTTTTTTTTTCTTTCTTCTCTTATTTTATGGCACACTTTGGAATAATGTAAATAAAAGAAGAAATGAAGTAAAACGAATGCTGGTGCGTGCCAGAAGGTTTGAACGATTTGTGATGTGGGGTGTTAGGCTCAGTGACTTTTGGGCAGTCAAGTGATTTATTCTCAATAATATTTTTGGATCAAGTTCATAAATGTGGAAATTAACATTCAAGTGTGTGGGTGGGTAGTTGAAATATATCCGCTTGGATGGTTGTTTAAATTTGGGTACAATTAACTCCAAGAAAACTATTTTTATTTTTATTTTTCCATATCTAAACGATTATCTTGTTTTTTATCTTATCTTATCAATTCTGTTTTTATGTCATATATTTTCTTAATATTTCTTCTTCATCATCATCATCCTCCTCTCTTCCTCATCATCATCATATTATTATTATTTATTATTATTATTATTATTATTAATTCTATTTTTCTTCGTTTTTTTACCGATTTCATTTTTCTTCTTCTCTCATCCCTTTCTCCTTTCATTTTAAAAACCATATTTTCTTCTTCCTTTTTAAAGCCACATCTTCTTCTTCTTCTTCTTCTTCTTCTTCTTCTTATTATTATTATTATTATTATTATTATCAGGTTCCCTTTCTTCTTCTCTGATATCGCACAACTTTGTTCTATGTCATCACCGACCTCTTTTTTATCATCATCCACCCTTCTTTTATATTCCCTATCTCTCTCACGCTCACATATCATCATCATCATTTCTACCAATATATTTATACTCATGGAGTCAATAAAAATATTTTACCAGTTTGTTGGTTGGAGGGATTTTATGGTATGACAACCTTTGATGGGTTATCTTATGCCGAAGAAGTTCTATTTATTCATTCTTGATGGGTTCTCAATTATTCCTTTTAAACTCAATTTTTAAAACATTTTCAGATTCATTTTTTCCTAACATTTTTCTTTCTAACTTATTCCTTTATATTTTATCAGGTTTTTTTTCTTCGGGCGAATCCTTCAGTTTTTAGTATATATATATATATATATATATATATATATATACACACACACACATACATACATACAAACCCCTCCGCACGAGCAGGATGCAACACAAGGTCAATTTCTTAAGTGGAATTCAACAGCTTTTAATTTAGAGTTTTCCTTCTCCTAGACTGGTTACCTAGCCATGGTTAAAGAGCCCATTCTGTTCTGCTATTTACCCATAGCTGGAGGGAGAATTAGATTCATACCTTTCCCAAGAGTATTGGCGCAATGCAAACAGCTTCGTCCAGGAATTGACTCGGGTTGACGAGTCCATTTCCTACGAATTTAACCATTAGACCACGCGCCTCTAGTTTTTAGTATATAGCGTTCATTTCTTTGTTTTAATAGCTTGTATTTTCTCCCTGATATTTGTATATTTTCGTCTCGTTCTTGCTTTTTTGGAGGGGGTGTGTTTTCTATTTATTCATTCGTATTTTTCTCTATATTCATTGAATATTTCTTTGATTTAATTATTCCAAAATACGACCTATTCCATTCGAACTTTCGTATAAATCTCTATTTTTTTTCCTTTTTTATTTTAATTATTCTCTATCAGCAATTTATATTCAAATTTATTTTCGTATAATTAAAAAATGTAGTCTCACTTTCAGTAATTCTAATATAATTTTTATTAATCGCATTGATTTCAAAACGAGGCTTTCAAATTAGAATCAATGTTTTGCAAATTACATGTTTTATTAATATGATATTAATTAATAAAACTATTTAATTTTATACATTATATGCCACTGATTAGGTCTCTTGCAACATACCCTCAAATTTAATCCACATTAAACTTACATCGATCATTTTTTTACCATCAGTCTCATATTATAAAATAAATAAAGATTTGATATCTAAGTTAATCATAACTAACTAAGTATAGGAAAAACTTTTTTAAAAACAAATTATCTAAAGGTATGCCTATCCTTTTCTCTCTTCATATATGAGTTAAGGTCGTATGAACATGGAGTCAACGGTGCCTGATTACTGACAGTTTTTCGCCGATGTAATCTTAAGACACACACACACACATATATATATATATATTCAAATCCTGGATGTGGTAATTGCATTTCACTTTGCGCTAATACCCTTGGGAAAGGTATGAATCCTACTCTCCCTCCAGCTATGGATAAATAGTAGAGCAGACTGGACTCTTTAACCTTGGATAGATAACCAGTCCAGGAGAGGGAAAACTTTGAATTTAAACCTGTTAAACTCCGCCTAAGAAATTGACCTTGTGTCACATCCTGCTTGTGCGGAGGGGTTTGGTAAATATATATATATATATATATATATATATATATATATATATAAGTAAAGAAATAACAAAAGACTTAGAGATTTTGCATTATAGTCGCTTTCGGGGAGCTTAGACAAAGTGTCTAATTCTCCCAGCTCATCAGATGAGCTGGGAGAATTAGACACTTCGCATCTGATGAGTGGGAGAATTAGACACTTTGTGTAAGCTCCCCGAAATAGACTATAATGTGTGTGTGTGTGTGTGTGTGTGGTTTGTTAAGTTTTTCTTTCTTTGAAAGTTAAATATTGTTCTGTATATAATTAATATATTGTTATACATTGAGCTCGCTCGGGGATTTTTAAAAATCTTTGTATGAATCTATAAACTTGCTCCTATATGAGCATGCATAGTGAGATTTTGATGATCATATTGCCCTTATGGCAAACCCCAACCCGTTTTATCATATATGTGCTAGAAGATGGTGGCTGAGTTTCTTAATGCCCTGGGTATGATCTTAAACTCTATCTGATGGGGAAGTTCCAATTTCTGAGTTCTGGACAATGTATAGTCCCACTTCATTACCAATACTCCCAGATCCACTCTGGTAGTATCTGTTAGGGTCCCATCTATGGATTAAATAAACAAAATATGAGTCTTAAAATGGGTTTTAGAAAATGAGTTTAAAAATAAAAATTGAGGACACATCATGAATTAATATACTGGGACGTCTTCAGAATAAGATAAACCAAGAAGGCTTGACATGCCGTAAAAACCATCCAACCAACCAACCAGCAAGCTGGTAATATATTATTCGTTGTCTCCATGTGTATTAATATATCGCTAGAAATAATGATGAGGTGGATCATGATGAGCATAAGGAGGAGTATGATGTGGATGAGAAGGAGGATGAGAATGATGATGATGAGGATCAGGAGGAGAATGAGGATGATGTGTGTGAGAGAGAGACAGACAGACAGACAGAGTTTTAGGCGTGGCTATTTCGGCGAATCTGTTGTGATAATCCTACATTTTATAGATTTCATTAAATTTGTACCGAGATTGGATTACTGAGTTTCCTGTTAGGAAGTAAAACGTCAATTCCTTTGTTTCGCTTATTAATTCTGTTATTATTGACAAAACGTAAATTGCTTTGTAAATTAATAATTACACATCTTATTAGCCAAGATGGAGTCGACAATTAATTTCCAAGTACGCCTATCATCCATTGTGATAGTGAAAACCCCGGACCTCAAAAAACAAAAGAATCTCTGCTTATGACATCTGGAAACGACTGCTCACTGCCTTTCCTGTTATTTAAAGACTATGATTTCCAGAGAATTAAGAGGTTGACTCTGCTTCGGCCAACAGCCCCCGATATACGTAGCAGGTTTTTGTAAATCCCTCTTACGGATTTATTGTAATGTAGTAGCAGTCTTCCAAGATCCGGTGAAACTGGTGACTAAAAACAAACGGTCAACCATGCTAGTTTAGTTTGGTTTTCTTTTTTAATGGCAAAACTGTGAACCAGTGACTAGAAGGAAAAAATCCCCATCATATAATTAAAAAACAGCAATATATTATTAAATCAAGGGAACGAGATAATTCTCAAATATCGTCATCATAATAAATTCAAGATGACATAGGATCTATTTTGTACTATTTTTGTACATATATATATATATATATATATAAGTATAATATAAAATCCGACGGTATGTTGGAAGGAAAAAAATAAAGGAAAGAAAATGTTGAATGGATAAAAAATATTTACTAACACGTAAATATGTGGTTGTGTTTTGTATTTACTGCTGGAGAAGCAAGCTCATACGCGACGTTCTCCTGTGAAACATAGACATGCAAGTTTGGGCATCCACTACATTACCATATATATTATATATATGTGTGAATGTGGTGCAAAGATTTATGAATATGTTTTGTATTGCTGCATGCGAAATTGATGATGATGATGATGATCAGCTTGACAAATATTTTATATATTCATGCGTCGTTTAATGCAAAAGCCGTCTTTTTAGAAGAACCATAGAGTGATATTCAACCCATATAAGTTTGTGATAATTGGGTTTATATGTTTCCCAATGATATTAGCCTTCAAGTGAATATAATAGCAAGACTGGAGTACGAACTAACTTACCCCATGGTCGAAGTACAGTACGTTAACTATTACACCATGTGGATCCCCACTACGACCATGATAACTCTCGGGGTATGCATGTCGTCACACGAGAGTCAGGGATTTCTAAAAGCATCAGTCAGTCAGTAACCGGCTGATGAGAAGTAAGTAGCTTAAATTTTGGAGCTAACAAAACCTTACCTTTTAATTGATATGATTTATAGATCAATAGGATCTTTCATTAAAATCTTTTCAAAATAAAAAGTGAATAAATAAATATTTCCCGACTATCTGCTCTTGAGGCAATATATAAACCATATAATTTTGCCTTTACTTTTTGTGACTGCTCACGCCTTAACGTTTTAAATCTTCAACTCCTCGGGAAAGGTCCTAGTAGATTTCTGTTTAATACCTTTTGTTACAATTGCCTAATCTTATTCTATGAATCGGCAGGTCTCTTGTTTACAACTATCAATTCCGATATTCTTGCTTGAATAAGTTGTCTGTCCAGATATAAATTTCTTTGATTATATTGTTATTTCTTTTTTTTTTTTTTTTTTTTTTTTTTGTTATGTTAGTCTCTGCTTTGTGCTAATAACACATGTTTACATAATCACAGCCTTTTTTTCTACAGTGTCTTGTGTATTGTTGCTTTCATTATTTCATGTCTGTTGTTTTTTTGTTTTTTTATTCCCTTTGTGCAAGTTTGCCGCAAACATTTATGGTGTTTCCTCCGTTTCATGTTTTTTTCTCTCCTCCGAATGGCAGTATTTATTTATTTTTTTTTGTTTCATATATCCCGTCTTCACACCAGGTAACAAAGAATTACCTTAGATCTGATTTCGGTTTCTTTATTTAATGGTATATCAATCTTCGTGGGTAATTGTCACATCCTGTCCGCGGCGGATGATTTGGTTTGGTTTGGTTTGGTTCTGGCATGTCAACCTTCGTGGATTATTCAATGCTTATAGAAGAATTGTAGTGATAGTCATTGGCATTGTAGTCTCGGTAACTGAAGTCCAATGTTCGAAAAAGAGACCCTGACCAATATGAAAGCTGTCCCTGAAGATGATGTTGTGTCCTATTCTCGTCTATTTCTTCTGGATCTCTTGTTTTCAAGGTGTTGCGCCAGGGTGACTTCAGACGGGGATAGTCCGCTATGTACTATGTAGAGATACTTTCTAAGCAATTAATTCGGGGGTTCATACCTTTTCCAAGGGTATTAATCCAAAAGTGGACATTATAGTGCGACTGGAGTTCGAAGTTGCTTACTACGATTTTGCAGTCCAACACGTTATCCACTACGACACGAAGACCGCCTACTTATGACATTCAACACGAAGCTTAGTACTCTTTATTAAAAATACCATATTATAAAAGTTATATTATTTTAATTAATAAATAATTACAAATAAAAAATACCATATTATTTTTGTTACATCCTGTCGTGGTGTTGGTTTCGTTTGGTTTTGTTCATGTGTTTTTATTGTAAATCAACCTTCGTGGATTATTTAAGGCATGGTCCATACTTCTAGAATCACAATAAAAAAGTAAGTAAGTAAAGTCGTCGGGGCGGCCTAAAGTCGGTATCAGCCAGTCAGCGAGGGGTCTGTCCCCTTTTCAATAGTGCTAGACCAAGAAAATTGTTTTAGCATCTGAGGTGGAGCGCCACTCCTACCATCAGCTCCTTACTTTACCGCACAGATCCCTGTGCTACTCATTCGCTGAGTTGGCGAGGGCCAGTATCGAACTAGGAACCTTGTGGTTTCTAGCCGAACGCTCTACCGACTGAGCTAACCCGGCCCATAGTGGTACAATTTAACCCGTAGCTGGCAAGATTATGAGTTCCATACCTTTTTCAATGGTGTTAGTCCGGAAGCGAGATTGGAAATTGACCCTCAAGTGAATATAATAGCAAGACTGGAGTACGAACTAACACCATTATTACAGTACAGTATGTTAAATATTACGCCATGTGGATCCCACTACGATCATGATAACTCTCGGGGTATGCATGTGGTCACACGAGAGTCAGGGATTTTTAAAAGCATCAGTCAATCAGTAACCGGCAGATGACAAGTAAGGAGCTTGTATTTCGTAGCAAAACCTCACGATTTATGGATCAATAGGATCTTTCATCAAAATGAATAAATAATATTTCACGTCTCTGCTTTTGAGACCAAATATATAAACCATATAAGTTTCCTTTAATTTTGGGGATTGCTCACGCCTTGACGTTTTAAATCTTCAACTCCTTTATTGTAAATCAACCTACGTGGATTATTTAAAGCATGATCCATGCTTCTAGAATCATAATAGTCGTACAATTTATCCCATAGCTGGTAAGATTATGAGATTCATACCTTTTTCAAGGGTGTTAGTCTGGAAGCGCGATTGTAGATTGAACACGCTTCCTATGATGTCGTTGACCAACACATTAGTCACTGCACCACGGAGATTCTCCTAAATTGTGACATTCATTATGAAGCGAGGTACTTTTTATTAAAATGCACGTAGTTTGTTTATTCCTAAAATACACTTCATTTCCATTACTCCCAGATCCACACTAAGCCAGTGAGGTAATACCTGTTAGAGTCTCATTATGGGTCAAATACTTATGTATAAAAAATCAATGTTTGGTTTTATTTAAATAATTATGAGCAAAAATCCCGGGGATAAATCTGAAAAGAAATCCATTATCAAGAAGAAATAGATGTAATTTCATTATTTCCTTCCTATATAAACTAAATCGTTAAATTATGAAAATTTAGCAACGAAATATTATTATTATTTCTTCTTTTTGAGTTTTCACATCAGCATTAAATGATCGTCTTTCACTGGAGTCTGAGTGACAGCAAGTCTCCTTAGGTCTCAAGGACTCTTATTATTATTATTATTATTATTATTATTATTATTATTATTATTATTATTCAGTCATTTGATTATAAAAAAAATAGTGGCCGCTTTTATGTTGTTCAGCAACCGAATATTTATCCATAGGATGAGAGTCGGCCGATGAAAACTAAAACTAAAACAAGAAGAAGAAAAGAAAATGAAGAAAAAAAGAAAAGGAAGGAAAAAACTTACTCCTTCATTTAAAAAATAATTTTAAAAAAAGAAACAAACAAAAATAATCAATCCTTAATATTCGATAGGATCTGCAAAAAATAAACTCAGAAAACATTAAAAAAATGAAATATAAATGCTATTCCTTAACTCATGACAGGAAATAACCCTAGATAGGTTCAAATGCCGTTAAAATCAATCAATAAATTAATAATCTTATTTTTATTCTTGCTCCTGATTGAATAGATACGTCGATGACTGAACGGTACTTATGTTTTTGTATTGCCACCCCCAGATCATTCAATTCTCTTGGGTGGTCTTGATTTCAAATCTCTGATTATTCTATTCTTCTCAGATTTATAGGACATCCTCAAGTTTGTGCTTATTACCGTCTTAATCATTATTGAATTTGAGACATAGATTTTTAGTTTCCTACTCATTAAAAATCAAGATAGAAAAATAGGTTAATTACTATTATTTTGCCTGTAATTAGCTTATTATTATATCTCGTTATTGTCTTTCTTATTCAAAATTAGCTTCTGATATTTTTCATTTCTTAATTACATTATTGATTCCAATTACATTGTTATATGTTTGTCCCTTCATCTGTCTATGAAGACAATGTATTGTTGAAAAAAATGTATTGAATTATAAAACATACATAATTCTTAGAAACAAGCAAAAGAAAGAAAGAAGAAAAATGAGGCCCAAACATATATACTTTTTTTCCTAATATTTCTGTATTTGTAAACAATTATTTCATTATGTGTGTTTAATATTAGTCATAGTGGATATAAGCGAAAGAGTAGCTAGCTTTCTTTGTTTTAAGGAATATCGAACATCGTGGGTTATTTTATGCCAAAGACACCCTTGAAGAAAGACAGTAGTGGTACTATTTAACCCATAGCTCGGACATAAAGTGATTCATATTTTTTTCCATTGTATTAGTCAGAAAGTAAATTTAATAGCAAGACTGGTGTTCGAACTCGTCGTTTAAAACGATGTCGTAGTCCAGAACATGAGGACTCCACGGAAAATGTAGATACGATCTTGAATCATTCTAAATATTATCCAGCACATTTCTAGTATCCGTATCGTTACATCTATATATTTTTCAATATCAAATTAGTACAGACTTAGGTATTTATTATTTTTACATTATCACGTCATTGGTTTGGTTTGTTTTACGGCATATCAACCTCAGTTGGTCAAAGTTTGAAATACATTCATTCGTAATGGATACTCAATTCTTTTTATAAACACATTTATATTTAACCTATACAGGTACTACCACACAGGGTAAAGTGGGCCTGAGGACAATGGTGATGAAGAGGTGCTTCACATTCCCAAACCTCCAAAACTGGAACCTAACATCTGATAAAGTTTAACGTCATTACCAGGACATGAAGATCCTCAGATTTGAGGTTGGCAATAGGGTTGGGAATCATATAGTTATTGGGCTTGACGTGACCATCCGATTGATCGGAGGGTGCCTCTCCAACGCCAGTCTAGCCCAAATAACTTGTCATTGGTATTTAATATGTTTATAAAGATCGTTTGTTTGATAGCTCTCTGGGTTCCATTTCAAGATATAGTGATGTCCTACACAGTGTCTATATATATATATAATGGAAATTGCTTCCGGTTTTTGTCTGTAACAAAAATTACGTCACTGCTTACGTCACATTACCCAAAATCGTCATAACATAGAATAAATACACTCAAAATTTGAACATGCAACATTAGACAGTCCTCATTGTTTTTTAAAACAAGTTTTAATAAATACATGACTGCTATTATATATCTATATATAGTTTGTTTTATTTTAATACATATTTAAAGTTTACATTTCAAATTGTTTTATTTTTTAATTCTTTGATGATTTTGCTTACTTAGGGTACAAACTCGCTGACAATGTATTTTTTTACTCCCACCCCTCAGGCAATATATTTCAAAAATCTATTTTACATCGCCCGGAGGGTGTTTTTTATTTTGTACTAGTATATATAATGTAAAGACATACAGAGAGACTGTGAACAGAGACGGAGTGAATTCAAGATTGTGTGTATGAATGAAAGAGAGTCAGTTTTTAAACAGAGAACACAAATATAAAATTAATATTGTGAGCTCTATGTTATATGTTGAATATTCCGGTGGTTGGCACAAGGTTAGAAGTATAAGAAAATTAGCGAGAACTGGAGTCACAGTGATGTGATAAACTAGCTTGCTAGTAATTGCACTTCTTCACTTTCAAAACCCTGATAGGCAGTTCGATTCTCACAAAGTAGCCTACTCTTTCAGAGTTGTGCCAAACTTATAAAATCACAGAAAAAAGCTGTTTTTTTAAAAATCGATCCTGAAAGTTCGATAGTTTTCTTTTTTTATCAGCATCACCTGTAAACCTTTTTCTCTCCCCACACAGTAAAAAAAAAATATAATCAGGTGAAAAATCACGCTGGGTTTAATTTGCTGCTCTGTGGAATATTTAATTTTGGTTACCTAAGCTTTATTTCTGTTGATTAATTTGGTTATGCCTTTTGGCATTTATTAAAAAAGGCTTCATACTTTTTGTTTAACTTTTTGTAGGATTTTATCTTTAATTAAAAGTTCAAACTAAAACAAATTAACAGAAAATTCAATCATACATGGTGTGTCCAAAAAGTGTGTAGAGAGAGTATCAAGTGTCAAATTTAAGAATCGGCTAAGTATTTTCTTTAGCAAGGGCTGGTTTAGCTCAGTCGGTAGAGCATCTGCCTGGGGCTCACAGGGTTCCTGGTTCGATACCTGCCCTAGCCGATGATAATCAATTCGATTCTCACTAAGTACTCTACTCTGTCGGAGTTGTGCCAAACTTGGCTTAACTTAGAATATAACAGCACAGAAAAAGATATTTCTTTAAAAAAAACAACAAAAAACAAAAAAAACAAATTCGATCCTGAAAGTTCAATAATTTTGTCGATCAGCATGGCTTGGAAATCTTTTTCTTTTCCCACACAGTAAAGAAAAAAATATATAGTTCTCGCTAAACCATTAGTTTAAAGAATAGATTCCCATAAATATAAAAGTCAGCGGTAAAGTAGCAAGGTAGAGAAATCACTTTGACTTTTCCCCTAATTAGTTTAAGAAGATTAACATTCCTGGTCTGAAGCAAACTGCAATTGCTGAGTTTTCTGGGAAGCACATATCGATACTCGAACTGCAAACACGAGTCATTAATTTTTGCCTCGTCCAAAAATATATGAAGACATTCACACACACCACACACTCATGCGCTCTCACTCTGATATAAGTAAGTAGCTCTAGGTTTATATATATATATATATATATATATATATATATATATTTTTTCCTTATAGATCTGTCCGTTTGTGAGAGTGAATTTGTGATTGTGCATTTTGTATATATAATATATATATGTGTGTGTGTGTGTGTGAAAAGTGTGAGGTTTTTGAATATGTGATTGTGTGTTTGTGTATATATATATATATATATGTGTGTGTGTGTTTGTGTGTAAAAGTGATGTTTTGTGAATATGTGATGTGTTTTTGTGTAGATATATATATATATATATGTGTGTGTGTGTTTATAGTGTGTTAAAAGACAGTGTTTGTGAATCAGTGACTTTGTATTTTGTGTATATATATATATATATATATATATATATATATATATATATATATATGTGTGTGTGTATGTATTAGTTTACATTCCAGTAGCAAATATCTCATATGTTCCTATCGCCACCATCGTGGTCACGGGACCCTTAGACTGTCTCATACCAAAATATTGTTGGTGATGTGCGTGTGAGGAAGGTAAGCGTGATTTATCGAAGGCATTTCTATTCACTCGCAAAAAGAAAAAAAAGAAACAGAGTATCGCATTTGGTTTATCACCGACAGAATTTTCCAAAGAAAGACGGAAAGAAAGAAGGAAAAAAAACTTTTAAAATAAAAATAAGAACAAAAAAAAAGAAAAAGAAAAGAAAAAAGAAAGGCTAATGCTCTTATTTGAAAGTTCCTACACGCACATGGACGTCAATGATTTATCTGCGGCTATACGTAGAATCTCTTGCGCTTTTTGACGAGCAACTGCGTTACCGTTTTTGATTTATACATTTGGAATTCTTCCAGTGGTCTCTTCCTTCTTCTTTTACAGTCTAGCGGAGTAAGAAGAGAAGGTGGAGGGGGAAGGGAGTAGATGTGATCCTGATGCATGGTTTGTTTAGTTAATATCTTGCGACTTGCAACATCTTTATATCTGAACTTGTCTTTCTACTTTTACTTTTGCTTTTAGTTTTGTACTCTCATTCAACAACCTCATATTTCTTCATTTGAGAAAAGAATATTTGTGTTCCTCTATGCAACGTCTAGGCTTGGCCCAAAGGACGACTGACCAGTTGGTTGGTTGGTTGGTTTGTTAAGTGGTTGGATTTACGATGTGTCAACTTTATTGTCTAAGCCAGTTTAATAATTATAATCTTCAATTATATACGACCCAATCCCTTTTTATCATATGGGTGCTAGAAGGCGGTGGCTGCGGGCCTACATGTCCTGGGAATGACGTTAAACTCTATCTGATGGTGAGGTTCCAGTTCTGGAGGTTTGGGAATGTGGAGCACCCCTTCATCACCATTCCTCCCCTGTCCACTCTGACCCGGAGTGGTAGTACCTGTTAGGGTCCCATCTATGGCTTAAATAGAAAAATGCATTTTTTTTAAAATTTAAAATCCATTAAGAATTGATTTATTTCAAAACTTTATCGGCATTAAATGACCCACTGAGGTTGATATGCCGTAAAACAAAACAAACCAAATCAATTATATACGGTATAACAAAGTAACTTTCACTAGCATTTTAAACTTATGATTGATTAATTTAATAAAAAAGTGTACCATTAGGATTAATATTACTATATATAGTAAGATTCTATTAGATCATACTCGGATCATCGCCGACTAAACTGGTACTCCCACCAAGCTTGCCTGGTGAGGAGGATGGCTAGACACCCAGCAGGGCGAAACCTGTGAAAGGACGGAGGAAGCTTCTCGCTCCAACGGCCATCTAG
>CM042159.1:36825427-36832927 GCA_023376005.1 Doryteuthis pealeii | reverse complement strand
CAATATATATATATATATATATATATATATATATATATATATATATATATATATATATATATACCTGTATGTGTATATATGTGTGTGTTTCTGCATGTATGTATATGTGTATATATATGTGTGTTTCTGCATGTATGTATATGTTATATATATATATATATATATGTGTGTTTCTGC
The DNA here is from genome assembly GCA_023376005.1 of Doryteuthis pealeii. Taxonomy (NCBI): domain Eukaryota; kingdom Metazoa; phylum Mollusca; class Cephalopoda; order Myopsida; family Loliginidae; genus Doryteuthis; species Doryteuthis pealeii. The sequence goes on along the minus strand of CM042159.1, from coordinate 36,832,750 downwards.
ATGTATGTATATGTGTATATATATGAGTGTGTTTCTGCATGTATATGCATATACATTTGTATATGCATGTGCATGTAGATTTATACATATATATATATATAATGTATATATATTACTTAGTAATGTATATATGTACTTTATGAGAAAATGGTAAGTTTCCAGGGGAGACAAATATGCTTGACTTTATTGAATGTGCTGTTTAGAACATTCAAAAATGAAACATTTATACTATATTAATTGAATCAAGTAAATGAAATTATATTAAGAATTATAAAGTTGTATAATTCTTTTCATTTAAATATATTTCTAAATCTTGTATCTCTCTCTCTCTCTCTCTCTCTCTCTCTATATATATATATATATATATATATATATATATATATATATATATATATCAGAGACTGACAGACTTACAGTGCTCAGGTGCACCAAAACTCATCAAAATATCATGTCTATCACACAGAATAAAGTACTTATATCAGGAACATGAATAAGCGTACAGTAAGAATATACGATTTGTGCGCATGCATGCATATTTGTGTGGAGTTGGGTATCAAGTACAGTGTTAGCGGATTACAGGAAGCATGGAGGCTTAATAAACTTGTGGGTATCCGTGCTGTCAACATCGGCTGATAATGTTAATTAAGATGATTAAATTATTAATAATTGATATTAATATTAACATTAATAATACATGATTAAAATTAGAATAAACTATTATTTGATTGAGACTTTTCAGGCGCAGAGAAAATGAAATTTTAAATCTGTTGTAAAACTGTAAAGATTCAATAAAGGTTTGGGGAAATTATTGTTCAAATTTAAATTTGAATATGAAAAAAAATATTTTTTTAAAATAAAAATATTTTAATTTAAAAAAAAAATTTAATTTAAAAAAAAAATTAAAAAAACAAAAAAAAACAAGGAAAGTAATAAACAAGTTTACCAGAAGAAAAAAAAACAACATCAACATAAAACAATACTTTTCGTTATCTGGCAGATTTGAATTTTCTGATTTCGATTATAGCGTTGATCCCATTGGTGTGGATTATTGAAAAACATTAACCTCATTTTAATTCCCTTTAGAATTAGTTTAATAAACATGAAAAAAACAAAAACAATCATAATCAATCAGATTGTGATGTATTTGCATTAAAGACACAAATTTATAATAATTCCTTTTGCAGGGAGAAATCATAATCAATACATTTAGACCAGGATGGAAAATAAAACGTGTCGAATTGGTAAGACAAGTAAATAAGTAGCCGTAACCCAATATGGATCTAACCTTGTTGCAGTCCTACTGCAAATGCCAGAGTATTTATGAAGCCTCATAACATCATAGAAACCAAGCAGCCAATCAGGATTCAAGGAATGGACTCAGCCAAATACATGAATGGACTATTCTTGGGTTCCATAAGTACCAGCGGCCTTGGGCACTAGTTCATTTGTTATTAGCCAGTTGCTGTTGTCCAAACCAACAGTATACTGCAGGGAGTAATTTTTGCAGGGAGTAATAGTAAGCAATACATTCAAACTAGGATGAAAAATAAAACATAAAAACAAATTTAGTGTAGGGAACGTATACTATATATATATATATATATATATATATATATATATATATATATGTGTGTGTGTGTAGTATAATAATAAAAAATGAAAAAACACAGGTTTAAATGAGTTAAGTGGTGAGTTTATTGGCCGACGCTGCAGTGTTTCGATCTATTAATTTGATCATCTTCAGTGCTCGCATGAAACCAATATGGTCGTGTATGTTCCTTTGTCACCAAATAAATAGATATGCAAAACCTTTATATATATATATTTATATAGATATAGAGAGAGAGAGAGAGAGAGAGAGAGAGGGGGGAGGGTGCAAGCAGTAGATTTATATGATTCCCCCCATATGACAAAGTTCAACCTGATACTATTTCGATAACAACACATTGGATATAGAAATAAGATTATTGCTAATAGCTACAATATGAATTCCCCGGTTGATAGAAAGGAAAATATTCATTTTGCACATGTTGGTTTTTACTCTTAAGGGAGAAACACTAATCCAGTAATTCTTTATCTATACGAGTAGATTGATCGCCTTAGGTGTATAGGTCCCAAATCGATAACATCAATATATACGAGGCCAGAATAACCTGTATATGAACCTCTGGAGATCAATGATTTAATAAGTATTTAAAGAGAATCAGCAAACCGTACCTTCACGTAAAAACCAGTAAAACATGATTAGAAAAATAGTAAACTAGTATAGAAATGGGAACTGTCGCAACTTATTATTTACTATAAATTTCAACCAGTCTAAATTGGACTTTTGGTTTGACATTATAGTATCCTATATATATATATATATATATATATATATATAAGATTTTTGGATGTTTTTTAAAAAAAAATTTTTTTAGAAGCATTGTTGAATAAAGTATATATTATTATTTATATTTCTGCTTGAAGGCAATTACAATGCATGTATCGCATAAAATTCTATGCTTACAAAAAAATATCGTTAGTATACATCGCTGATGAGACTTAATAAAGTCGAAACAGTCTGTACGATGTTCTACTCACCGAACACTCCTTTGCTGGGGATTCACTTGTCAATATTATTTTCTATAAGTATCGAATTTTATGCGATATGCATTGTAATTGCTTTCAAGCAGAAATATAAATAATAATAATATATATATATATATATATATATATATATATTTTGGTAAAGAATTGATTTTGTGGTTATATATCTATTTCTACCCACAGGTATCAGTATATACACTTGATACCTGTGGGTAGAAATAGATGTACAACCGCAAAACGACCGATTCGTAAGCTTTTACCAATTATATTGCTCTGTTAAATAATATTGAACATCGAGCTCTCAGTTGGACCTGAACAACTCAAACATTCTGCTGTTGGAAAAAGAGAATCATCCTAATACCAACTGACTTGGTAACCCATTTACCGACCGTCTAGCCCAACTAACGGCAAATGTAGAGTGTTACTTTTTTAACCAGAGGGTATTGCAGCATGATAACGGTCGGAAGATTAAGGAACAAGATTATTAAGATATAGATTTGTACCACAAAATGGACATGGGATTTAAAGGAATATGCGAAAAGAACGTTCGCCTTGGTGAACCATCGTTAGTAAGTAAATATCTGATCTAATCTTAAGGGCGACCGGATGAATTAGATTCCAATTAGTCTCTGAATCTTTGGAAGATCAGAAAGAAAGCCGTAGTCATCGCGTATTATCTCCAGAAGAAAGAAAAGAAAAAAGAAAAAAAAAAGAAGAGAGTTTTCTATTACAACTATGAGAGAGAGAGAGAGAGAAGAGAGAGAGGAGGAAGATGAAAAGGACGTCTGCATCCGTTGCAAGCGACTGTTGATTTCTCTGTGGCGGATTTCTCGACGCTCAAAAGAAACACGTGAGACAAATAGGATGAGACTTGGATTAACTGATGTGCAGAAAAAGAGGATTAAATGTCTACGCATCATCTCATTACTCCATCACGTTTATTTATTATTCAACCTTGTTGTTTTTCTATTCAAACTTATTTGTTCTTCTATCTTAATAATAACGTAGACTGCAGCGGCATAAATAAAGCGATAACAACCAACATAGGAGGTCATCACATTAATTCTAATGATACCTCTATATTGATAATTGCCAATATGCCGTTATGAATAAGAATTCGGATTATTAATGGTCCTACACAAACGCTATTTGAGATTTTTTCTGGCAATTATCCCCAACGCCTACATTGATAAATTTCCTATCTAAACGGTTAGAGGTTACGGTTGTAGATGTTTGATATGTTAGATGTTAGTCTTGTATTCATTATTAACATTATTAACTATTTGCCTACTTTAAAGCACTCACAGTTTGGGGACTAACCTGGCGTATTTTGCGTTGAGAGTGAATGCGCTAGTCCATGACTATTTATTTACGGCTGTCTGGGAACATCGGAGTGATTGCCTAAGACGGCTTCAGAGCCTATTGGGCCTCATCATATATATAATCATGTCGGCAAGCAGCACGGATATCTATGACAATCTCTCGCCAACCTTCCCTATCACTCATTGCCTCTGGGAGGTCCTCTGCCAGCATCCAGCCTCGCATAGTTGGCCTGGAGTGGCTAGATAATAAAATTAACTGCGTCGATCCCAGGGGTCTATCCCCCCAGGCAATACCTGCCCCCTTGATTTAAAGGGTAAGGGCTGGGTTTATTGCCCAGCGCCTGAGGCGCCCCTCGAGGAGATATGCGAATAGGATCGACGCATTTTTTGTGCCTAACACTCATGAGCTTCGGCTTGTGGGTGGTACACGTTAATAGGGCATTGAGCCTAACCCGTACAAGTGGGGTACGAGGTAAATAATTCTGAGACTGCAGGGATTACGGGACCCTTACGCGAACCGTCAACATCGATGTTTTAGCACTATGTTGCGAGTTAATATATGTCTGGCGCACATGTAGTATTAATGTACTAGTATACTGAATACTGTATACAACACACGGTGACGCTTCCATCACATCATCCTACCATAATCCGCAGGAAGTCGCTCTCGCAGAAGGCCTTAATTTACAAGTATAATCATTATCATCATCTGGTTGCGTTAGTAGCATGGATAGCCATGACAATCACTCGCCAACCATTTTTATCATTCATTGTCCGCACGTAGTCTTCTGCGATGCATCCGGTATCCGCGTAGAGCTGGTCAATGTAGGTTTTTGCCGGAAAGCCACTCCGTGTTGATCTCCGCAGAAGAACGTTACTTATTAGTTCGTCCCTGCTTTTCCAGCGGTGTGTAGCATGCCTTGTTCGTCTCACTCGGTTGGTTTGTGTGAGAGGAGGCAAGTGATCGTACAGCTACTTTTTGTGGGGTGTTGTTTGCACAATAATAATAATAATGATAATAATGACAACAATGATAATAATAGGACTTTATTTGAATAGAATGAGTTCTGAGGAGAACAGGTAGTTAACTTTGAAATATCCCATCATACAGATAAAAAAAAATACCGTGAAAATCTGGATAGCCGTGGTGAAAATTTGGTTGGCAAATATTTAACTTAAATACAGTATCTTAGTTTAGTCAACACCTGAAGCGCCGCAAAATATGTATTCCGAAAGGACTTCTTTGTCGTACTTTTTTTTTATTCAACAATTTTATTGACTTTTTGTTGGAATTTAGCACGCTAGGGAAACTCAAACACGGTGAAATATGCCTGTCTGCAAAAATATATACACAGAAAAAATAGGGAAAAGGGAAGATGAACAATAAAAATATGACCACAGAGACGAGAAACTGTCAGTAACCAGGTGTGGTTGACCTCATGTCAACGCTAACTTAGATATAAATGCTTTATCCATTATATGGAGCAGTGTTTATATATATATATATATATATATATATATATATATTTGTTGAATAAAAATCAATTTCTTTGTTGGGTAATTCACAAAGCGCTTCGTCGCTGACTGCCGTCTCGCGTCGGTCAACTGATTCTGCTAACTACCCAGCGCTCCGCTCACTTGGTTTTTATGGGCACAATCCCCCAACATACGGGCACATCAGCCGAACCTCGCGTCCGTGCAAAGCACAATTCACGTGCATTCGGATGGACGCGTGTAGGCGCCAACATCCGGGCACCTGATTTGCAAGTCACGTCCATCCAGCGCCTGAATCGCATTTCTTTGCATTCCGGAGTTCGTGGGTGCGAGTCCGGCAGGCAAGACAATGTATTGCTCTTTTTTTCTAAATGAGTACGGTAGAACTCGTTCTCCGTCACAATATATATATATATATATATATATATATATATATATGTGTGTGTGTGTGTGTTGTTTTCGACATATATTTCCTGTCTAACGAGTTTCTTTTCTACCCTTTCCAATTGTCTGGCTATCTTTTTATGTCGGGTGGAATTGGTGAATGAATCCACTGACGGTTCTTACACTAGTACTTTTCGGTATTACTTAATGCCATCATCAGGTGTAAACTGATGAAATCTTTCCCTAGTTCTTTTTAAACAAACATAGTAGCAGTAGAAATAAGTACGGGGAGGGACTCAAAAGTTTATAAGAGATGTTATGAGGAATGGGGGGGGAGAGAAATTCGCGGGAAATCATAGGCATTTGAGAATATTTTGGCTGGATTCGAAGTTGATCTTGTTTAAGTGTATGGAGCTTCGAGTATTTGAATATTTTTTCCTTTTTTTGCGCAGTATGTGTGTGTTTTCAGTTAATTTTTCGGTAATTAGACGGAGAGGGCATGAATGTGATTTTAAGTGTTGCATGATCGAGCTTGTATTAGTTATATATATATATATATATATAATATATACTAGCAAATATATGCACCCTCCGGGTGCAAGTATTTTAGTTAAATTTTATAATAAAATATCATATTAAATTAGAAAGGCTAATGAAACTGAATAAGAATGTAGATAAAAAGATTTTGAACAGAGGGGGTATGATTGAAAAATAGAACAACTTTGAAACTAACTCTTCCATCATGTTCCGTTACTCCCGTCTTTCATTGATAAATTTTCCTAATTCAACTATTTAGTTAAAATAGGAAGTAAAAAATAATATTACAGTTATTTCTTCTTGTTAAGGAATTTCTCTTAAGATTTATTGAAGAGATTTTTGCTCATATTCAATAAGATAAAACCAAACAATTAGAAATCGATAATACTAAGCATATACTTATTAAAACATTTTTTAAGATCAATATGCAAATTAGCCTTCCATTCATATTGTAACCTCTATTTTGTTGTATATATAAATACAATTGCGTGTTATTAGAATGAGATATGGTCAACAGTGTAAGTAATGTAAAATAATTTTATTAATAATTGAGGTTTAAATAAAAAAATAAAATCATGGAGAATATGATGTCAATAACTAAAGGAATTGTGATTTGTATAGTAATATAGTTTCGGTTACAGACAGACAAACCCACAATCTCCATTATAATAGATATATATATATATATATATATATATATATATATATATATATATCAAAAGAGGATTTATTTACGTATAGGTGACACTTCTGGTTGTCTTAAGATTGCAAATCAGTTGTGTTTACTGGTTAAGAATTCCAGAAGTTCGATAAATAAGATCCATTTAGTAAACAAAGACAGAAGGAAGAAAACAAGCGGGAAAATAAACAATTGTGATGGCAGAATAACTTGAAACACACACACACACACACACACACAAAATATATATATATATATATATATATATATATATATATATATATATATATATATACATAGAGAGAGAGAGAGGGGGGA
>CM042159.1:36787927-36822927 GCA_023376005.1 Doryteuthis pealeii | reverse complement strand
CTAGTTCGATACCGGCCCTCGCCAACTCAGCGTATGAGTAGCACAGGGATCTGTGCGGTAAAGTAAGGAGCTGATGGTAGGTTGGCGCTCCACATCAGATGCTAAAATAATATCCTTGGTCTAGCGCTAGTGAAACGGGATAGACTCCCTCGCTGATTGACTGATACCGACTTTAGGCCTCCCCGACCACTTTACTTTACTATTAACATATATTTCTGTTCATCCACATGTAGTTAAAACTATGTATTAGATTAGATTCCTCTAAATGTAAAAGCAGCACGAAAAAGTCACCAATTATATTCATATACTATTCCAAGTAGCAGGAGCTGGATTGACAAATGAAAAAACGACAAATATGTATTTAAGGTCGTTGATAAATTTTCCTAAAATCACTTGCCTAATGTATTTCCTAACAGAAGTATCAACCTACAAGGAGTAAACTGATTCTACAACCTTTCTACTTCGAGGAATACCCCAAACTTTATGCAACAAGGAATACCCACCGAAAGTTCAGCCAGTACAACAGCGGAACTAAAACGGTGACATGTATCGTAACACTACGCTTCACAGAACACCGTCAGTGTTAGAGAAAGGCATTCACCTATACGAAATGAGCCGAAACTAATACTTTAACGAACAACATATCTATAAAGAAAATTACGAATGAGAAAGACTCGAAGTAATTGCTCACTGGTCAAATGACACCCTTACCCATATATAAAGAAAAAACCCGTAGCAATTTGTTAGCTGAGTGTGATGCAGGAAGAAATGACAAACAACTACGTTGGATGCAGGATGTGATGTGATCACTGTCGGCCAGGTCACTTTAGCGAGAGAGTATGATGTTGAAAGACCCTACCCCAACCCTCAATAAAGTGAAGAACATCACTGATGATGCACCAAACCGTATCTTAGAGATGTAATTTGCAAAATAAAAAAATATATTTATTTATCCAATTGTCTCTACAATGCTCTGATGTTATTAGCTTTTCTTTCATTTGTTTCTTTCTATCTCTCTGTCTTTCTTTCTTTTTCTTTTTTCTATCATTTTTCTGTCATTTTTCTTTCTTTTTTACTTCTTTTCTTTCTAACTTCTTTTTTTCTTACTTCTTTTCTTTCTTTCGGTTTTTCTTTTTTCTTTCTATAGTTCTTTGGTCTCTCCTTTCTTTTTTTTCTGTTTTTATTCTTTTTTTCTTTCTTTCTTTTTCTCCCTTAAAGTAACCCTTTCCTATCTCATTGTTTTGCCTCCTTTATTTCTTTCTCCGTGTTTTTTCCCTCATTCTTTCTTTCTTTTCTTTCTTTGATTATCGGAATGTCATACCATGTTATTGTTTTTTTTTTGTTTTTTATAAGAAATTTTGTTTTATTCATTCTTGTTGGGTATTCAATTTTTTTAAACCTCAATTTTTTAAAACACATTTTTTACTCCTTTTTTTGTATTTAACCCATAGATGGACACTAACGGGCGATTAGAGTAGACACTCGTTTGCTACGATACCGTTGTTCAAAAACGTTTGCCACCGGGCATAAAAAGGCCCATAATGAGTTAACATGATATTCGAATTCGCTTGCTACGATATCGCTGGCTAAAACGTTAGCCACTTGGTATAAAATGACCCATCATGATTTAACATGCCATTCGAACCCACTTGCTACGATATCGCTGTCCAAAACGTTAGCCACTTGACATAAAATGACCCATCATGTGTTAACATGCCATTCGAACTCACTTCCTACGATATCGCTGTCGAAACGTTAGCCCTCGACATAAAATGACCCATCATGACTTAACATGCCATTCAACTCACTTGCTACATATCGCTGTCCAAACATTAGCCACTCGACATAAAAGGACCCATCATGTGTTAACATGCCATTCGAACTCACTTGCTACGATATCGCTGTCCAAACGTTAGCCACTTGAATAAAAGGACCCATCATGTGTTAACATGCCATTCGAACTCACTTCCTACGATATCGCTGTCCAAAACGTTAGCGACTCGACATAAAATGACCCATCATGAGTTAACATGTCATTCGAACTCAGCTGCTACGATATCGCTGTCCCAAACGTTAGCCACCCAGCATAAAATAACCCACCATGACTTAAAAACCAACAAACACCAACACACGTTCGTGACTAGCAATGAAAAATGGATTTATTATAATCTCATAGACCACCGAAGAAAATCTGTCGGTGATATTGGACAGAATTAACGTCTCATCGTGAGTCTGTTGAGGAAAGAATTACTCTGTTGTCTGATGGGATTCAAAAACAATTTCTTTATCACGAAGAAGCTGAAACGTAGATAAACAAATACGACACCAACGCAAAAGTCACCAATTAGGTTCTTTAAATGTTGTTTTTGGATTGAAAAGAAATTCTTTTCTGAGAATATAATTTCCAGGGGTTATTTGGTTTTATGACATTGCCCATCATCAGCTCTTAAATGTAACACGTTGGAGGCGCGTGGTCTAATGCTTAGAGTCATTGGAAATGGACACGTCTACCCGAGTTTAATTCCTGGACGAAGTTTACATAAGCTAATACCATTCAAGTTATGAATCCAACCACCCTCACTGCAGTTATTGATAGAATAGTAGGGCAGACTGGACTCTTTAAACTTGGTTAGGCAACCAGTCTAGGAGAAGGAAATCTCTGATTCGTCAAAGAAATTTATTCGTCGACCCAAGTTCAATTCCTGGACGAAGCTGCAGTTTACATAGCGCTAATACCCTTGGGAAAGGGATGAATCCAACTGCTCTCCCTCCAGCTATGTTAAAATAGTAGGGCAGAGATGACTCTTTAATCAAAACTAGTTAGCTAACTACTCGTTTCTTTTTTCTCTTTTGTTCATTTCCCTTCTATTGAATTTTAAAAAAATGAATCTATTAGTGCTTCTTTTTAAAGCTCTAAATATATATATATATATATATATATATATATATATATATAAGAAATGGATATAAAGTAACCTACTCGAGTTTCATCATCTGAATCGTCTGGGTTACATCCGCTGAATTAATCGAATTTTCGATTAGATGAACGCTTGTTTATCTATAACGATAAGACCCGTTCCAACAGACATACGTGGTATCAACTGATATTAATCGAGTTTTCGATTAATCCAGCGGATGTAACCCTGACGATTCAGATGATGAAACTCGAGTAGGTTACTTTATATCCATTTCTTAAATAAATTTTGCTCTACATTGTATTGAGCACTTTGTATTTGTTTTTTCACGGTCTTGACCCCTGGATACTGTGCGCTCTCAACGATCGTACCCGTACCCACCAGTAAGCCACTACTCATACATATATATATATATATATATATATATATATATATATATATATATATATATATAACTTTGCCTCTTCTTTTTTTCATTCTCCTATTTATTCATATTTTCTCTCTTCCTTCTTCTCTTTTCATTCTCCCTCGTCTTCTCTCATCTTCTATTCTTATTCTTATTTTCCCCTCTCGTTCTTCTTTTTTAGTCATCATTTTCCCGTTTCACATAATTTCGTAATTCCAACTCGTATTCCTCGTAAATGTTCCGGCGGGATCGTAGGTGAACGCTATCCAAGCTGACAAAAAAAAAGCAAATAAAAAATCATCCAGAACATTAGAAGAAAAACAAAAAACTAAAAGAGGTGATTTTCCCTAGACATCCCCACCCACACGGCACACCAACCAACAGAATAAAACCTCAACATATGCAACGCGTTAAATTCACATGCATAAGTATAGACCTTATCCGAATCTACAAAAATGTGTATAAAACACACACAAAAAAAAATAACTAAATAAATAAATAAATAAAAAATAAATAAATAAATATATGAATGAATAGATAAATAGATAAAAAAAAATATTCTCATTCGAAAACGCACGAAATTGACACACATGAAAGCAGTTAGTGTACACGTGTTACATACGCACATTCACAGATTTCCACACGTTCAGACAAATACAAGACACGTATTCGCACATGTAGAGATTACGTGCGACTCTTTTCAAATAACATCAACATTAGCGGAAGTGCGATGCCGGAAGCTGAACGTGACATACTGGAGGCTACGTTTTCAGCCATGTTTGGTCTGAATTTCGACATTGTTTTAATTTTATTCTCTTCTTCACGTTCGCCATTTCCAGTTTTACATCTGCCGTTTTCTTCCTTTTGGGGATATTCACGAATTTCTTCTTCTTGTTGCCAAATACATCTCCTCTGTCGTCGTTTCTCTTTTGTTAATTTTAATCTATTTTTCTTTTTTATTTCTTTCTTTCACACTTGATTTTATAATCTTCTCTTTATTTTTTTAATGTGTTTTCAATTTCAAAATAGAGATCATCTTCTTTCTGTTTTTTTCCTTCCTTCCTTAGCCCAAAGCTTTCTTTCTGATACTGAGGTCTTTAGTTCGCAAAGTTCTCTTAAAAATAATCACAAATAACTATATTCATATTACCAGTTGTTATTACAATACGATGGGATAATGTTATAGAGAATCAAACAATATGATTGACAATGGAAAATTGTGAACTAACACAATGAATTATCAATGAAGCTTCTATGATAAATTATCAAAGTTGGTTTTTGTATGTCATGGGAATCAGGAGAGATTCTGAACATTTTAAATTAGTCTAAAGAGAATTTCAGAAATACCTTCTTTTTTTTAAAAATATAATTTGAATCAAGACAGAAATAATTCTAAAGAAATGGCAGTTTTTTTAATTATCTTCTCTCAATAATTATTCATGGAGATTTCGTTTTACTGACTAAAATAACAACAATAAAAACAATAATAATAGTAGCAATAATAATAATAATAGTTTAAATAGAGCGTTACATTTCAATCACCCTGTATCTTCCATTTAATGCACTAAACAATACATACGAGGTGAGTCAAAAAGCAATGCCATTTTCCTTATATCATATAATCTTTTTAATAAAAAGCTTACATTGAGACCCTCACCAGGCTCAGAGCAATAATCCGACGAGTATGACCCAACTTTCTAATTGACAATGTCCTCCTTCTGCATGACAATGCTTGTCAACACACAAATATCAGGACAAGGGGGGAAATCGCCTCATTCGGGTGAACAACTTTACGGCATCCTCCAAACTCACCAGAAGTGAAATCTATAGTGAAGAAGTGGCTCAAAGAACAGTCAACAGAATTTTACGAGACAAGCATACATGCTCATGTTCGAATGTGGAACATGGCTATTGGGAGAACCGGTGACTATGCGAAGAAGTAGGGATGTGATTACCTGTCCTAAAGAAAATGGCATTACTTTTTAACTCAACCTCATAATGCTTTTATTTGAAGGGGGGAAATTGCTATTGAGAGAAACGGTGACTATGTAGGGATGTAGAAATATGATCCACAGAGGACCAGCTTCATTTTTATGTACGAGACATGTTCCTGAGTTGGTAATTACCTAAACAAAATGGCATTACTTGTTGACTAATCCTTGTATCTTAATATTGCATTTTTGGAATAATATAATTTTTTTCTCAGCACATTCATGCAGAGAGGACTGTAATATTATTTTGCTGTTTTCACCCTTTACTTTCGGTAATCTTTACCTTAATTTCCAGACAAATCCGACCAGTTGGCTGAGGCGGTAGAATACACCGACTGTACCTCTGTAGAGGGGTAAGATTCCCCCAAATGGGGTCACCTGTTCTGCCGTGGGTGGCGATCAGTGATTCTTAAGGATGGAGTCTTGGTGGATGAGCAGTCCATGACCTGCAACACCCCACTTAGACCATTACTTAGGCTAGACAGGCGGTCGTAGAGGCCCCCTCCGATCAATCGGCTGGTCATAGCAAGCCCTAGCACCTATATGAGTGCCCCAACACTATTGCCCTTGTGGCGAGCCCCAAACTCTTTTTTATCATATGCGTGCTATAAGGCGGTGGCTGAGGGTCTTCGTGTCCTTGGTATGACGTTAAACTCTAACTGATGGTGAGGTTCTAGTTCTGGAGAATGTGGAGCACCCCTCCATCACCATTGCTCCCTGGTCCAATCTGACCCAGAGTCATTGTACCTGTTAGGGTCCAATCTATCGGTTAAATAGAAAAAAAGGTGTTCATAAAAAAATTGAGTTTCAATTAAGAATTAATTCATTTCAAAACTTTGCCGGCATTAAATAACCCACTGAGGTTGATATGCCGTAAAACAAAACAAACAAAGAAACAAATCCAGACAAATAAATTATTTATTTCTCTTTCTATTAATTCTATGTTCAAATTATGGTTGGTACGGGTCCATCGAAATGCAACTAGTTACTTGATAGACATACATTATTAGCATGTTTGATAGACATGCCAGAGGCAATTCTGCAATGCTTAAGAATATGGTAAATTAATAGCCAGCACTCTTGAACACAATTTCTTTTACTGAACTCGACGCTAGTTATGTTACCCACTGCCAGTTTCTTTGTTCCTCACTTAATTGGGTGTAACAAATGTGTGCTCTTTTAGAAATAAGTAATACACCTGGTACATTAGTATGTAAGTCACAATTACTAGTTATGGGAATATTATCTTCAGGATATAATTAAAATACTTATGTTCAACTCTACATGCAACAGTAAACCAAATAATAGACACATCTACTCTTACGTGTGTGTGTGTAATAGAAATTGATTAGGTCGGTTGATTGATTTTAACTGTATATCAAGTCGTCTTGGGTTAGTTTATACCAGTAGGTTAGAGAATTGAGTTCATTCTACATTTATATTTACATTTTTATTTGAGTTAACGTAGCGTGGACATGAAGTCAACAACGGGTAACTAACAGTTTCTCACCCACACGATCTTCAGTCCAACTTTAATCTAAAGATCGCAGAGACGATAAACTGTCAATTAACTCGGTGTTGACCCCATGTCCACGCTACCTTAACTCAAATATAATCGCTCTATCAATTATATTGGGCACTCTCTGCTTAGATATATTCATTGGCTCGGAGGACTATATAGTTATTGTGACCCTGAATTTGCAGCGCCTCCTGTGATTGTAAAGTCCAATGTTCGAAAAAATTCTCGACCACAAATACCACATGCGAAGGCTGTCACTGAAGATGTTGATGTGCCGGTGATTTTTTTAATTTGAAGATCGCATAGGCGAGAAACTGTCAGTAACCCGGTGTTGACTCGATGTCCCACGCTACCTCAACTCAAATATAATCGCTCTATCAATGATATTGAGCACTCTCTACTTAAAAATATAGCACCCTTATATCCAGAAAATTTATTATATGTTTACATTTTTTGTAGTTTCTTAAACTTTACTTGCGGTTATATGATATCAATTATTTCTATCTAATATAAATAATTTGAAAACAGATATGCCCGCATTTTGGGGCGGTTGAGGGACCTTACCCATCTGCAAGGGTTAGTGATCGCATATTATACATATTTACCGCCCCCCCCCCATGTCACACAAGGTACGTTTCCAAAGAGAAGTTTAATGGTTTGATTTCAGATTTTTTCCTCTCCTAGGGTGTTAGCAAAAATAAAATACTAAATAACTTGCTAACCTCTGCTTTAAAGTTTTATATATATCTGAATACTACCTAGGACCTGGTGACGGTTTGATAAACAAACCGAAACGTTATGACGTCGACTCCTGCATTAAAATATCGTGCATCAGACATATACACACACATCATATATATATATATAAGATAGAGAAACAGACAGACAAATAGTGTGATCAATATATTGTTATGAATTGATTTTCGAATATAACGTGTGAATTTGAAGATTATCAACACTGTTGTACTCACTTTTAAACGTGTGTCATTTGTGATGAAAAGGACTTATAAGGGGGATGGTGTGTGCCTTGAAAATCAGCTTTATAATCCACGTATTAAACACCGATTATAAAAGTCAATCTTGATATATTAGCCATGAAATTCCCAGACAGATCAATATTTATACCCAGCCCCTCTCTCTCTCTCTCTCTCTCTCTCTCTCTCTCTCTCTCTCTCTCACACACACACACACAAGGTCAAATTTTAGGTATCGAACTATGTATACCAAAAATGGGGTCTCTTAATTAAAAAAATGTTATGCTGTGAAAAGTACCTGGTACCTATCACTTAAGGAGAACATTTATTATCTAGATGGAGATATAATATAAATAATTCATTTATATATCTATCTTTTTTTTTTAATTATTAAACTATTTAGATTTTCTAGATACATATTTTCTATCAAATTTTACCTAGACTAATAAAGTAATTTTATAATCTAATAAAAATATACAGCTCATTCAAATGTGGCATATGGAAATCTAATAGATTGCAATGGAGTTATCAGAATAATAATTGATTAGAATCGTTTTATTCAATTTGCTATTGTCAAAGAATACAATGATTAAATTACAAAAATATAAATAGTACCTTGTACTCGCTTGTTTACCTCATTTCAGGAATGAAGATACCTTCTTTAGATATAGCAGATGCTTTTTACAATATCACATTTTTTAAGAGGAACCCCATTTCGGCATACATGACCAGTACTTCAACTTCACCCTCCCTATTCACACACACACACACACACACACACACACATACACACACATACGCGTGCACGCATACACGAGCCTTTCAGGGCCTGTCTATTAATGTAATTAACAGCGTTGATCCCAAGGGGCTATCCCCCAAAGCAACACTTGCGCATTTTTTTGCATCCGTCACTCATGAGCTTCAGTTCGTGTGTTGTCCCACATTAATAGGACCTTGTTAGGCACCCGTACACGTGGGATACGTGATAAATACCACACACACACACACACACACACACACTTCCTCTCTCTCTCTCTACTAGTTTTTTTTCACCCTTCTTTAAATGTCTTTCTATTTACTAGCAAATATATGCACCCTTCGGGTGCAAGTATTTAAGATTTAATTAAATAAAATATCATATAAAATTAAAAAGATTAATGAAACTAAATAAGAATACAATAAAAAGATATTAAACAGAGGGGTCATAATCGAAAAATAGAACAATTAAAACTTATTCTTCCATAACTCCCGTCTTTAAAATGTAATTTTTTCTAATTTAACTATTTAGTTAAAATAGGAAATAAAGAATAAATTCCTGTTATTCCTTCTTGTAAATGGATTTCTTTTCAAATTTATACCTGAGATTTTTGCTCATATTCATTAAGATAAAACCATATGTTCAGAAATCAATGATACTAAGCACATATTTATTAAAAACACATTTTTAATATCAATATTCAAATTCGCCTTCCCGTTCACACTGTAAACCGCTATTTTCTTGTATATATAAATACAATTGTATGTTATTAGTATGCAGATATGGTCCACGGTATTAATAATGTAAAACAATTTTATTAATAATTGGGATTTAAATAAAAATAAATTCATTGAGAATGTGACGTAAATTAACAAAGGAATATGTGACTTGAGTAGTGATATAGTTTCGGTTACAGACAGAAAAACACACAATCTCCATTATAATAAGAGAGGTATGTATATATAAGGTGTATCTATCTATGTATGTATAGTTATTTCCTGTTTTGTTTTGATTTTTTGCATGTTGTCTGTATATATATATATATATATATATATATATACACATACACCAACCCCTCCGCACGAGCAGGATGCGACACAAGGTCAATTTCTTAAGCGGAGTTCAACGGGTTTGAATTCAGAGTTTTCCTTCTCCTAGACTGGTTGCCTAACCAAGGTTAAAGAGTCCAGTCTGCCCTACTATTTATCCATAGCTGGAGGGAGAGTAGGATTCATACCTTTCCCAAGGGTATTAGCGCTAAGGGAAATGCAATTACCACGCCCAGGATTTGAACTCGGGGCGACGAGTCCATTTCCCATGACTTTAACCATTACACCACGCGCTTCCGCATGTTGTCTGTATAAGCATTAAACGATGTTCATTTGTATTTGACAACCAATCAAGGATCCGGCCATACTTGTTTTTTCTTTTCTTCTCTTATATGAGAATATGACGTAAATTAACAAAGAAAATTGTGGCTTGAGTAGTGATATATTTCGGTTACAGATAGACAAACACACAAACTCCATTATAATAAGATTTGTGAATGAGATAGATAATGCATATGCATTTATTTCCTTTGCTCATATTGAGGGTGTGTCTGTGGTTTCTTTTTATATTGTGCATCAAAAGAAATTGATATGAGTATTAAAAAACTGACCCTTTCCTAACGCCTGAATTGATACAACACTATAAGTGTAAACTCATCATTTGTTATTATAAATTCTTTTAAATTGATTGGGTGAAATAGCATTTTTACTCCGTTTCTGGAACGGGGCCGAGACAGACTGGTTTTTATCGAATGCAGCACTTTGTTTTGACGGATGGAACTATTACTGCAAATAACGTCCCTGCATAACTTGGAGATCTTTTGTGTGCTAACATAAATTGTTGCCTCGGCCTATCAACTTTGGAAGCCAGCCATATGCAGTTGGCCAGGCGAGCCAAATATGGTCAGGGTTTATGGCCGAAGAAAGAATTGAGGAATCGTATTGCAGATTGCAATCGACAACTCCTTTTTCAGATTCTATAAAGAACTCTGAGAAAATGTATGTCGTGCGAATATGGAAGGGGTGATCTGTTTGCCAAATTCCATCAGGCATGCGCACACATAAGCAAAGAGGTAGATTTTTCGCTTTAGTGAGTGTTCAAAAATGTATACTTTTTTTCTTTGTAAATCGGGGATATGATAACGATAAGTGATATTATGAAGATCAATTGAGAAATTACTTAGTGTGGGAAAGTTAATAGAACTCTGCTCACCGCTTCCACTTTCCTGACCTCTAACCATTACTTATTCAGACGGAGACTACTGTTTAATAAATAGCTTACAATACGGAAAATATATAATCATAAAATAGATTCAATATCTATTAATAATGGATATTGAGTATATTTCTGTCCGTAACCAAAACTACGTCACAGCTTACGTCGCAATATTCTCAGCGATTGCGCCAGTCTATTAATGAGTATTTAATTATAATCAAAATGATTAGTGCATAGAAAAAAAAAAACAATACTGTTATCTACGGTCAAAATTTGAGTAACCAATTTAAAATTTTTTTTTTACTTTCGATTTATATTTCAATAATAAGAAGCTAAATAAAAAAGTTTACTAATAAATAAACACCTACGATTTGTGGAGAAAATTGTGGAAAATATTCACTTGAATCTTTAAACCTTTTAAATCTTGTTTGCTAAGCAAGTTATACTTGATGCATCATCTGCTAAGCAAGTTATAATTGTGCTATCTATCTCTAAGTAAGTAAAATCATCAAAACCTATTAAAAGAATTTAAAAAAAAATAAATGGAAACGTTGGTCTTCCCCTACATCAAATAAAACGTTGCATGTATCTAGTAATTATTAACCAAATAATTTTTTAATATTTTCCACAATTCTCCACAAAATCAGTGTTTATTTATTAGTAAACTTTTTATTTAGCTTCTTATTATGAAAATATAAAGGCGAAAGTAAAAAAAAAACATTTTTTAAAATTGGTTACTCAAATTTTGACCGTAGATAAACAGTATTGTTTTTTTTTATGCACTAATCATTTTGATTATACATTAAATACTCATTAATAGACTGGCGCAATCGCTGAGAATATTGCGACGTAAGCTGTGACGTAGTTTTGGTTACGGACAGAAATATACTCAATATCCATTATTAATAGATATTGAATCTATTTTATGATTATATATTTTCCGTATTGTAAGCTATTTATTAAACAGTAACCTCCGTCTGAATAAGTAATTTAGAGGCCAGGAAAGTGGAAGCGGCGAGCAGAGTTCTATTAACTTTCCCACACTAATTAATTTCTCAATTGATCTTCATAATATCACTTATCTTATCATATCCCCGATTTACAAAGAAAAAAAGTATACATTTTGAACACTCACTAAAGCGAAAAATCTACCTCTTTGCTTATGTGTGCGCATGCCTGATGGAATTTGGCAAACAGATCACCCCTTCCATATTCGCACGACATACATTTCTCAGAGTTCTTTATAGAAATCTGAAAAAGGAGTTTGTCGATTGCAATCTGCAATACGATTCCTCAATTCTTTCTTCGGCCATAAACCCTGACCATATTTGGCTCGCCTGGCCAACTGCATATGGCTGGCTTCCAAAGTTGATAGGCCGAGCAACAATTTATTTAGCACACAAAAGATCTCCAAGTTATGCAGGGACGTTATTTGCAGTAATAGTTCCATCCGTCAAAACAAAGTGCTGCATTTCGATAAAAACCAGTCTGTCTCGCCCCGTTCCAGAAACGGAGTAAAAATGCTATTTCACCCAATCAATTTAAAAGAATTTATAATAACAAATGATGAGTTTACACTTATAGTGTGTATCAATTCAGCGTTAGGAAAGGGTCAGTCTTTTAATACTCATATCAATTTCTTTTGATGCACAATATAAAAAGTAACCACAGACACACCCTCAAAATAGACAAGGAAATAAATGCATATGCATTCTCTCTCTCATTCACAAATCTTATTATAATGGAGTTTGTGTGTTGTCTTTCTGTAACTGAAAATATATCACTAATCAAGCCACAATTTTCTTTGTTAATTTACGTCATATTCTCATATAAGAGAAGAAAAAACAAGTATGGCCGGATCCTTGATTGGTTGTCAGATACAAATGAACATCGTTTAATGCTTATACAGACAACATGCGGAAGCGCGTGGTGTAATGGCTAAAGTCATGGAAATGGACTCGTCGCTCCGAGTTCAAATCCTGGACGTGTAATTGCATTTCACTTAGCGCTAATACCCTTGGAAAGGATGAATCCTACTCTCCCTGCAGCTATGGATAAATAGTAGGCAGACTAGGCTCTTTTAACCTTGTTAGGCAAACCGGTCTAGGGAGAAGGAAAACTCTGAATTCAAACCTGTTGAACTCCGCTTAAGAAATTGACCTTGTGTCGCATCCTGCTCGTGCGGAGGTTGTAAATTATATATATATATATATATATATATATATATATTACAGACAAACTGCAAAAAAATCAGAACAAAACAGGAAATAACTATAAATACATAGATACACTTATAATATATATATATATATATATATATATATATATATATTATACATCTTCTTATTATAATGGAGATTGTGGTTTTCTGTCTGTAACCGAAACTATATCACTACTCAAGTCACAGATTCCTTTGTTAATTTACGTCACATTCTCAATGAATTTATTTTTATCTAAATCCCCAATTATAATAAAAATCGTTTACATTATTAATACTGTGGACCATATCTGCATACTAATAACATACAATTGTATTTTATAATACAACAAAATAGCGGTTTACAGTGTGAAAGGGAAGGCGAATTTTAATATTGATATTAAAAATGTTTTAATAAAATAGCCTTAATATCATTGATTTCTGAACATATTTTTATCTTAATGAATATGAGCAAAAATCTCAGTATAAAATTTGAAAAGAAATCCATTTACAAGAAGGAATAACTGGAATGTATTCTTTATTTCCTATTTTAACTAAATAGTTAAATTAGAAAGAAATACATTTAAAACGGGAGTTATGGAAAATAAGTTTTAATTGTTCTATTTTCATTATACCCCCCTCTGTTTAAGATCTTTTTATTTATTCTATAGTTTCATTAATCTTTTAATTTGATATTATTATTATTTAATAATTAAATCTTAAAATACTTGCACCCGAAGGTGTGCATTATTCTAAAATAGAAAGACATTTAAAGAAGGAGAAAAAAAACTATAGAGAGAGAGAAGAGAAGTGTTATGTGTGTATGTGTGTGTGTATTATAACATATCCCACGTGACGATATAGGCACAATTCCTATTAATGTCCACACACGAACTGAGCTCATGAGTGACGATGCAAAAAAATGCGCCAAGTGTTGCTTATAAGCCCCTTGGGATCAACGCTGTTAAATATATTAATAGACACAGGCTCCGAAAGGCTCGTGTATGCGTGCACGCGCGTATCTCTCTCTCTCTCTGTGTTAGTGTGTGTGTATGAATAGGGAGGGTGAAGTTAAGGTACTGGTCATGTATGCCGAAATGGGGTTCCTCTTAAAAAAATGTGATATTGTAAAAAGCATCTGGTATATCTAAAGAAGGCATCTTCATTCCTGAAATGAGATAAACAAGCGAGTACTATTTATATTTTTGTAATTTGATCATTGATATTCTTTGACAATATCAAATTGAATGAAACTATTGTAATCAATTATTATTCTGATAACTCCATTGCAATCTATTAGATTTCCATATGCCACAGTTGAATGAGCTGTATATTTATTAAATTATAAAATTACTTATTAGTCTAGGTAAAATTGATAGAAAATATGTATCTAGAAAATCCTAAATAGTTTAATAATTTAAAAAAAAAAATGATAGATATATAAATGAATTATTTATATTATATCTCCATCTAGATAATAAATGTTCTGCTTAAGTGATAATACCAGTACTTTTCACAGTATAACATTTTTTTAATTAAGATGACCCCATTTTGATTACATAGTTCGATACTAAAATTGACCTAGTGTGTGTGTGTGTGTGTGAGTGAGTGGGGGAGAGAAGAGAGAGAAGAGAAGAGAGAGATGAGAGAGAGAGAAAGAGAGAGACGAGAGAGAGAGAGAGAGAGAACTGGTATAAATATGATCTGTCTGGAATTTCATGGCTAATATATCAAGATGATTTTATAATCGGTGTTAATACGTAGATTATAAAGCTGATTTCAAGCACACACCATCCTCCCTTATAAGTCCTTTTCATCACAAATGACACACTGTTTAAAAGTAAGTACAATAGTGTATAATCTTCAAATCACACTTATATTCGAAAATCAATTCATAACAATGATATATTGATCACAATATTTGTCTGTCTGTTCTCTATCTTTATATAATATATGCAGGTGTGTGTTTATTTTATTCTGATGCACATAATTTAATGCAGGAGTCGACTCATAACGTTTCGGTTTTTATCAAACCGTCATCAGTCCTAGGTAGTATTCAGATACATATAGAAACTTTAAAGCAGAGGTTAGCAAGTTATTTAGTATTTTATTTTTGCTAACACCCTAGGAGAGGAAAAAATCTGAAATCAAACCTATTAAACTTCTCTTTGGAAACGTACCTTGTGTTACATCCCCCGCGTATGGGGGTGGGGGTCGATAAATATGTATAATACGCGATCACTAACCCTTGCAGATGGGTAAGGCCCCTCAACCTCCCCAAAATGCGGAGCATATGTTTTCAAATTATTTATATTAGATAGAAATAATTGATATCATATAACCGCAAGTAAACTTTAAGAAATTACAAAAAATGTAAACATATAAATAATATTTTCTGGATATAATGGGTGCTATATTTTTAAGTAGAGAGTGCGCAATATCATTGGTAGAGCGATTATATTGATGAGTAGCGTACATCGAGTCAACACCGGGTTACTGACAGTTTCTCGCCTATGCGATCTTCAAATTAAAAAAAGCACCGGCACATCAACATCTTCAAGTGACAGCCTTCGCATGCGTTCTGGTCGAAATTTCTTCGAACATTGGACTTTACAATCACAGAGGCGCTGCAAATTCAGGGCACAATAAACTATATGTCTTCCGAGCCAATGAAATATCTAAGCAGAGATACCAATATCATTGATAGAGCGATTATATTGAGTTAAGTTAGCGTACATGGATGTCAAACAACCGGTTACTGACAGTTTATCGTCTCTGTGATCTTTAGATTAAAGTTGACTGAAATCGTGGAAGTGAGAAACTGTTAGTTACCCATTGTTGACTTCATTGTCCACGCTACGTTAACTCAAATAAAAATTAATTATAAGTTAGAAGAACTCAATTCTCTAACCTACTGATAAACATAACCCAAGACGACTTGATATACAGTAAAATCAATCAACCACCTAATCAATTTCTATTACACACACACACGTAAGAGTAGATGTGTGTATATTTGGTTTACTGTTGCATGTAGAGTTAAATAAGTATTCTAATTATATCCTGAAATAATATTCCCATAACTAGTAAATTGACTTACATACTAATGTACCAGGTGTATTACTGATTCTTAAAAGAGCACACATTTGTTACACCCAATTAAGTAGGAACAAAGAAACTGCAGTGTTAACATAACTAGCGTCGACAGTAAAAGAAATTGGTTCAAGATGCTGGCTATTAATTTGCCATATGCTAAGCATTGCAGAATTGCCTCTGGCATGTTCTATCAAACATGCTAATAATGTATGTCTATCAAGTAACTAGTTGCATTTCGATGACCCGTACCCAACTATAATTTGAACATAGAATTAATAGAAGAGAAAAAAAATTTCTATTTGTCATTTGTTTCTTTGTTTGTTTTTTTACGGCATATCAACCTTAGTGGTTATTTAATAGCCGGCAAAGTTTTGAAATGAATAATTCTTAATTGAAACTCAATTTTTTATGAACACCTTTTTTCTATTTAAACCGATAGTTGGACCCTAACAGCGTACAATGACTCTGGGTCAGATTGACCAGGATCAATGGTGATGAAGGGTGCTCCACATTCTCCAGAACTAGAACCTCACCATCAGTTAGAGTTAACGTCATACCAAGACACGAAGACCCTCAGCCACCGCCTTATAGCACGCATATGATAAAAAAAGAGTTGGGCTTGCCACAAGGGCAATATGTTGGCACTCATATTGTGCTAGGCTTGCTATACCAGCCGATTGATCGGAGGGCCTCTACGACCGCCTGTCTAGCCTAAGTAAATGTCATCTCCTCTTGNCCCACTTGGTTTCTGAAAGCACTGCGTTTTATGGTGGTGTGTTATCTTCTTTTCCACTATTCGAGTCAGTGTGGGTCAGCATTCTCATCAGAGGTGTCAACATTTCAGTGCATTGAGTCCTAATCGTATTCTCACGCACAACTAGGAGGAATCGATATTATGCTTCTTGTTATCCTCTTGCAACTATCGATGTTCTAGATCTAGCTTTAATATTTGTGGATAACTATTAATGTCTATTAACAATGTCTATCTACCAGCTAGTTATCTACTGGGTTAGATATCTTACTATCTTTGTTTAATAATTGGAACCGTATCAATTATGTTTATATATATATTCATCTCCTGTCACATATAAAAATATCCATTTCATTTCTTCGCCCCAAGATACCATCCTGATGAAGTTTATGTAACCGAAATGTAAACATCGATAATTTAAATTCATCCCATTTTTCGGAACACTTGTTTTTTCAAATTATTCTTTATATATATTATATATATTATATATTATATATATATATATAATATATATATATAATATATAAAATAAGTGTATTTTTGGCACCATTTCTTCTTTTATACAAGTTTTGTTGAACTGCTACAGACAATTCCTGGTCGGACAAGGTTTTTCGTTGATCCGTTTCCAATTTCGGCCATCTTTCTGGTGTTTGGGGTGTAACTGTATAACAGCCCCATACAATACAATTGCATCCTCAGGTGGGAAACAAATGTATGAATTCGTGTCTCGTTTTTAACCAGACGAGTAGTAGCAAGGAATTAGAGTAGGAAGCTAATAACCATGGTTAGTAGGAGGTTGTAGGAATCTGTAGTGGTTTCGGGCGAGCGTTTGCAGTAGTGATTTGAACGCTGGTTTGAACCTTTGCGGGGACAGTTATACCAGTACACCCCGGACACCAGAAAGTTTGGGCCCGAAAATTGGAACGGATCAACGAAAACTTGTCGACAGGAATTGTCTGTACAGTCAAAAAACTTGTTATATATTATTCTTCTATACATTTCAAATAAGGGCTTATATTCTTACAAAATTGATCCTTGATTAGAAAACATGGGTATTGATCTTTTGGATTCAGATTATAAAAACTTACCTAAAAATCAGCCCTTATATATTCAACCTTAAAAAATGTCACAACCGTGTAATAAATTTAGAAGGATCATTTCAAAACTAATTATTGTCACAAAAAACCATTAGATTAACAAAAGGGACTATTTTTAATTACAGGTGTTAGTTAAATCAAATCCCACGAATGATGCGACCATATTTTAGGCTTTTTCTAAAAACCCCAAAAAACAGCAATTTCATAATTCATCATTATTACATATAATCGCGTATTTTGTCACTGAGACGGGTCGATGTATGTATGTATGCTATATATATATGTTGTGGTATATCAATAGTCCTTATTATATATATATATATATATGATTCTAGATTCACCTAAACTGAGCGTCAGACTGATAATTTTTATTATAATATACAGAAAAAAATTATAATATTCAAATACTACATGGCAAGTCATTTATTTCTCTTCGTCGACGACAGTCGCAATTAGAAAGCACCACATTGATCGGTATAGTTTGTTGAATAGCGAAAGTAGAAGAAATTATGAAAACGAATAACCGATTTACAAATATATATATATATTATATCATTCATGGGAAATCCGACTGAATTATAACAGTTTCCCGGCAGATTATAGAATATCAGTGCTGTTCTTGTGGATACTTAGATTGATAACCGCTTAAAACACAGGTATTGTAAGCAACACGAAGACTTGTCTGCCAGACTAAGTAAAGTAGTTAGATTAAAATGTATAAATAACATTAATTAACATCGGTCTAGAACATTAATCACGATACAGCTTATGTTCTATGTAAACTTCTATCTCATGCAATACACATGCCAGACACCACACACACACGCACAGACATATATATGTATATATATATATAAAAAGTATTCCAAAAAGATGTATTTATTTTTATATTCATTATTTACATATGATAGAAGAGAGAACAGAGAGATGAGGAGAGAGATGGAGAGGAGAGAGAGAGAGAGAGAGAGTAGGAAACAAAGTATTCTAAAAAAGATGACTTTATTCTTCATCTTTTTTTGGAATATTTTTTTCTTATTTCTATTATAACATCAGATTTATTTTTCTTTATTTTATATATATATATATTATAATAATGGTACACATAATAACCTACTCGAGTTTCACCATAAAGCATCTTCAGGGTTAAATCCCACTGGATTTATTCAAGATATTGATCTAATTCTATTAATCCAGTGGAGGGTTTTAATCCTGGAAGATCCTTATGGTGAAACCGAGTAGGTTATACTGTTGTACCATTTATTATAATAAATTTCGCTCTACTCACGTATTTGAACACTTTATATTTTTTATATCTATGTCTTAACAAATTGTGAACTGCATCAACTAACCATTGTAACTATTTTTCACTGGTAAGTACCTTTACACAAATACCACACACACCACATATATATATATATTATATATATATATATATATTGATATATACTGTGTGTGTAGTGGTTTGTTTATTTGATTGTAGATTGATTTTGAAAGCATATCACAATGCGAAGGAAGGAAAGGTAACGAGTTATTTTGCCCATTTACCTGTTTTTTTTGTTCTTTTATGTTTCCTTACTATTTCGGAATTAATATCCGTCTTTTCAAGACCTCGAAGCCTAAAAAGGAATGTCACAGTGTCGTTATTAATCCTGTCAGTGTGGATGTAGTAACGTGTGTGTTTTTATATTTTGATGTTAATATTGTGCTGCGTTACATAATGCTCCGATCACACACACACACCACACACAACAAAAACATATATTATATATATTATATTATATATATATTTATTATATATATTTAAAATAAAAGAAAGCTGGTTTTAAAAATTATTGTAGTTAATGAATTCAAACTCCGTAATAATTTTCTTTTTCTTATTGTTTATATCTACGATTGTTGTTTGTTTATGGGTGTGTAACTTCTGTTATAATTGTGTTGAATGTTACTTTTAGGGTTACCAGTTGGAATATTTGGGGACTATATAGGTGTGCTGAACCCCACCACTTAACTTAGAGAATCTGCGTGCGCTAGAATTCAACATGCCAATTAAACACCTCGAATGCGTGGTTAGTTAACTATTTAATGGCTGATATCAAAGTTCGCTCAGGAGTGCTGATTTGGCTATTGAATCAGCGTCCACGCAGTTTTTATAGATTAAGGGTGGGTTCCAACACACCTTATATACCCAAGATATTCCAACTGGTAACCCTAAAAGTTAACTCGGACGAACGGATTAACAACCAAGTATTTCTACCTAACACTAAGGGAAGACAAGGATTCTGCCTAACACTAAGGAAGACAAGATTCTGCCTAACGCTAAGGAAGACAAGGATCCTGCCCAACCACTAGGAAGACAAGGATTCTGCCTAACACTAAGGAAGACAAGGATTCCGCTAACACTAAGCGGAAGACAAGGATTCTGCTAACACTAAGGAAGACAAAAAATTCGCCTAACCTAGGAAGACAAGATTCTGGCCTAACATAAGGAACACAAGGGATCTCACTGAAAAGTGCTCTCACCTGGCCAACATACAAATGACACAAAAGTTGTAACATTTAATAGACTTTAAAGAGAGACAGGAAAGATGAATGGTTTTGATAGCATATATTCGATAAAAATTAATTGCATTATATTAATTCTCTAAAGCAAACAATTTATGGCTTAAGACAATTGATTTAGACGTTTCTGTGAATTTCTAAATATTCTTAGAGATTTTTTATTTTGGGTTATTCTCGTAGAGAAAGAGAGACAAAAAGATGAAATGATCTCAGTGTCAGTTTGATACCCATATATCGATTTAAATAATTGCCTGTATATACATATTGGTAAAGCAACATTTTACTGGCCGTATGACCAACCAAATTACAACGATTGCCAATTCAATATCAAACTGAATAAAACGATTAAATTATTAGCGAGTACATTGATTGACAATTAGTCAATCATACCGCATCTACACCCGCCCGCACCCTACGCCTCTGACCATATACAATATACCAGTGTTCCAGCTGCAAAATTAAAGGCCATGCATCTGTGGAGGGTCAGACGTCAGTATATTAGCTGACCTACAGATATTACATAATTCGGCCAGATCTTCGGAACTGCCACTGCTAAAGTTGACTTTAGAATTGACCTCCCTATATGGCGTAACCCACCCCAATGTACCCGGGGACCCAGATGGAAAAATAGGCTTAATCTTAATGTTGTAATTGCTATTAATTACTTTTCCGGGTGTTCGATATTGGCCCTCGTCAACTCAGCGCATTGAGTAGCTCAGCTTGGTATCTGTTTCGGTTTTTAAAGTAGGAAGCTTGATGGTCGGTGTGGATCTCTACACAAGACGAAAAGACATTTCCTCGTCTACTGCTGAATATTACTTAAGCTAATGACCGATAGGACAGTGGTGAGAGCGAGCCAATGACTGTTAAGCACACCATGATTGATAATGTAATACAAAAAGTGGTCTGATTATTGATCTGTGGCGACAGCTTGTAACAATGACATAGGAGCAAGATGCACTCCGTCGATATTATTCCCTCTATCCTTTTTCGCTCTAGCTCAGTCGGATAGAGTGTTCGCTAGGAATTCACAAGGTACTTGTCATACCGGCCCTCGCCACTCAGCGAATGAGTAGCACAGAGATCGTCGTAAAGTGAGGAGCTGAGGTAGGTGTGGTGCTCCACCCAGATGCTAAAAGAATTCTCCTTTGTTAGCCCTATAAAAAAGGGGATAGACTCCCTGCGCTGTCTTTAGTTGGATAAAATCACCGAAGTTAAGCAGCGATGAGGCCTGTTACGCTTATTATGAGGTGACCATTTTAACCTACAGGGGTATTGCATTAAATGTAATCGAATATTCCAAAATGACTTAATTCGCCATTGAATACCGAAAAATGGTTGATATAACGCAAAATTACGAAAACAACAACCTATGCGTTACAGATGCAAAAACAATTACCTGGTCTTAGCACTCGGGAGAAAAAGGGAAACTCCATTGCGTTTTGATACCTAGATATAGGCACACATTCAATTTCTTTTTCTTTTTAAGGCGCTTAAAATTGACCTTGCTGTCTCATTCTTCTCATTGCTATGGGGTTATTGTAAATACTTATATAGAAGCCAGTTATCCCAAAGTTACACTTTAATATATATATAGAAGCAGTATCTCAAAGTACACTTTATATATATATATTTTGAAGAAAATACTTGCTTTTTCTATAGGAATTACAAATTTAGGGTATTTTTTTCAAACTGGCAGGATGTAAGATTCGAGATAATGATATGAATCCTTTTATAAAACGCCGTATTCATTACAACGCAAAAGAAAAAGAAAAGGTCACTTAAATGACACGTGGTTCCCTATTGTTAAAGTCTTTTAAGTTATAAATCAACATAAAAAGTAATTATCCCTGCTTGTTGATGAGAGAGAAAAAAAAAAGGAGAAGAGAGGGAGAGAGAGAGAGGTGGGAGAGGGGAAAAGGAGGAGTAAGGATATGATTAGTTTTATTTTTTTAAGGTAAGGGTTTAAATCATTGCTTTA
Organism: Doryteuthis pealeii; assembly: GCA_023376005.1. Classification (NCBI taxonomy): domain Eukaryota; kingdom Metazoa; phylum Mollusca; class Cephalopoda; order Myopsida; family Loliginidae; genus Doryteuthis; species Doryteuthis pealeii. The sequence goes on along the minus strand of CM042159.1, from coordinate 36,800,419 downwards.
CATGAAGAATGGCATTTCAAAAACTTGCGTTTTAATCTGCTTTCGTTGTTGCCGATTTCTTTTTCAATAATAATGGTACTGTGCATTCACGAGAGAAAATGCACAATAAAACATTTTAAAAAAAAAACTAATCAAAACAAAGGTAAACAAATAACAAAAAAACCCCTCCCACAAAATTTTCAAAATAAACAAAAACTGACCGGGGTATTGATCATCTAGAAATGGTTTTAAAGGGAAAACAAGCCTACATGTGTGACAAAGGGCATTATGATATTAACAAAATTTCCCATTCATTTATTGAAAAGACACACCTACACTCACAATCAGATGAAGAGAGAGATGGAAGAGAGCAGAGAGAGAGAGAAGAGAGAGAGAGAAAGAAAAGAGAGAGAAAGAGAGAGAGAGAAGAGGATAATGCAACTCATATATACCTATATTATATATATAATTATTATATTTCGTTCCTTGTATGCTCCACTGCATATTATATATATATATATTATAACTATAGTTATTTTAATTTTATTATATATGTGTGGTGTGTGTGTGTGGTGTGTGTGTGTGTAAGTGATTTGTGTGTGTAGTTAGATTTTTTCTGTTAAACCAAATTTGTTCTTTTTTTCTTGCCCTGATGTTTTTTTTAAACGGGTCTGTTATTTTGAACTCAGTTCAATCCCCGTTCGGTTTTCTCGGCCAGCATGAACTTGATTGTATTCCTTTCCAAAAGTTATATTTTGACTCAAGTAAGAAAAAACGTTTATTTTTCCGCTTTTAAACTTCTATGATTAACTTTTGCCTTTTTAAACTTTCTCAGTACATGTTTAAGCTGATTTAAACTGTTTCTAATGAGAAATGAACGAAAGACCTTCGGATGCTATAATATTTTTTAATTCAAAAATCATTTAAAAGTGGTGTACCACAATAACTGTTTTGTTTTATTAACTGAAAAGAGTTAATGAATTATCAGATAGATTTGCTGGTAGTGTATCAATGATCTTTGTTCATGTATGAAACATTATTAAAGGCTTGGCGAGCTTCAAAATCCCTGGACTGTTAATTGCAATTTCAATTAGGCTGCTAAAACCCTGGGATATAAGGTATGAATCCGACTCTCCACTCGCACTAATGGTTATAATAGCAGGGCAGACTGGGTCTTTAACCATGGCTAGGTTAACACAGTCCAGGAGAAGGAACTCTGACTCAAACCTGTTAAACGTCGCTTAAGAATGACCTTGTGTCGTATCGCTGCTCGTGTGGGAGGAGTTGATATATATATATTATATTATAGGCATTATTATAGTACATTATATATTATAATAATATGTGATATAAACCAACTACATGTTTCGCTTAGTGCTCTTTCAAGGGGCTGAAGAATTCCGACTAAAAGATTCGGAAGCAAACTCACATTCCAGCTATGGCACAACAAATTATGCATAGACTCCTAAACTAGACGATATTAAAGAGAAGAAAAAAACGGAACAACCGTAAAATCGTAGTTTAATTTATTTAATTTATTTAATTTATTCAAATTTTTATTTTTATCTATTTAGTTTGTTTTTTTAAATATATTTAATTTGAATCTACTACTTAAGTTCTAATATGTACCTTAAATGTTTAGTTTGCTCCAAATCTTTTAGTCGGATCTTAGCCTGAAGAGCACTAGCAGAGTATACTTTAGTAAGGTTTTAGTGACATCATTAGTGTTTATCTTTATTATTTGCTCTATCTTAGGTATTTGACACCTTTTTTAACTTAAATTAGTTAGTTTTCCTGGCGGTTTTGTCAATGAATATAATTGTAGTATATATTAGTTATTTATTATTAGTATATATAATATATTTATATTTGAGTTGTGTGTGATGTGTTTTATATATATAATCATATCGGCTAGTGTGTGTGTGTTGTTAACATATATATATATATATTAGCTATGACATTATATATATATATGAGTTATATATGTACAGTAACACACACACACTCCGATATATATATATAATTTGGTATGCTGTATTAGTTACAATTGTGTGGTATATATATATTATTATAATGAATATATATTTGTACATGTAGCGACATTAATATATATACGGAGCACAGACGCATTATATTACCATTAAGTTAATGATACTATATAGTATATATATATTATTATGTGTTTTTCATATACACATGATCTGCATATGATAGGAATGTAACACGGTGTGTTTGGATATGGCTTTTTGCCGCACAGTATATTATATTATGGTACAACACATATATATTTGAATATACACATAGCACTTATAGTACCACACACACAGATATATATTATACATCACAAACACACACACATATATACACACACATTTTGGTCGTTTTGTTCCACATACAACACATATATATAGTATATCACAAATCATTCAACTACTCACATATATATTCACATTTTTGAGCACACATATATATACACAGTACACACACAACTATTTAACATATATATACACACATCACTATATAATTATTATACATGTACACACAGCACACTACTATACACACACACAAATATATAGCACACAGCACACACATATATATACACACACCACATAATATATATATATATATAATATCTATATATATATGGTTTATAACATGACGACCACAAAATTATATTATTAACTGACCATTGATCTGAAACATTCACTGTATAATATTATATTAAGTGTTTTGTTTGTAAAAAGAAACAAAAGCGCAACTGGGGGAAGACTTGAAGAATGACAACGTTGAAGGGAACTACACAAAAATGCGAGGCAGAGAAAAGCGTTGAGTAGCGAAAGATAAGAGGAAATATATATATTAAATTCTAATCTCCCAATGAATAATGTGAATGGGAGTTGGATACATAAATGATAAATTAATAGCGCGACGATAGAGCAGATGATTTATGGATATAGACGGTAGATTCACACATTGCTAAATTCAAATAAGCACCGACGAATGATTGATATTGTTTGGTAAATAGTGATAGACAATTAGTCAATGATGCCGACTTGAACGCATCTACAACTTAGATATCTGATATATAATTATATATTTATATATAATATATATAATATATATATATATATGAGTGTGTGTGTGTGTGAGTGTTGTATACATAGATATATGTATATGTCTTTCTGCATCTTTTTCTCTCTCTCTCTCTCTTCTCTCTCTCTCTCTCTCTCTCTCTCTGTGGACCATTATCTCTTTTACTGCATATATATATATAACACATATATATATATATATATATATATATATTTGTGTGTGTGTGTGTGTGCATCTGCGTGCTGAATACATAGATTTATGTATATGTCTTTCTAAGCAATACTCTCTCCTCTCTCTCTCTCTCTGCTTTGGACCATTATATTTTTAATGTATATATATAAATATAATATAATATATATGTGTGTGTGTGTGTTGTGTGTGTAAGTCAATGTATAGATATGTTGTGCGTGTAGGGTTGTATATAAATGTAAAAAGGACACAGCACACATACACACGCACATTATATATATATATATATATATATATATATATATATACATATGTATATTAGTGCAAACACACACAAACATATATATAAATATAATAGTGCGAGAGAAGAGAGAATATGAGAGAGAGAGAGAGAGACACACCACACTACGATATATAATATATAATATATATATATATATATTATATATATATATGGATGTACGTGTTTGTGTGTGCATAAACATTATATATGTATATGGTATGTCTATGTGCACATTTTAATTTCATCTATAAAAATAGTAATCGGCAAATGTATGTGTGTGTTTGTATGTGTATATTTCTCTGTGTGTAAATCTATGCATAAATGTGACTGTGTGTTGTGTGTTTTATATATATCTATCTTTCCACACACATATGCATGTCTATGTATATGTAATAGATATGTGTTAGTAGGTATACGTTTTTTTCTATATAGTTATACATAGAAATCGTGACAAACACAAACATATATATATGGGGTGGCCCTGTATTCTCACTCTGGTATATTCTCACCATCTTTCTGTCTGTTTGTCCTTTATAACTTGAATATGGAATACGAAGGACTGAATTACGATCTCACTGAATTGAAAGCTGAATTTACACAGATGAAAGTGCATGCAAATAAACGTGCGCGTAAATCCTCACATATACAGACACACAAATCAAACACACACTCACAACAACACAACCCACACACAATATATGTTTGTGTCTGTGTGTATATGAGTGACTGTATTAATGTATACACATATGTTTATATGCATTTTATATTAAACAAGCCGTGGCATATTTTATTTAAGAAATAAAAAAAAAATAGGAAATAAACAGAAAAGTTAAGATATTCAAAACGTTTTTAAAAGATCTGGATAAAAATATATTCTATATCTTAAAACATGGAAAAAAATAACAAAGAATATATTGGGAAATACATTAAAAAATAACACAAAAGTGTTTGATGAAAATTTGTAGGAGTAGATATTTAAAAAAAAAAGAGAGAGAGAGAAAGAGAGAAAACGTCATGTAAATGCGTTTTCAAATATAGAAAAGAGATGAAATAACAAAGTGCTTAGCGGTATTTCTATCTCTAATGCAAGTTTTACTCCCCACAATTCGGAAAAAGTCCTTGGCATAATCGATCCATACACATACCGCCCTAATTCATAGATACACATTTTACATATAAGCCGCATTGACTGCTGCATAGCACTTTTATTTTGACAATAATTTTTGGGTCCAGTTGGACACCTGGCCTAGTGGATAAAGGTAGTTAGCTTAAGACAGTTCTAAGTGACAGTTATATCTGGATTCCGGGGTCAATCCTGACAGGCGGCGGTTACATAGAAAAAATAATTAACACAACTCCTACCACAACTATGGTTGGCGGAATGAGAACAGGATACCCCCGTGGACTGAATAAAGGGTTAGGTTCAAAGTTCCGTGATGGCTCCCGATTACGACAGGAAGATTCCCGACTACGACAAGAAAGTTCCCGAATTCGAAAAGAAAGGTTCCGAGTCTGAGAACGTTGCCGAGTTCCAGCAAGAAATACCTGAAGAAGGCCGGAGGGCATATCAGCCGAAACGTTGTACAGATAACAATGAAGATGAGGACACTAGTCCGAATAACGCAGATAATACTAATAATTTTTCGTATATTATATATTGAGGGCAAATGGAATGATTGGCTGGATTGTTAGAATTGCCATTTCGAGAGAATAAAATATTGTTTTAAAATATATACAACCCTAACAGAGCCGAGATAGAATATTGTTCAGGTGACGTTGGTTGGATTTTATGGTACGTCAAGTCTTATTTTTTAATTTCATACCAAAAACATTCTGTTTGATTCATTCTTGATGAACACTCATTTTTTTAACTAATTCTTTTATCCCATAGATGGGACCCTAACAGGTACTACCACTCCGGGTCGGAGAATTGATAGTCTGAAGGCAAATATTATTCCAGTGACGAGGAAGTGAAATCTGTAATGAAGAAGTGGCTCAAAGAAAAGTAAACAGAATTTTACGGGGCAGGGATACATTCTCACATTCGAAAGTGGAATATTGCTATTGAGAGAACCGGTGATTATGTGGAGAAGAAGAGGTGTGATCCACATAGGACCAGCTTCATCTTTATAAATGATACATGTTCCTGTGTTGGTACTTATACCTGTCCTAAACAAAATGGTTTTACTTTTTGGCTCACCCTAAGCAACTAACATTTTAGCAACAGCTGTCAATTGGGAGAAGGGCATAAATGTCGTTCAGGATTTGAACCTGGCTTAACGTGTTTATTTCTAACGACAATAACCGTTATGCAATGTGCGACTAAATATTTTTGAAGACACACTTTAAGTCTTTCCTGTAAGCACATTCATTTTTTTTTCATCCCGATATCTTTTCTATCTAGTTTAGCTGCCTATTCAAAAAGATATTTATTTAGTTGAGAGGATTACAGCCCGAAACTGATAATCTTCCGGGTAGAGAGTGCTTGCTTGGCTTAAAAACAATAATTGAAATCTTAGATTTTAGGTGAACTTGAATAACGTCTTTTGGACCCCGAAGGGAAATATGTAATTATTGCAGTCACGAGCCAGGCCACGCAGGTGTATACCTGCGCACGAGGTCTCTTTCAAGCTTACGAGGTCTCTCTCTCTCTCTCACTCATTTTCTCCCGCTCTCATTCTCAGGTGTGCCTTGCACGAGGTCTTGCACGAGGTCTCTCTCTCTCTCTCTCTCTCTCTCTCTCCTCTCTCTCTCTCTCTCTCTCTCTAATTCTCAGGTGTACCTGTGCACGAGTTCTCTTTCACCCTTAAGCGCTCTCTATCTCTCTTTCTTGCTCTCATTTTCTCCTGCACTCTCTCTCTCTCTCTCTCACATTATATATATATATATATATATATATATATATATATATATATTCTCAATCTTATCCTCCAACTGAAAGTATTGCAATCTATTTAGCATTAAGGGATATATCTGTAAGGTTGTATCTGTATGCATTTATCTAACAATAATGTTCACTATAGTGTCTTATTTATAGTTATTTACTAAGCGTAGGCACCCAGTGAGTATCGACATCACTAACAATGATTTGCTAATCTAGCTTGCTAACCATTACTCTACATGAGTGTCTTATTTATGCTGATTTTTTTTTCCTTTCTTTCATTTTCCGTTCTTTCCTATCTTCTTTCATTCATTCCCCCTTCCTTTCATTCATTTTTTATTTATTTTCTCTCAATCTTTTTATTTTCATTCATTCTTCCTTCCTTTCACTCATGCTTTATTTATTTTCTGTCATTTTGCTTCAGGCATTCATTCTTTCTTTCTTCTTTCATTCATTCATTATTCTTTCTTTCATTTTTCTTCATTCATTCATTGTATTCTTTCTTTCATTTTTCATTATATTCTTATCTTTCATTTTTCATTCAATTGTATTCTTTCTTTCATTTTTCATTATTCTTTCTTCATTTTTCATTCATTCATTGTATTCTTCTTTCATTTTTTTTTTTTTCATTTCATTTTATTTATCTATCTCTGTCTTTTTATTTCATTCATTATTTTTCTTTTTCCATTCATTTCCTTCCTTTCACTCCTCTTTCTTTATTTTCCCTCTGTCTTTTTATTTCACTCTTTCGTTTTTGTTTTTCATTCATTCTTCCTTCCTTCGTTCCTTTAACTTATGCTTTATTTATCTTCATTCTGTCATTTTGCTTCATACATTCATTCATTCTTTCTTAATTCATTATTCTCTTTCTTTTTCTTTTTCCCTTTATTGTTTATTTATTTTTTCCTGTCTTTTTTGTTTCATTCTTTTATTCATTTTGTCTATCTTTCTTTATTTTACATTCATAATTATTTCACTCCTTCTTTCATACATTGTTCCTGTCATTCATTCATATTTCGTTTACCCCTACTTTCATTTAGTCTTCCTTCCTTTACCTTTTTTTTTCGTTTGTGTCTTTTTCTTTCAATATTTCTTTCAATATTTTCTTTCATTATTTGTTTTTTTTGTTTGTCTCTTTTTCTTTCATTATTTCTTTCGTTCGTTCATTCTTTCTTATTTTTTCTTTCTTTTTCGTAGCATTTTCTCTCTGTCTTTGTTTCTATCTTTGTTTCATTATTTCTTTCATTCTTCATTCATTTTTTCTCTCTTTCAATACTTCATTCTTCCTTTATTTCATTAATTCCTTATTTTTTTCTTTTTCATTCTTTTATTTCGTTCTTTAATTCATTATTTTTTCTTTTCCTTTTCTTTCGGTTTAGATTTATCTTTTTCATTCATTCAGTCTTTCTTTTTTCTTTCATTCATTCTATTTTGTTGGTTTCATTCTTTCTTTATTATTATTCTTTTCTTTTTTGCTAATTTCTTTCTTTCTTCTTATCTTAAAATGAAAAATGAAATAACTCTCTGGACGAAGCATCATAACATCGTTTCGTATTATTGCCCTGAAGATGGTTCAATATATTACAAAAAGAACCGAAATCCTCGAACAATGGAAAAAACTATTAATTCATAAATAAATCCTCTGAATATTTGTTTTTCATATATTTACATATTCATACTGTTGGATTTATTTCCTTTTTTTCCTATGTACATATTGAGACGAGTGAATGTGTCTGTATGTATATATTTGTATAATATTTACGTATTAATAATATATAATATACTAACCCCTCCGTACGAGCAGGATGCGACACAGGATCAATTTCTTAAGCGGATTTTAAGGGATTAAAATTCAGAAATTTTCTTCTGTTAAACTGGTTACCTAGCCAAGGTTAACAGCCCGGTATGCCCTACTATTTACCCATAGTTGGAGGGAGAGCTTTTGGATAACTTTTCCTAGGGTATTAGCTCTATGTGAAATGCAAACAGCCTCGTCCGGTATTTGAACTCGGGTCGGCAAGTCCATTTCATACGACTCTAACCATTACACCACGCCTCCATTTAGATACTAATATACTAGATCGTACTAGTGTGCTTGATCATGCGAGATCTTATTTTATTTGTGCAAAAGTAACTGAACGTGGTGGTGAGTATTTTCTAAAATCTGCATGCAATGCAGAAAACTGAGGGTTTTTTTTTAAATATTTCACTGTGGAATCTTTAAACCTTTTAAATCTTGTTTGCTAAGCAAGTATACTTGATGCTATCTATCTGGCTAAGCAAGTATAATTGTGGCTATCTATCTAAGTAAGTAAAATCATCAAAACTATTAAAAGAATTTAAAAAAAAATTGAAATGGAAACGTTGGTCTTCCCCTACATCAAATAAAACGTTGCATGTATCTAGTAATTATTAACCAAATAATTTTTTTGAATATTTTCCACAATTTTCTCCACAAAATCGTAGGTGTTTATTTATTAGTAAACTTTTTTATTTAGCTTCTTATTATTGAAATATAAAGGCGAAAGTAAAAAAAACAATTTTAAAATTGGTTACTAAAAATAAATAAACACCTACGATTTTGTGGAGAAATTGTGAAAATTCAAAAAATATTTGGTTAATAATTACTAGAAAGTTTTATTTGATGTAGAGGGAAGAACCAACGTTTCCATTTCAATTTTTTTTAAATTCTTAATAGTTTTGATGATTTTACTTACTTAGAATAGATAGCCCAACAATTATACTTGCTTAGCCAGAATAGAAGCATCAAGTATACTTGCTTAGGGCAAAACCAGATTTAAAAAAGGTTTAATAAGATTCCAAGTGAAATATTTAAAAAAAACCCTCAGTTTCTGCATTGCATGCAGATTTAGAAAATACTGCACCACCACGTTTCAGTTACTTTTGCACAAAATAAAATAAGAATCTCGCATGATCAAGCACACTAGTACGATCTAGTATATTAGTATCTAAAATGGAGGTGCGTGGTGTATGGTTAGAGTCGTATGAATGGACTTGCCGACCGAGTTCAAATACCGGACGAGGCTGTTTGCATTTCACATAGAAGCTAATACCCTAGGAAAGTTATCCAAAGCTCTCCCTCCAACTATGGGTAATAGTAGGGCATACCGGGCTGTTATTGGCTAGGTAACCAGTTTAACAAAGAAAATTTTGAATTTTAACCCTAAAAATCCGCTTTAAGAAATTGATCCTGTGTCGCATCCTGCTCGTACGAGGGGTTAGTATATATATATATTATTAATACGTAAATATTATACAAATATATACATACAGACACATTCACTCGTCTCAATATGTACATAGGAAAAAGAAATAAAATCCAACAGTATGATATGTAAATATATGAAAAACAAAATATTCAGAGGATTTATTTATGAATTAATAGGTTTTTTTCCATTGTTCGAGGATTTCGGTTCTTTTTGTAATATATTGAACCATCTTCAAGGGCAATAATACGAAACGATGTATGATGCTTCGTCCAGAGAGTTATTTCATTTCATTTTAAGATAAGAAGAAAGAAAGAAATTAGCAAAAAAGAAAAGAATAATAATAAAGAAAGAATGAACCAACAAAAATAGAATGAATGAAAGAAAAGAAAGACTGAAATGAATGAAAAAGATAAATCTAACCGAAGAAAAGGAAAGAAAAAATAATGAATTAAAGAACGAAATAAGAATGAAAAAGAAAAAATAAGGAATTAATGAAATAAAGGAAGAATGAAGTATTGAAAGAGAGAAAAAATGAATGAAGAATGAAAGAAATAATGAAACAAGAGAAACAAAGACAGAGAGAAAATGCTACGAAAAAAGAAAGGAAAAATAAGAAAGAATGAACGAACGAAAAGAATAAAGAAGAGACATAAACAAAAAACAATAATGAAATGAAAAATATTGAAAGAAATATTGAAAGAAGACACAAACGAAAAAAGGTAAAGGAAGGAAGACTAAATGAAAAGTAGGGGTAAACGAAATATGAATGAATGACAGGAAACATGTATGAAGAGGAGTGAAATAATTATGAATGTAAAATAAAGAAAGATAGACAAAATGAATAAAAGAATGAAACAAAAAGACAGGAAAATAAATAAACAATAAAGGAAAAAAGGAAAAAGAAGAAGAATAATGAATTAAGAAAAGAAATGATGAATGTAGAAAGCAAAATGACAGAATGAAGATAAATAAAGCATAAGTTAAAGGAACGAAGGAAGGAAGAATGAATGAAACAAAACGAAAGAGTGAAATAAAAGAAACGAGGAAATAAAGAAGAGAGTGAAAGGAAGGAAAATGAATGGAAAAAGAAAAAATAATGAATGAAATAAAAAGACAGAGATAGAAATAATAACAATAAAAGAAAAAAAAAGGATATGAATGAGAAAGAATACAATGAATGAATGAAAAATGAAGAGAATATAATGAAAAATGAAAGAGATACAATGAATGAATGAAAAATGAAAGAGATAATGAAAAAATGGAAGAAGAAATGAATGAATGAATGAAGAAATGAAGTGAAAGAAAGGAATGAATTATGAAGTGAAAGAATGAATGCCTGAAGCAATGACAGAAAATAAATAAAGCATGACTGAAAGGAAGGAAGAATGAATGAAATAAAAGATGAGAGAAAATAAATAAAAAATGAATGAAAGGAAGGGATGAATGAAAGAAGATAGGAAAGAACGGAAAATGAAAAGAAAGAAAAAAAATCAGCATAAATAAGACACTCATGTAGAGTAATGGTTAGCAAGCAGATTAGCAAATCATTGTAGTGATGTCGATACTCAACTGGGTGCCTACGCTTAGTAAATAACAATAAATAAGACACTATATGAACATTATTGTTAGATAAATGCATACAGATACAACTTACAGATATATCCCTTAATGCTAAATAGATTGCAATACTTTCAGTTGGAGGATAAGATTGAGAAAATATATATATATATATATATATATATATATATAATGTGAGAGAGGAGAGAGAGAGAGTGCAGGAGAAATGAGAGCAAGAAGGAGAGATAGAGAGCGCTTAAGGGTGAAAGAGAACTGTGCACAGGTACAACCTGAGAATTAGAAGAGAGAGAGAGAGAGAGAGAGATAGGGAGGAGAGAGAGAGAGAGAGAGAGAGAGACTCGTGCAAGACCTCGTGCAAGGCACACCTGAGAATGAGAGCGGGAGAAAATGAGTGAGAAGAGAGAGAGAGACTCGTAAAGCTTGAAAGAGACCTCGTGCGCAGGTATACACCTGCGTGGCCTGGCTCGTGACTGCAATAATTACAATTTCCCTTCGGGTCCAAAAGACGTTATTCAAGTTCACCTAAAATCTAAGATTTCAATTATTGTTTTTAAGCCAAGCAAGCACTCTCTACCCGGAAGATTATCAGTTTCGGGCTGTAATCCTCTCAACTAAATAAATTATCTTTTTGAATAGGCAGCTAAACTAGATAGAAAAGATATCGGGATAAAAAAAAAATGAATGTGCTTACAGAAAAGACTTAAAGTGTGTCTTCAAAATATTTAGTCGCACATTGCATAACGTTATTGTCGTTAGAAAATAAACACGTTAAGCCAGGTTCAAATCCTGAACGACATTTAATGCCCTTCTCCCAATTGACAGCTGTTGCTAAAATGTTAGTTGCTTAGGGTGAGCAAAAAGTAAACCATTTTGTTTAGGACAGGTATAAGTACCAACACAGGAACATGTATCATTTATAAAGATGAAGCTGGTCTATGTGGATCACACCTCTTCTTCTCCACATAATCACCGTTCTCTTCAATAGCAATATTCCACTTTCCGAATGTGAGAATGTATCCCTGCCCCGTAAAATTCTGTTTTACTTTTCTTGAGCCACTTCTTCATTACAGATTTCACTTCCTCGTCACTGGAATAATATTTGCCTTCAGACTATCAATTCTCCGACCCGGATGGTAGTACCTAGGGTCCCATCTATGGGATAAAAGAATTAGTTAAAAAAATGAGTGTTCATCAAGAATGAATCAAACAGAATGTTTTTGGTATGAAATTAAAAAATAGACTTGACGTACCATAAAATC
>CM042159.1:36752927-36782927 GCA_023376005.1 Doryteuthis pealeii | reverse complement strand
TTTATGTGCATTTTCTCTCGTGAAATGCACAAGTACCATTATTATTGAAAAAGAAATCGGCAACAACGAAAGCAGATTTAACGCAAGTTTTGAAATGCTACATTCTTCAATGTAAAGCAAATGATATTAAACCCCCTTACACTTAAAAAAATAAACTAATCATATCCTTACTCTCCTTTTCCCTCTCCCCCTCTCTCTCTCTCCCCTCTCTTCTCCTTTTTTTTTTCTCTCTCATTCAACAAAGCAGGGATAATTACTTTTTATGTTGATTTAATTATACTTAAAAAGACTTAACAATAGGGAACCCACGTGTCATTTAAGTGCACCTTTTCTTTTTCTTTTTCGTTGTAATGAATACGGCGTTATAAAAGGATTCATATCATTATCTCGAATCTTACATCCTGCCAGTTTGAAAAATACCCTAAATTATGTAATTTCCTATAGAAAAGCAAGTATTTTCTTCATATATATATATAAAGTGTACTTTGAGATACTGCTTCTATATATATATAAAGTGTACTTTGGGATACTGCTTCTATATAAGTATTTACATAACCCCATAGCATGAGAAGAATGAGACACAAGGTCAATTTTTAAGCGGCCTTAAAAGAAAAAGAAAATTGACTGTGTGCCTATTCTAGGTATCAAACTGCAATGGAGTCTATCCCTTTTTCCCGAGTGCTAGACCAGGTAGATTGTTTTTGCATCTGTAACGCATAGGTTGTTTGTTTGTCGTAATTTGCGTTATATCAACCCTTTTCGGGTTATTCAATGCCGAATTAAGTCATTTTGATATTCGATTACATTTACAATACCCCCTGTAGGTTAAATGGTCACCCATCTAAGCGTAGACCAGGCTCATCGCTGCTTAACTTCGGTGATTTATCCAACTAAGACAGCGAGGGAGTCTATCCCCTTTTTACTAGGGCTAGACCAAGGAGATTCTTTTAGCATCTGAGGTGGAGCACCACACCTACCATCAGCTCCTCACTTTACCGCACTGATCTCTGTGCTACTCATTCGCTGAGTTGGCGAGGGCCGGTATCGAATCAAGTACCTTGTGATTCCTAGCCGAACACTCTACCGACTGAGCTAGAGCGAAAAGATAGAGGGAATAAAATATCGAACGGCAGTGCATCTTGCTCTATTGTCATTGTTAACAAGCTTGTCCCACAGATCAATAATCAGACCACTTTTTGTATTACAATTATCATCATGGTGTGCTAACAGCATTGGCTCGCTCTCACCATCTGTTCCTATCGGTCATTAGCTTTAGTAATTATTCAGCAGTAGACGAGGGAAATTGTCTTTTCGTCTGTGGTAGAGATCCACACCGACCATCAGCTTCCTACTTTAACGAACAGATACAAGCTGAGCTACTCATGCGCTGAGTTGACGAGGGCCAATATCGAACCCGGAAAAGTAATTAATAGCATTACAACATTTTAGATTTTAAGCCTATTTTTCAATCTGGGTCCCCGGGTACATTGGGGTGGGTTAACGGCCATTAGGGAGGTCAATTTCTAAAGGTCAACTTTAGCAGTGGCAGTCCGAAGATCTGGCGAATTAGTATATCTGTAGGTCACTAATATACTGACGTCTGACCTCCAACAGATGCATGGGCCTTTATTTTGCAGCTGGAACACTGTATATTGTATATGGTCAGAGCGTAGGGTGCGGGCGGGTGTAGATGCGTATGATTGACTAATTGTCAATCAATGTTACTCGCTAATAATTAATCATTCAGTTTGGATATTGAATTGGCAATGTGTAATTTTGGTTGTCTATACGCCAGTAAAATGTTTGCTTTACCAATATGTATATAAGGCAATTATTTTATCGATATATGTATCAAACTGACACTGAGATCATTCATCTTTTTGTCTCTCTTTCTCTACGAGAATAACCCCAAAAGTAAAATCTCTAAGATATTTAGAAATCACAGAAACGTCTAAATCAAATTGTCTATAAGCCAGTAAATTGTTTGCTTTAGAGAATTAATATAATGCAATTATTTTATCGATATATCTATCAAACCATTCATCTTCCTGTCTCTCTTTAAATCTATTAAATGTTATTTGTATGTTGCAGGTGAGAGCACTTTACAGTGGAGATCCCTTGTGTTCCTTAATGTTAGGCAGAATCTTTGTCTTCCTTAGTGTTAGGCAGAATTTTTGTCTTCCTTAGTGTTAGGCAGAATCCTTGTCTTCCTTAGTGTTAGGCAGGATCCTTGTCTTCCTTAGTGTTAGGCAGAATCCTTGTCTTCCTTAGTGTTAGGCAGGATCCTTGTCTTCCTTAGCGTTAGGCAGAATCCTTGTCTTCCTTAGTGTTAGGCAGAATCCTTGTCTTCCTTAGTGTTAGGTAGAATACTTGGTTGTTAATCCGTTCGTCCGAGTTAACTTTTAGGGTTACCAGTTGGAATATCTTGGGCTATATAAGGTGTGTTGGAACCCACCACTTAATTCTATAAAAACTGCGTGGACGCTGGAATTCAATCAGCCAATCAGCACCCCTGAGCGACTTTGAATATCAGCCATTAAATAGTTAACTAACCACGCATTCGAGCGTGTTAATTGGCTGATTGAATTCTAGCGGCCACGCAGATTCTCTAAGATTAAGTGGTGGGTTCCAGCACACCTTATATAGCCCAAGATATTCCAACTGGTAACCCTAAAAGTAACATTCAACACAATTATAACAGAGTTACACACCCATAAACAAACAACAAATCGTAGATATAAACAATAGAAAAAGAAAATTATTAAGTTTGAAATTCATTACTACAATATTTTAAAACCAGCTTTCTTTTATTTTAATATATATAATATATATATATATATATATATATATATATATATGTATGTGTGTGTGTGTGTGTGTGTGTGATCGGAGCATTATGTAACGCAGCACATATTAACATCAAATATAAAAACACACACGTTACTACATCCACACTGACATGGATTAATACGAACAACTGTGAACATTCCTTTTAGGCTTCGAGGTCTTCTGAAGACGGGATATTAATTCCGAAATAGTAAGGAAACATAAAAGAACAAAAAAATACAGGTAAATGAGCAAAATACTCGTTACCTTTCCTTCCTTCGCATTGTGATATGCTTTCAAAATCAATCTACAAATCAAATAAACAAACACACACACAGTATATATCAATATATATATATATATATATATATATATATATGTGTGTGTGTGGTATTTGTGGTAAAGGTAACTTACCAGTGAAAATAGTTACAATGGTTAGTTGATGCAAGTTTCACAATGTTAAGACATAGATATAACAAATATAAAGTGTTCAATACGTGAGTAGAGCGAATTTATTATAATAATGGTACACAGTAATAACCTACTCGAGTTTCACCATAAGGATCTTCAGGATTAAATCCACTGGATTAATCAAGAATTAATCAATATCTTGATTAATCCAGTGGATTTAACCCTGAAGATCTTTATGGTGAAACTCGAGTAGGTTATTATTGTGTACCATTATTATAATATATATATATATAAAATAAGAAAATAAATCTGATGTTATATAGAAATAGAAAAAAATATTCCAAAAAAAGATGAAGAATAAAGTCATCTTTTTTAGAATACTTTGTTTTCCTCTCTCTCTCTCTCTCTCTCTCTCTCTCTCTCTCTCTCTCTCTCTCTCTCTCTCTCATATGTATATAATGAATATAAAAATAAATACATCTTTTTGGGAATACTTTTTATATATATATATACATATATATGTCTGTGCGTGTGTGTGTGTGTCTGGCTATGTGTATTGCATGAGATAGACAGTTACATAGAACATAAAAGCTGTATCGTGATTAATGTTCTAGACGATGTATATTATGTTATTTATACATTTTATCTACTAAACTTTACTTAGTCTGGCAGACAAGTCTTCGTGTTGCTTACAATACCTGTTGTTTTAAGCGGTTATCAATCATAAGTACAGCACAAGAACAGCACTGATAATTTCTATGATCTGCCGGGAACTGTTATTTTCAGTCGGATTTCCCCATGAATGATATATATATATATATTATTTGTAAATCGGTTATTCGATTTTTCATAATTTCTTCTACTTTCGCTATTCACAAAACTATACGATCATGTGTGCTTTCATAATTGCGACTTCGTCGACGAGAGAAATAAATGACTTGCCATGTAGATATTTGAATATATAATTTTTTTTCTGTATATTATAATAAAAATTATCAGTCTGACGCTCAGTTTAGGTGAATCTAGAATCATATATATATATATATATACTAACAGGACCTATTGATATACCACATACATATATATATATGCATACATACATACATCGCCGTCTTCACGTGACAAATACCGATTATATGTAATAATGATGATTATGATGCTGTTTTTTGGGGTTTTTTTAGAAAAAGCCTAAAATATGTCCATCATTCGGTGGTGATTTGATTTAACTAACACCTGTAATTATAGTTCTGTTAATCTAATGGTTTTTGTGACAATATTAAGTTTTGAAATGATCCTTCTAATTTATTACACTGGTTTGTGACATTTTTTAAGGTTGAATATATAAGGGCTGATTTTTAGGTAGTTTTTATAATCTGAATCCAAAGATCATACCCATGTTTTCTAATCAGATCAATTTTGTAAGATATAAGCCCTTATTTGAAATGTATAGAAGAATATATATACAAGTTTTGTTGAACTGTACAGACAATTCCTGTCGGACAAGTTTTTCGTTGATCCGTTCCAATTTTCGGGCCAACTTTCTGGTGCCGGGGTGTAACTGGTATAACTGTCCCCCAAAGGTTTCAAAACCAGCGTTTCAAATCACTACTGCAACGCTCGCCCGAACCACTACCATTCCTACAACCTCCTACTACCAATGGTTATTAGCTCCTACTTCTAATTCCTTGCTACTACTCGTTCTGGTTAAAAACGAGACACGAAATCATACCATTGTTTCCCACCTGAGGATGCAAATTGTATTGTATTGGGGGACTGTTATACCAGTTACACCCCAACACCAGAAAGATGGCCCGAAAATTGGAACGGATCAACGAAAAACTTGTCCGACAGGAATTGTCTGTACAGTTCAACAAAACTTGTATAAAAGAAGAAATGGTGCCAAAATACACTTATTTTATATATATATATATATATATATATATATATATATATATATATATATATATATATAAAGAAAATTTTGAAAAAACAAGTGTTCCGAAAATGGGATGAATTTAATTATCGATGTTTAAACATTTCGGTTACATTGAACCTTCATCAGGATGTATCTTGGGGCGAAGAAAATGATGGATATTTTTATATGTGACAGGAGATGAATATATATATAAACATAATTGATACGGTTCCAATTATTACAAGATAGTAAGATATCTAACCCAGTAGATAACTAGCTTGGTAGATAGACATTGTTAATAGACATTAATAGTTATCCACAAATATTAAACTAGATCTAGACATCGATAGTTGCAAGAGGATAAACAAGAAGCATATATCGATTCCTCCTATATGTTGTGCGTGGAGAATACGAATTAGGACTCAATGTCACTGAGAATGTTGACACTCTCTGATGAGAATGCTGACCCCCACTGGACTCGAATAGTGGGAAAAGAAGATAACACACACACCATAAACGCAGGTGCTTCAGAAACCAAGTGGTGTGATGGAATAACAGATAACGTTGGCAGTTAGGAAAATGCGTGGGCAATAGCATGGCCATAAAAGGCTAGACAAGATTTAAAGATCCCATATATATATATATATATATATATATATATATATATATATATATATATATATATAGTATTAGTAGTAGAGTAACAAAGTTCAGGTTCATTTTTTTAATACATTGATCACTTTTGGATAATTTACGTAAGCCACTGTAATGAAAAGTTTAAAGCTGCAATAATTGGATACTATATATATATATATATATATATATATATATATATATATATATATATACATATATAATATTAAATATAACTGTTTATACAGTGGTTTTAGGGAGCATTTACCTAAGGTTTCTGGCTAATGCCTTCTTCAGAATGCTTCCTCTCATGTCCCTCATGTGTTGGTAAACAAACGTTTTACGGTTGAAACTAAGGACGCTGTTAATTTTAAATTAAGGCTCACAAATTTATCTCCCCTTGAAGTCCCTGAAGTCGTCTTGTTATGGCATTTCTAGTTAACTAGAAATGCCATAACAAGACGACTTCAGTTCCAGTGATCTTCTGAAAAAGAGATTTTATCTCGAAAATTAAAGAATAAAATACAGGTTAAGACACAACACCATTGTTACCTTATTATTTTTCTTTACACCTGCATTGTGATAGCCTTCAAAATATATATATACTTTGAATACGTTTAATAAGTAATTAGACTAGCAAAATAAAAATACACCCTCCGGGCGATGTAAAAGTAATTTTTGACAGATATTACCTGAGCGGGTGGGAACTAAAAATTCAATGTCATATAGTGTCTACCATAAGTATGTAAAATCGTCAAATTTATTAAAGGAGTAAAAATAAAAATATAAGAAAGACAATTTGAAATGGAAACAGTTCCTATAACTTTAAATATTATATCAGAATAAAACAATCTATATATAAATATATTACGCCGGGCATCTATTTATTGAAACAATGAGAATTGTCTACCGTTGCATGCTCATATTTTTAGTATATTTATTCTATGTTATGACGTTGGATTATGTGTTGGGTAATGGGATGTAAGCAGTGACGCAGTTTTTGTTACAGACAAAAACCGGAAGCGAATCTCCATTATTGATAGATTAAACATATTCAGTGTTTGTTTTTTACAGTTTTGTCCATAATGTTATTTCTTTTTGTATTGATTTGATCCGGTTATCCACCTGCCCCATTATCTAATATTTCTTCTGTTTTCTCCTTATCTTTTCAGTATGTTTCCAAGTTGGTTTGAATTCCATAGCGTTGTTTGGTCCTCGATCGTACATGGTGGCATCCTATGTGAACTCAATGTGCAATGCCTTGAAGATTCCTCACATTGAGGTTCGCATGGACCACTTTCTCTCAGATGTCCCCACCTTCTCTATCAACCTCCACCCAGACATGCACCAACTCAGCAAGGCTTACCTGGATGTCATCACATACTTTCAGTGGAAGCAAGTTCTTGTCATTTTTGGTGATAAAGAAGGTAAGTCGAGACAGTCAGATATTATGTTTGATTCTCGGAAATAAATAAAAAATATATATATATTGTCATAATGTTTGAGATGAGGCTTGATAATCTTTATTAAGAGAGTAATACCAAAACAAAATTTCCCATTCACACACACGTACATACACATAATCACTACACACACGCACACACAATTATAATTCACACACACATACACAAATACACACAATTACAATTCACACACAAACATATACATAATTACTATTCAAACACATAATTACCATTCAAACATACACACTCATAAACACAATTGCCATTCACACACACATACAAACAATTAGCATTCACACACATACACAAGTGCCATTCACACACACACATACACACAGGAACCATTCACACACACATAGACATAGAAGTACATGAAATGACAATGACAATTCACACACACATACACACAATTACCATTCACACACACACACACACACACAAATACACTCGCTT
This sequence comes from Doryteuthis pealeii, assembly GCA_023376005.1. Taxonomy (NCBI): domain Eukaryota; kingdom Metazoa; phylum Mollusca; class Cephalopoda; order Myopsida; family Loliginidae; genus Doryteuthis; species Doryteuthis pealeii. Next base: position 36,775,226 of record CM042159.1, on the reverse strand, counting down.
ACATACAATTACCATTTTCACACACACAAACACACACACACACACACACAAACACACACACACACACACACACACACACACATTATTAATGTTCGTGAAATCTAATAAACCTTTTCGGAGGAATTATTCTTTCGATATATATTTCCTAATTTTCTTTGTTCGAAAAATAGTAACCGATGTTTGAATCAAATAAGAAATAAATTCGGCCATCTTTCTTTTTTTTTTTTTTTTTTTTTTGTAAAAAGAAATCATCGATGTGAAAATCAGAAGAATAAAAAAAAAAGGGGAAAATTCTAACAATTCAAATAATAAAAATAAAAATGATTATTTGGAAGGATCTGAAATAAATTTAAAAAAAAATGATAATATCAAAATGACTCTCACATGATCAGAGAACTTAATTTCTGTTACTCAATGGAAGAGATCGATTTTAAGGGCACGTTAACCGGTCTGGGGTTAATTTATGCCTATAGAATAGGGAATCCTGACACTTAAGTGAGTAAGTAAAGTCGTCGGGGTGGCCTGAAGTCGGTATCAGCCAGACAGCGGTCTATCCCTTTTTCACAATCTGATAATCTAATTATTACAACGTTTGATGTGTTTAATTAAAACCCATTGCACAACAGTTCAATGTGTAATGTAAATTCGCCGGGGCGGCCTAAAGTCGGTATCAGCCAGATAGCGAAGGAGTCTATAACCTTTTCCCTAGCGCTAGACCAAAGAGATTGTATTTGCGTCTGGGGTGGAGTACCATCCCTACCGTCAGCTCGTTACTTTACCGCACAGATCCCAGTGCTGCTCATACGCTGATTTGGCGAGGGCCGGTATCAAACCAGAAACCTTGTGATTCCTAGTCAAACGCTCTATCGACTGAGCTAAACCGGCTATAATTCGAAGAATTTGAAAACAGACTTATTTGAACCTAGGAGTAATGGCAAACATATTACCCGAAGCTAAATAACTGGAATCTCACCAGGAGATCCAGTTTAATGCCATACCCAAAACACGCATTATGGGGTGGAGTTATGCCTCTGTAGAGGATCAGGTCAACGTATTCTAAGACCTGCCTAAAAGGCGCAAGGGTGGGGGTAGATTAAAACTGAAAAAGCTAGTGGAACTAAAACATAAAATCAAGGCAATCCGTTTCCATATTTTTATTAAGTTAGAAAGAATTTCAAATTCATAACTACGAGGGTGAGTCAAAAAGTAATGCCATTTTGTTTAGAACAGGTATAATTATCAACACATGAACATGTATCATACATCAAAAGGAAGCTGGTCGTCTGTGGATCACATCCCTACTTCTACATATAGTAACCGTTTCTCTCAATAGCAATGTTCCACCTTCAAATGAGAGCATGTTCGGGGTGAATCAAGGGTAGGGGTAAATTAAAACTGAAAAAGCTAGTGGAACTAAAACATAAAATCAAGGCAATTCGTTTCCATATTTTTATTAAGTTAGAAAGAATTTCAAATACATAACTACGAGGGTGAGTCAAAAAGCAATGCTATTTTGTTTAGGACAGGTATAATTACCAACACAGGGACATGTATCATACATCAAAATAAAGCTGGTCCTCTTTGGATCACATCCCTACTTCTCCACATAGTCACCGTTTAGCTCAATAGCAACGTTTCACCATTAAATGAAAGCATGTATCCCTGCCCCATAAAACTCTTTTGACTCTTCTTTGAGCTACTTCTTCACTACAGATTTCACTTCTTCGTCACTTGAATAATGTGTTCCTCTCTTCGGCCCCATGAAAGAGGGTTTGAGAGGCAAACATTATTCCAGTGACGAGAAAGTGAAATTTGTAGATAGGTGTGGCTCTCCACCTCAACAAAATCCATCTTTTCGGTCAGATGCTTTTGAAAAGGGTATAGACTCCCTCGCTGTTAAACTGATATCGATAATTGGCCACTCCACCGACTTTACTTACTTTATATCCTGCGATTATGATGAAGATACTTTCCATGAAAACTTGGTAGTTTGTTTAATATATCATGAATATATATTTTATTGTCGAACCCTTAAGACACAAAGGGCAATCCTGTAAGAACATATTTTCTTTCATTGGATCCTGAAATGCTGATGAATTCATTGATGCCAAAGAAAGTGCTCAATTCCGAGATTTAGCGGAGATTTGAGCCCTTACAACCCCCTTATATATATTTACCAACCCCTCCGCAAAAGTAGGATGCGACACAAGGTCAATTTCTTAAGCGAAGTTTAACAGGTTTGAATTCAGAGTTTTCCTTCTCCTAGACTGGTTACCCTGCCATGGTTAAAGAGTCCAGTCTGCCATACGATTTACCCATAGATGGAGGGAGGGTAGGATTCATACCGTTCCCAAGGGGTATTAGCGCTAAGTGAAATGCCAACAGCTTTGTCCAGGAATTGAACTCGCGTTGATGAGTCCATTTCCTACGACTCTAACCATTAGACCAGACGCCTCCATTACAACCCCCTTATAGTGCCTGAAAATGACCAATTTCGTGAAAATTTAAGTGGTCGATTTTATTGGCTTTTCTTATAGATTTCGATGCGTAGATTAACATGGTAAAAGATAATTGAATTATGTTGAGAATTGACGGAGATATGAGGTTTCAAAGATCCCCTAAAAATGCCCTTTTTAAGGAATTATTAGTCTACCTATTTTCGTGAAAATTTAAGTTGTCGATTTTATTGGCTTTTCTGATAGATTCTGATGCGTAGAATTCATTGATGCCAAAAGAAAGTGCTCAATTCGGAGATTTAGCGGAGATTTGAGCCCTTATAACCCGCTTATAATGCCTGAAAATGACCAATTTCGTGAAAATTTAAGTTGTCGATTTTATTGACTTTTCTGATAGATTTCGATGCGCAGAATTCATTGATGCCAAAAGAAAGTGCTCAATTCGGAGATTTAGCGGAGATTTGAGCCCTTATAACCCGCTTATAATGCCTGAAAATGACCAATTTCGTGAAAATTTAAGTTGTCGATTTTATTGACTTTTCTGATAGATTTCGATGCGCAGAATTCATTGATGCCAAAAGAAAGTGCTCAATTCGGAGATTTAGCGGAGATTTGAGCCCTTATAACCCGCTTATAATGCCTGAAAATGACCAATTTCGTGAAAATTTAAATTGTCAATTTTATTGGCTTTTCTGATAGATTCTGATGCGTAGAATTCATTGATGCCAAAGAAATTGCTCAATTCGGAAATTTAGCGGAGATTTGAGCCCTTATAAACCTCCCTTATAGAGACTCAAGATTTAGACCCTCGTCGGTTTCTATCCATTGTACATGCCGCGAGATTGACTCTATTTCTTTTTTGCTTTCCAATTGGCCAATGCAAACATTTCAAGAAGAGAGACCAGCAATGTTAACTTAATCTTAGAATTAATGGATTGAAAAAAAAAAAAAAAAAAAAAAAAAAAAAAACAACAACATTAACATAAAACACATAAACAAAAATGAAAAGCAAATCGAAACTAAAAAAAAAAAACCAAAAAAACTATTTTGGTAGGGAAACGTCTAAAATGATGTCGAGAAAAACAAATACAATAAAAAAAAATAAACAAACACACAAAAGAAATATTCTGATTAGGTCCTCAATAAAGACTAAAGGATCTTTTATTTATTTCTTTTATTTATTTGTTTATTAGTAGTGTTCATTATTAGTGTTCGTTTCAGTTATATTGGATAAACAAATAGTGAAATCGGAACTAAGAAAGTAAATAAAATATATTAATATCAATAACCATGTTCATAAAATACGATTTGCAGTTGATGGAAAAAGAAAGGAAGAAAATAATATAAAACGAAATGGAAATAAAAAGAGAAAAAAAAGAAAAATGCTAATCTCGGGAGAAGTTATGCTTGCTTGTAGAATTGAGAAGAGAGAAATAAAAAAAAGTTTTTAAAAAATTAAAGAAATAAAAAAGATGATCTAATATTTGAAGATATGAAATGGGAATGTAAAACGAACGGTAAGGAAACAAAGAAAGTGGCAAATATCGGAAGGATGAATGAAAGTGAAAAAAAAAAGGAAAAATAAAATTGGGATGAATAATGTAGAATCGAAGAAATTAATGAGAAAAAAAAAAAGAAAATTTGGGTAAAAATCATGAAGAGACGCAAGAAGGAAATCTTTGGGAAGTTGACAGAATCGAAGATGATAAATCTTTTTTTTTTTATTTTTGTTATTTGTTATTTGTTATCTCTGAAAGAGCTTTTTTTTCTATACATCTCATCTCCCTTCTGAGAGAATTTTGCTGTCTGTTGTTGAATATAATATATATATATATATATATATAATGTCTGAGTATGTGTGCGTGCATATATATATATATATATATATATGTATAATATATATATGTATATATATATATATATATATATATAGTGTCTGAGTATGTGTGTATATATATATATATATATATATATATATATATATATATATATATATAGCACTTTGTAATATTTATTATCTTGACTCACTCTTTTTTATTATTTTGCCGTGAGTCAAAATTGTGACAGAAGATTCACAGATATGTTGATGTCGAAGATTTAGATATAAAACATCTGATGACATAGCAAAACATAATAACATAAATTAATTCACTTTCTTCTGGAATGTAGCATAAAGCCTAAAAAATAAAACACCTTATATAATATATATTCATATCTTTGTGTGTGTGTGTATACATATAGATAGATAGATTATATATTGTGCTACATTTATGAATAGTGCTCAATATCGTTGATAGATCAATTATGATATTGTGGATATGAAGTCAACTTAGTCTTTGTTTGAAAAGATATTAGTGCTATGTGACATAAAAACAGACTTGTCATGGATATCCTACGATGATAACCATTACAACACGTCCCTCGTTATTTCTATATACGGAAGATTCTAATTTACTGAGCTGCTTACCAAAGTTAGTCGCAGATCCGAATATCTTTAAAGCCCTGTATTCTGGGACTTTACACCGACTACAACTCTGCAGAGGGTTAACATCCCCCTAATGAAGCCACCTATTAACCGTGGGTAGAAACCCGTAATGTTCAAGGATGTAACGCTGGCTGAGCAGTATTTAGACTTGCAACACTCCACTTTTGGTTCTTACTTAGGCTAGACGGGCGGTCGTAGTTAAGCCCTAGCACCTATATGATTTCCCCAAACTTATTGCGTTTATGGCAAGCCCCAACCCTTTTTCTCATATATGAGCTAGAAGGCTGAGGATTTTAGTGTCCTGTGTGTGGCGTTAAACACTAGCTGATGGCCAAGTTCCACGTATGGAAATCTGGATTTTGGTTTGGTTTGTTTTACGGCATAGCAACCTCAGTGGGTCATTTAATGCCGATAAAGTTTTGAAATAAATCAATTCTTAATGGATAATACAATTTTTTTATAAATACATTTTTCTATTTAACCCATAGATGGGACCCTAACAGGTACTACCACTCCGGGTCACAGTGGACCAGGGAGCAATGGTGATGAATGGGGTGCTCCACATTCCCCAAACCTCCAAAACTGGAACCTCGCCATCAGATAGAGTTTAACATCATTCCCAGGACATTTAGACCTGCAGCCACCGCCTTCTAGCACCCATATGATAAAAAAGGGGTTGGGGCTTGCCATAAGGGCAATAGGATTGGGAAAATCATATAGGTGCTAGGGCTTGACGTGACCAGCCGATTGATCGGAGGGGGCCTCTCCGACCGCCCGTCTAGCCCAAGATAGGGCCACAGTGGAGTATTGCATGTCATGAATTGCGCTTCCACCTGAGCTCTATCCTTAAGCATCACGGGTCGCTACCCACCGCTAACAGGTGGCCCCATTGGGGGAGTCTTACCCCTCTGCAGAGGTGCAGTCGGTGCATTCTAACGCCCCAGCCGACAGGGCGGGGAAATCTGGAGAATGTGGAATACCCCTTGATCATCACTTTAGTGCTCTGGGAAATGCAAACAGCATTATCGAGGATATCCTACGATGATAACTATTACACCGCGCGCCTCATTATTTCTATATGTAGAGAATTTCAACCGTTGTTTTTTTTTTTAAACAGATTGACTGAAAGGTAGTCTCCGATCCCACGATCTTCAATGAGACATTGTATCAACGTCAGATTTTTTTTTTCCGCTAGTGGATGCAGGTGTAGAGGATATCTTCATTCGCATAAATAAATGATTACTTTCGCATCACAGAATAATTGACTTTTTCAGCTAAATAAATGTTAATGTCAAACTTAGGATCGAGTAAAGAAGAAAAACAATCTGAAAGTGGTATAGGCACACCTGCGCCGCATCGACATTTTTTTAAAAATGTGCATATATACTAATTGACGCGTGGTGTAATGGTTAAAGTCATGGGAAATGGACTCGTCGCCCCGAGTTCAAATCCTGGATGTGGTAACTGCATTTCACTTAGCGCTAATACCCTTGGGAAAGGTATGAATCCTACTCTCCCTCCAGCTATGGATACATAGTAGGGTAGACTGGGCTCTTTAACCTTGGTTAGGCAACCGGTCTAGGAGAAGGAAAATTCTGAATTCAAACCTGTTAAACTCCGCTTAAGAAATTGACCTTATGTCACATCCTGCTCGTGCGGAGGGGTGGTATATATATATTATATATATATATATATATATATATATATATATATATATATATAATCGAAATAGAGAATTGTTTATTTTAATGGCATGTCAAGGCTTGTGGGTTATTTGATTCTATTGGATGTGCGTGTTGTAATGATTAGAGTTGTAAGAAATGGACTCATTGACGCGAATTCAAATCATGGTTGAGGCTGTTTGCATGTGAATAATAATGTTGGATATTAGTCAGATTGATCGTTATTCATTTAAAATTCATAATCTAATTGTTACCAATGGGTCATTCCATGTCAAATCATCCAGGTTATGTCACACACCTCCTTTCATTTTTCTGAAATTTTATACAGGTATGGACTATGTTAAAGTTAGACATTCCCCAAAATTTGAGCTTCCAATTCCAAGAATCGGCGAAGTTATGTCAATTTTAGCTCTCCAATTTGAGGTGGGGTTCGCAAAAAATGGCTTTCTGTAATCTATTTTTGTCTTTAAAATGAATTCTTCCCTACTCCTAGAAATTGGTTTATATGCATTTTTGCTCGAAATTTAAAAAATTTTTGAAAAGTTGTTGATGATTTTTTTTTTGATTTTTTCATATCAAGTCAAATATCAATGGCACTGCATCTATCACTATAAGATTTTTTCTCTATTATTATCCTATTATTGAACATTATTTGCCAAAAAGATAAGCTCTTTGCCATTTTTCTGGATGATTTGACATGGAATTACCCCAATAATTGTGTGACGGTAATATTGCAGTTAATCAAGTTTCTCATAGGGTTAAATTTTTAATCAATTTCAGAGAGATTAAAGTACTTTGTATTAAAGACAGTATTTGAAGTTGCATTTCAAGTATTCCTAGCCAATATAAATGATTCCACACAATGTTTTCAATTAATCCATACCAGTATATTCTTTTAAAGTAACTATTAAAATAGTAATTTGAAGCTTTCAAGAGAATTGAAAAGCTGTGGAATATGGGGGTGAAAATATTACCAGTTGTATTTGGGCACTCGGAACGGCTCTTACAATTTTAGCAAAAAGACCAAGAAAAAATTCGAGCGTAGTTGAAATTTTCTAGACACAGGTTGAAATTTCCAGGAATAAACAACCATACAAACATAATCAGATCTTTATGCAACCTCTCCTTGTTTAACCACATCCCATAAAATGCTAATTTTTAAATTATACACGATATGTATTACATTTGTAGGGGATTATCTTCGCCGGAAGAGTTATCTTCTCGCAGCGTTGCTGTTTACTAGAGGACCTCTGGTATTGAAGCGCGTTCATTGGAACTTGGCTTTCTTCTCAAGAACTGCTATAGAGTCTATCTAACCTTCTAACATTTACTGTTCTTTATACAGCATGGCTATCCTTTAGTTCCATGTCTGTATTTATATGTTAGGTACATTTGGGTATCTTGTTTAACCTAAATATTGTATATGTATTTACATGTTCTATTCTCCTGTACATTATGTATCTTATCGTTTCCATGTGCTGTTATATATATTAAATGTTTTCTCCCCCAACATGTCGGAATTGTATGAGCATTAATTACATTGAAACTTACACTTCGGAACCATTATGCATGACATAACCCCAGACGGGTTATATGCCGTTAAAATCATAAACAAAGAAAAAATCATGGAGACTTGTTGTCACTGACTCCAGTGAAAGACTATCAGCTAATGCCGGTGTTAAAGCTCCCGAGTAGGGAAATGACTGACTGATATTTTTAGAGCGAAAATAATGATAAACAAAACTCTTAAATGAAATCCGAGAAACGAAGATTTTACAAACACTTTTAGCTATTTCATTCCACTGTCCACACGATTTATTCTCTCTTTATTATTTTCAAAATTATATTTGTAGTTTCTCTGTGTTTTAGTCTCAAGAGGCAATACATATTTCTCGAAGCAGATGCACGTGTATGTTTGCAGTGGTGAACGCACTTGCTATTCTAGTAAAAAAAAAAAGAAAAAATGCAAGAGCTCAGTCGGTAGAGCATCCGCCAATGAATTACAAGTTTTCTAGTTTGATACCGGCCCTCGTCAATTCAGCGTATGAGTAGCACAGGGATATGTGCGTTAAAGTGGGGAACTGGTGGTAGGTGTGGGTCCCCACCTCAGACGCTAACATAATCTCCTTCGTCTAGCAAAAATGAAAGGGGATATACTCCCTCGTCGTGTTTCTGATACCGATATTAGGTTGCCCCAACGACTTTACTTTGAAAATGGTATGCAGTTAAACTGGTGCGTGGGATATTTTAAGTGGAAAGAGGCTGCACAGACCCCAGTCCACTATCTTGGCAGTTGGTCCCACAGAGAGAGACAGTTCCGCGCATGATAATTACTAAAATGTTAGACTTTAAGTTTTATCTTACTTATTTCTCTAAATAATCTTCATTGCATAATTTCGAAAAACATTTTTTAAAAAGAAAAGATTTTCCACGTTGTTTTGCTAAATGGGTAAGGCCTATTTTGGACCTGGGGGGTGGCGAACTAGATAAAACGTCATCATGTGAACTTTACAATTTCTGAACTTTTCGTATATTTACATGTAAAGTGGAGTGGCTTATTGTCGGTATCTCTCTTAATTCATTCCGTTTCTTCTATTTTATTTCTTAATTTTCATTCCATTTTTTCTTCTTCATCATCCTGTTCTCGCTTATCTCTGATCTTTCTCAATCTCTTTGTCATTATTTTTCTTTTGTTCATTTTGATCTCTTTTTACTTCTATTTTTTAAAGATCGTATGTTCTTTTTTCTATCATTCTTAGTCATTCAGTTTTCTTCTATTTTATTTCCTAATTTTCATTCCATTTTATATTCTTCTTCATTTTTTTCTCTCTTATATCTGATATTTCTCACTTTGTTATTATTTTTATCTTTTCATTTTCTCGCTCTTTGACCCCCCTCTCTCTCTTTCTCTCTCTCTCTCCCTGTATCTATCTATATATATATATATATATATATTTTAAAGATCAGATTTTCCTTACTCCAACATCACTAAACTCAATCCATTTTTTCCTATTTTATTTCCTAATATTAATTCCAATTCTTCTTCTTCTTCTTCTTAATATTATTATTATTATTATTATTATTACAGGTGTTCTTTTCTTTTATTTCCTCTTTCTCCATCTTTCTCTACCACTCTTCCTGTTCATTGCTCTTTATCTGTATTTTCTTCTTCTTCTTCTTCTTCTTCTTCTTCTTCTTCTTCTTCTTCTTATTATTATTATTATTATTATTATTATTATTATTACTGGTGTTTTTTTCTTTTATTTCGTCTTTCTCCATCTTTCTTTACCTCTCTTCCCATTCCTTGCTCTTTATCGGTATTTTCTTCTTCTTCTTCTTCTTCTTCTTCTTCTTCTTCTTCTTCTTCATTTCCGATCTTTTTCCATCTCTTATACATTATATTTCTCTTGACTTTTTCATGTCTCTTCTAATTTTCTTGTCTTATTTAATTTTTGTTGTCTTTTTTGTTGTTCTATCTCCCTCGAGACGTAATTGGTACAGAATTAGCGAAAGTGGTAGAACGGCAATTCTTAAGTGGTCCGAGGACATACTTGATGATTTTTGTGCGCATGACTCAACTCATCGATTCTAGAGTCTCAAGATCTTCTCAACCAATACGACATGCATCATGCCAATGTAGCAAGAATAAAAAAAAACATGAAAAGAGCAAACGATTGGAAATAAAGGATAACTACATAGAAAAGTGAATGTTATTTCTAAATTAATGACTTCACGATAGCATTGAGTCATTTGAAGATAGTTTAGTGAAAACATTTAAAGGTCAAAATCAAGAGACGACATTTTATTTATTTTCGTTTTTAATGGTTGGTTGGTTTGTTTCTTTTACGTTATGTTCAGTTATCGAATGCCGCAAACAGATTTAGTTTTTGCAAGTAATTATATGGTTTCATGTAACTATTTATACTGGATAATAATAATAATAATAATAATAATAATAATAATAATAATAATGGTATATGCATAAACCAGAATCTGTTCTTGAGAACGAAACGCATAAAATTCTCTGGGTCTTTGAAGTAAAAACGGATCACCTTATCCCAGCAAGAAGACCAGACCTAGTGTTGATAAACAAAAAAAGAAAGAACTTGTCAACTGGTGGATTTTGCAGTGCCAGCCGATCACAGGGTGAAGCTAAAGGAAAATGAAAAAATAGACAAATATCTTGACCTTGCCAGAGAACTGAAAAAGTTATGGAATGTGAAGGTGATACCAATTGTAGTTGGTGCACTTGGAACAGTCCCAAAAGAATTGGAAAAGGGTCTGGAATGTTTGGAAATCAGAGGAAGGATTGAAACCATTCAGAACACTGCACTGCTGCAATCTGCCAGAATACTCAGAAGAGTCCTGGAAACCTGAGGAGACTTGCTGTCACTCAGACTCCAGTGAAAGACCATCAGCTAACGCTGATGTGAAAACTCAAATGGAGTAAATAATAATAATAATAATAATAATAATAATAATAATAATAATAATACTGCACTGCTGCAGTTGGCTAGAATACTCAGAAGAGTCCTGGAGACTTGAGGGGATTTGCTCTCACTCAGACTCCACTGAAATGCCATCAGCTAACGCTGATGAGAAAAACTCAAATGGAGTGATAATAATAATAATAATAATAATAATAATAATAATAATAATAATAATAATAATACACAGCATCGTTGAAATCAGCTAGAATACCCTGTGAAAGGTATGAATCCAACAACTCTTCAGTTTCTTCTCATTTCTGAACTTTATATATATATATATATATAAAGACCACCTATTTTTTTTTCAGTGTTGATCTTGTTCAAAATCTTTTTAGAACAACTTGGAATATAGGACGATTCGGACTATACTATTTCTCTGAATTCTTGAGATGATGCTTAATAATTTGTTTTATTTGGATTATTCGGACTATTGTCCACATCTTTATTGTTATCTACACAACATTTCAACGGATGTGCCCTCCGGCCTTCAAGTATTTCTTGTCGGACTATGAAACCTCCTCGAACTGTGGGGATACTACCTACGTAATCACTGACAAATCAAAATTTATTCATATTCACCAAAACTTTAATCCAGAATGCCACTTTGTTGAGTTAGTTTATGGTTAGTTATTTTGTTTAATGGTATATCAACCTTTGTGGGCTATTTAATGCAAAATCTTGTTTTGTTTTTTTCTTTTGTTTTCTTTTTCTTTTTTGTTGGTTGATTGGATCTTAACCCAAACAAAATGTATATTTATACTATTGATATAATGTAGTATCATCAATGTCTCTTGCCAATATCCAAGGATCATCATTTACGGACATTCCTTGATGAGATATATCTTTCCTGTGTGTACACTTGGAATCTAAAATGATCTCCACTCATTTGACATTTTATAGTAATTGGAAGATTTATTTTCCCAAAATGCAACGCCAAATTCACACACACACACACACACAGGTATATATATATATATATATATATATATATATATATATATATATATATAAGGTGTGTCAAAAAAAATCTCGAGATTTTTTGTACTTTTTTGACATACCTTGTATTCTGAAAAAATTAATGAATCGAACGTTATTTTTTTTTGAGAATACAAGGTGTGTCAAAAAGTACAAAAAATTTCGATACTTTTTGACACACCTTGTGTGTGCATATATATATATATATATATATATATATATGGGTAAATAGTAGGTCAAACTCGGATCTTTAACCTTGGTTAGGTAACGAGTCTAGGAGAACGAAAACTCTGAATTCAAACCTGTTAAATTCGGCTTAAGAAAAGGGACGATTGTGTTATGTCCATTTTTTAAAACTACGTCACCTGTGGGAGTTGAGATTGATTACCCTTGTGATCCAAAGGAAAAGTAAGAAGCCAATGCAGTTTGGCAGTGGTAGTGTCGCAGGAGATGCTGGGTAACACTGGAGTTCAGTATTACACCAACTTTGGGACTCCGGCTCCGGATTTGTTTTCGGATTTACTCCCATTACCTTTCCTTGGGATGGAGATAAGCCGCTAGGCAGTGGAGGTTTTATATTGGGCATTTCCTTGTCCTAGATGGGTTTCGAACCAAGGCTAAGTAGCTTCTTCTAACTCATTCCTTTGGGCATTTATGAGAGTAGAAAGTACCCCAATCCTACTACTGTCTCTGTGGATGGCCATAGAAAAGAGATTGGTAAATATATATATATATATATATATATATATATATATGTGTGTGTGTGTGTGTGTGTGTGTGTGTGTGTGTGTGTACAATGTCCAAAGATACCAAAACTTCTGAAATAAGGCCGGCCTATCCAACATATCATGATTTGGTACCGCGACTATGTAACATTAGAAAGGGAAAAGGAAATCGAATAATATTTTAGTCAGCCTATTTGTGCTTATTTTGATTGCTGCATCAAACGATTATGGGATCCAATATAGAAGGAAAACATTGAAATCATCAACAACAATAACAACAACAAGTACAACAACTATAATGAAAATAACAAAAAAAAAAAACCCTTTGTTTTTCTTCTCTCTTTTACTTCATACATTTCTTTACACCATTACTACAGAAGCCGTTGTAAGTGGCACTTTCTTCTCTAAATCAATAACCAAAACTCAAGTAATTTTAACAACCAAAACATTTTCGAGAAGTTATTGGCGTCGCGTGGGAATAACAGATTTTTCAAGAATTTGGATGTAAAAGAGTAACAGATGGCGCACGTGGTGTAACGACACTCGTACATTATCATAGGAAGGGGATTTGATGAATTTTCAAGTTGACTTCAAGTCTGTTTTCTACACTTTTGAAGACCCAATCAAGTGCACCAACTACGATTGGTATCACTTTCACCCTCATAGTGCACAGCTTTTTCAATTCTCTGGCAAGGTCCCGATATCTGTTTATCTTTTAATTTTCTTTCATTGTGAACCTGTAATCTGCTGGGACCGCAAAGTTTACTTGTTGACAAGTTCTTTTTTTTTTCTTGTTAATCAATACTAGGTCTGTTTTTCTGGTTGAATGGGGTGATCCGTCTTTATCTCAAAGTTCCAGAGAATTTTATGCGTTTCCTTATCAAGGAAAGATTCTAGTTTATGCATATACCATTGTGTGGTATCATCAAAATTGAGTTTCGTGCACAATTCTCAGAGGATCAACCGACACGTGCGTATCCATGTATTCTCGTTTTGCTAGTTGTCTACATTTCCTTATTACATAGTTGATCCCTGTCTCCACACATCTTATATTTACTGTAATAATGTACATTGTCAATTTTTGCTTTTGAATTCAGAGTTTCCCCTCACCTAAACCAATTGTCATACCACTGATAGAGCCAAAACTCTCCTACTATTTACCCATAGCAGGAAAGACTATTTCATATTGACCTTCGCTCTCTTTTCTTCCCATACATTTCTTTATGCTATTGGATCTAAAGCCGTTGTAAGTAACACTTTCTTCTCTGATATAATCAGTATCCAACTGTGTTGCAATCTGAGTCTGTTCTGAGAATCCAGACTTGATAAGTAATTTGAATAGCAGGTTGGGCTATTCCTCTTGTGTATTTGAGCCAAGTTCACTTCTAGGATTCTCATTGGCTGCTGATTTTTTTTATAGAGGGCACTTTCATCCACATATACTGAACATTTGACTGTGTTCAGGCGTGTATTTGGTTACGCTCTGTCTTTTTTCTTGGCTGGTGACTGGACTGCCAGAATAGAATTGAATACTTTTATTTATTTGCATTTCTTTTATATAAACGCACATAATTTTTAAACTAAAACATTTTGGGGGATAAATTTACTTGGCGTGCAAATAAAAGATTTTTCAACAATCTGGATATAAAAGAATAACAGAAGGCGCACGTGGTCTAATGGCGCTCGTAGATTAATGTATATCTACGTAAGAAAGGGACACAGCGAATCTTCAATCCGAGCTTAACAGGTTTTCTTTAAAAATTTCCCCTCCCCTAGAGTTGTTGCCATACCAAATTAAAGAGCTAAATCAAGTCTACAAAAAAGCTAGAGGGAAAATAGTTAAATACATATATCTTCCAGTGGTATCAACACTGGGTAAAAATGCAACCAACCACACGTCCAGAAATTGAACTCGTGTCGCCATGTGCGTTTCCTACAAATAACCATTACACAACGGATGCCTATACTATGTATACAAAATCGATCAGAGATTGATTGATAGAGCGAGTACATTGATAAGATTCGCGATCATTTTAAACAGGTAAACACCTCCTACATACTTGCAGTATTAATGTTTTAAGAGCCGAATTATTAATAACGTTTTCAATCATTTCAAACAGTTAAATACGTCATATTTAGCTGCAATATCAATGTTTTAAGAACTAATACATTGATAGAGTTTTTCAATCATTTTAAACCAGTAAATACGTCATACTTAGTTTCAATATCAATATTTTAAGAGCTGATGTATTATAAGGTTCACAATAATTTTAAACATAGAAACACTCCATACTTAGTTTCAATATTAATGATTTAAGAGTCAATGTATTAATATTTACTCTCATTTTAAAATACTAAATATTTCGTTCTTACATATCAATATTTTAAGACTGGAATCCTTGACAAGGCTTTTTGCATTACACCCAATCAGTCTGGTTAAAAGAACCAATATAAATAAACTCGTGGCGCCAGGTTTAATGGCTAAAGTCGTAGGAAATGGACTCGTTGACTCGAGATCAAATCCTGGACAAGGCTGTTTGAATTTCACATTGAGCTCATGCCCTTGGAAAAGATATGCCTCAAATTACTCTCGCTCCAGCTATGGGTAAATAGTAGGGCAGACATAACTCTTTAACTTGGCCTTAGTAACCAGTCTAGGAAAAGGAAAACCTGTTAAACTCCACTAAAGAAACTGACCTAGTGTCACTTCCTGCTCTAGTGGAGGGGTTGGTGCAGTTTCTTTTTTGTAGGGTTCTGCTCTAGATTATTTTCAAAATACCACGCACCATCGTTTTGTAGTTCCTATTTAACTTTTTCTTCAAGTGTTTTGTTAAAGACCATGTCGTGCAACCATACAGTCGAACCGACCCGGCTATAAGTTGAAAGAATCCCTGTTTTACAGTATTCTACTCGTGGCGAAATGAATGAATAGAATATTTTCAAGAAGTGATTTTATCATATCTGTGTATCTTTCCATAAGAGATATTAATGCAGAAGAGCCCACAAGAAATAATATTATTAGATCACGTATAAAAAAGGGCCGGTTTAGTTCAGTCGGTAGAGCGTTCGGCTAGAAACCACAAGGTTCCTTGTTCGATACCGGTCCTCGCCAACTCAGGATATGAGTAGCACAGGGATCTGTGCGGTAAAGTAAGGAGCTGATGGTAGGTATGGTGCTCCACTTCAGATGCCTAAAACAATCTCCTTGGTCTAGCGCTGGTGAAAAGGGGATAGACTCCCTTGCCGACTGGTTGATACCGACTTTAGACCGCCCTGTCGACTTTCTACTACGTATAAAAAAGGGCCGGTTTAGTTCAGTCGGTAGAGTGTCGGGCTAGGAGACACACAGTTTCGGGTTCAATACCGACCCTCGCCAACTCATCGTATGAGTAGCACTGGGAACTGTGCAGTAAAGTGTGGAGCTGATGGTAGGTATGGCGCCTCAGACGCCGAAAGCAATCTCCTTGGTCTAGCCCTAGTGAAAAGGGGATAGACTCTCTCGCTGTATTGTTGATACCGTCTTGAGGCCACCCCGATGACGTTTTTTTATATATAAAAAGCGTTAAATTTCCTTACATTTCACGGAAATACCTGAAATCTCGGAGACGTTAGGGTTAGTTTTGGGTTAGTCTTAGGGTCAGTATCAGGGTTAGCAGAGATGCTGATAGGCACGCGTCCAGCGTCACTGACGCATAAAAATCTAAAAGGACGCAGTAAAATCATATCCATACGCCTCAGTGTATTTTCTTTTTTTCAATTGTTTTTTTTTTAGAAATGAATTACACAGGATAATTTACAAGGTATGGGGTTAGAAGGCTTTAGTTGTTTCCCCAGATCATAAATAAAAACCCTACAATTTATTAAGAAACATTAGTTGGGACCTATCAAATTTCCTGGGGACTCATTCAAATCAAATATGTGCGTCCCAGGACACACTACATCTAAAAGCTATCAGCATCACTGGGTTAGGGTTAGTGTTATGAGTTTTCGTAATCTAATGTTATTTATACGTAAAATGTGATTCTAATGATATTATTTTTGCACTGCATTTTTACCCGAAAAGAATATTGAAAAATGTTGTAAAAGTTCCCAACTATTTTTAAGCTGAGAAATCAAAATTTGTTATTGAAAAAAATATCAATGCAATGATAAACAATTTCTGAAAAAAGATATAAAGTAATAAAGAGAGGAAAAGAGTGAGAATGTAGATTATTATGAGTTGTAGAAATTTAATATCAATAAGAACAATAAAAATAACGGTACTTTTTTTCTTCTTCTTTTAACTACTTTCAATATATATATATATATATATATAATATATATATATATATATATATATTATTATTTGGCATTACCTCAATATATGAAAGCGAAATTGATGTAAGCGACCGTCTTCTCTATCTAAATTCCTTCCATTATTTTTTGTCTTAATCGAAGCTGGCCTCAATAAGGATAAGTAAAATAATAGTGTTGGCAGCAACAACGATGTTCATGGATGTGTTCCAAAAAGAGTGTAGTTCATATCACAGACACACACATACACGCGCACACACACAACACACACACACACACACACACACACACACACATATATATATATATATATATAATATATATATATAATTTTACCAACCCCTCCACACGAGCAAGGTCAATTTATTAACCGGATTTTAACAGGATTTATTTCAGAGTTTTTCTTCTCCTAGACTGGTTACCTAGCCAATATTAAAGAGCCCAATTCTCCCTACTATTTACCCATAGCTGTAGGGAGAAATGGATTCATACCTTTCCCAAGGGTATTAGCGTTATGTGAAATGCAGAAAGCTTTGAACTCGAACCACGCACCTGGTTGATATCATGTAGTGTCTTAGGTAAAAATATATCAACATCTTAAAGCATTATTTTGCAGTCAGCCTTTGAGTGCACTAAAATCCCGAGGGAAAACCAGCGAATTAATTGGTTGATTTTAACGGAATATCAACCCGTCTAGGGTTACTCTATGTTTAGAGGTCAGAATATCGCGTTGATTGCATTTCATATCTACAATTTGTGTATAGTTGTTAAATCTTTTTCTACTTTAAACTGTTCACGGCGACTCTCCGATTTTTATACGTAAATGGTCAGTTTAGCTCAATCGGTACAGCGTTTGACAAGCATCCGCAAGGTTCCTGGTTCGATAGCGACCGTCGCCAATTCAGCGTATGAGTAGCACAATGATCTAAGCGGCCAAGTGAGGAGCTGATTGTAGGCGTGGCGCCTCACCTCAGGCGCTAAAATAATTTCCTTGGTCTAGCGCTAGTGAAAAGGGGATAGACTCCATCGCTGTCTGGCTGATGCCGACTTTAGCGCTCCCTACCGACTTGAAAAAGTAATAAAACAAATAGTTATATTTATTTTTGCATGTTGCCAACTAGTTTTGATCTTAGGTCATCGTTAGGAAACAAATATCTTGAAAAAAAAACAGACAGTAGACACTGTTCTCATCGATTCAAACAGGTAATTTATTTTTACGGCATATCAACCCTTATTGTGTTATTCTATGCCGATCGCATTTTGTTTTAATTCTTGATCGGTACTGAATTCATTTCAATATCAATTTTTGTTAAACATTTTTTTTTTCAAACTCATCTTTTTTTTCTATTCAACTCATAGATGAGGCCCTAATAGGTACTACGTTTCCGGGTCGGAGTGGACCTGGGAATAATGCTGATGAAGGGGTACTCCACATATATAATCTTCGTTGTTTTGTGTGTGTGTGCCATTGCATTTATATTTATTATAACAACCCATCTATGGGTTAAATAGAAAAACATGAGTTGATAAACAAAATTGTATTATCCATTAAGAATTGATTTATTTCAAAACTTTATCTGCATTAAATGACCCACTGAGTTTGATATGCCGTAAAAAAAAAACCAAATCATTATAACACATCTTTAAAATTATTATATGTTGAATATTCCTGTGAATTTGTCTTCTACAACACAGTTATCTGGTAAATATAATCATTGCTTGAAAACATGTTATAATCCGTTCGGTGTTAAGTCAAGTCTTGAATGATGCTTTGAAATTCATGTATATTCGTTTAAGCGAACACAATTGTCTTCACAAAGCAGTCATAATTGGGAATTAACTGATACAATATATCCTCAAGCAGAATTGGATTAATCTTTTAAGAAAGGATTAAATAAATGGTTCGATCTGTAATATTCAGAAAGCTAGCAAATACGATATATATCGGAATAATGCCTGGGGATAACATCAAAAAGATTTTGTGGCTCTAACAATCAAGATAAAAGTGGTGCGATACATTATTGTGTGATATTTGAAGTAAATCGCTTTGGTTAAAGTGGTATCTTAAAGAAGATTTTATAAGAAAGAGACGGCCAAGTATCAGTAGAGGATAATATCTAAAATCTCTATTTTCTTTTCCATCTTTTCTTTTGCCTCTTTTTCTTTCTTTATTCTTTGTTCTTTTCTTTTCTTTCTTTTTTCTTTTTTCTTTTTTCTTTTCTTTCTTTTTCTTCTTTTTATTTTGTTTTTTCCTTAGTCTTTTCGTTTCCTCTTTTATTTTCGTTTTTCTTTTTTACTTTTTTCTTTCTCATTTGTTTTTCTTTATTTCATTTCTTTTTCTTTACTTCTTTCTTTCTTGTTTATTTAATTCTTTTCCCAATTTCTTTTTCTTTTCTCTTTTTCTAATTTTTCTCTAATTTTTCTTTTTTTTCCAATTCATTTTTCCAATTTTTTTTCACAATTTCTTTTACCTTTCTTTTTTCCCCAATTTTTTCTTTTTTTCTTTTTCCAATTTTCTTTTTCCAATTTATTTTTTCAAATTAATTTTTTTAATTTTTTCCCCTAATTTCTTTATCCTTTTTCTTTTTTTCCTAATTTATTTTTCCTTCTTTTTCTCTCAATTTTTTTCCTTTTTCATTTTTCCCAATCTTTTTTATCTTTCTTTTTCCATTCTTCTTTTCTTTTCTGATTTCTTTTTCTTTCTTTCTTTTCTTTTTTCATTGCTTCTTTTCCTTTATTTCTTTTTCCAACTTCTTTTTTCGATTTTCTCTTTTTTCTTTTCTTTTTTTCTTCTCTTTTTCTTTGTTTTCATTTCTTTTTCTTCCTTTCCTTTCTAATTCATTTTTTCTTATACTTTATTTTCCCCCTATTTTTCGTTTTCCTTTCTTTTTCTTTACTCTTTTCTCCTTCTTTTTCTAAATTCTTCCTTCTCCCCAATATTGCAAAATGGAAATAATGTGAAGTAACCAAAACATTAAACCCCACATTTTTATGTTTTTGATTATTTACAGTTTGAATGAATAAATATGTTTAAATAGATAATTTATTACGGACGGAAAGTGGGGCTATTTCACCATTGTAATTAGGCAGTAGACAGACTAACACCATTAATGTTTTTTAATCCTAAGTAGAGGATTAAAAATAAAAACTTGGTTAGTACAATAAAAACGATTGTAAAAAGTTTAAATATTGATCACCGTGCCGGCATCTTCAAAAATGCCGGGCTGAATGTGTTGCTGGTGGTTGATTTCGTAGACATAAAAACTCGAAAAATTGTCTAAAATTCATTAGATTTTTTTAGCCTGATTCTAGGAGAAAGGTCCAGAAACTGAAGTTATCTATTAATGTGTTTTAAGGTTGTTATTTTACAAACGTGATTATTTTATTTAAAAATTGGCGAAAATAAACATAAACTCATGTAAAAATCTCAAACGTTACATTTATTTGTATTTATCAGACACTGTAATGTCTATTTTCTCTCTGTTGTTCACTAGAAACAAGAAATAACGCGTATTTCATGAATCAAACATAATCATATTAGTTAATAATAATGGCTTGGCTGCACATTGACCATACATGACTTGCGCACTCTTATGATTAAGCAGGACGATCAACCACAGTACGTTACATTTATTCAAACTAATTTGGTTAAAAATAAAGGAATTCAAACTTTTTTCTTTTGTTTTTTTTCTTCTTCTTTCTTTCAAGTTTCATGATAGTTATTTTCATGTTATCATCTTTAAATTCGTTAATCAGTTGTCCGAATGAGTTATTATTGGTAGACAAAGTAATTTTCGTTCTTTTCTGAACGACTATCAAGGCAGTGTATATTTTTCCTAAACTATCCTTATCAAAACTGTTTAATATTTAACTAAAATATTGTTTTGATTTTTGTCGCTAAAGTGTCGCTAAATAACAGTGGCAGTTATTTATATATATATATATATATATATATATATATTATATATATATATATTCGGGATAAAAAAGGCCTTAATACCATGGGTATCGTGAATATGGACCATTTCCACTGGTGGGTATCTGAGGCCCACCGAGGTTCGTCAGACCACGTTTGTATTTTATTCAGACTGGCAAATGGCCAATTTCAGTTTACATTTATACATTTCTCCCCACCCCGGGGGCGATATTTGTGTATTTTTTCTTTCAAGCGTCTTTTTAAAAAAATTTTTATGTCATTCCGACTTCTTCCTTTAGTAGTAAGTATGTCTCTGTCTGTCTGTTATTGTCTAGTATTATCATACGGAACCTGAACTCTACAACAAAACTACTGCTAGAGAATAGACCAGCCTGGAATCACCTTGTACCAAGAAACTTGTACCCCAACAAAGTATAATATATATATAATATATATATATATATATATATATATATATATATATATATATATATATATATGCAGATGACTGTGACTCGGTAACACACACACAGGATGAGATGCAGAACCTTATGGATTGTTTCTCCGAAGCATGTACAGCGTTTGGATTATGCATAAATATAAAGAAGACTGTTGTCATGTATCAGCCTGCCCCAAACAAATGCTTTGTGAATCTCACTATCTTTGTATATGAAAGCCTAAAAATCTTCCTTCACTTTGTCTAGCTTGCGAGCACATTATATCAGGACAACTCTTTGGATAGAGAAATTTCCATCAGGTTGAAGAAAGCAACGAGATCCTTTGGTTTGCTTGAGAAAAGGGTTTGTAGCCAACGTGACAATAAGATCTCCACCACGCTTGGTGTATATTGAGTATGTGCACTCACTGTCCTTTTGTACGCCAGTGAGACCTGGGTTGTTTACCTACGACATCTCAAGATACCATGAAAAAAGAAAAGAAGAACAGGAAATGGTCTTACTCGAGCCAACAACTAGCTCAGTGTGGCCGGGATAGCTCACTCGGTAGAGCGTTCGGCTAGAAACCACAAGGTTCCTAGTTCGATACCGGTCCTCGCCAACTCAGCGTGTGAGTAGCTCAGACATATGTGTGGTAAAGTAAGGAGCAGATGGAAGGTGTGGCGCTCCACCTCAGACGCCAACATAATCTCCTTGGTCTAGCGCTATTGAAAAGGGGATAGACTCCCTCGCTGACTGGCTGATACCGACTTTAGGCCGCCCCGACGACTTTATTTTTATATATATATATATATATATATATATATATGTTGAAAGGTCAAT
>CM042159.1:36710427-36745427 GCA_023376005.1 Doryteuthis pealeii | reverse complement strand
ATAGCTTTGTTCTATTGCTAATGAAAACGGAATAGACTCCCTCACCGACTGATGACGACAATAGGCCACTCCTCCGACTTTATAATTATATACAAATGATAAATTTATTTGATATAAACATTTGTTCAATTATCTGGCAATATTATTATTGTTACTAGTGCAAAATAAAAACACACTCCGAGCGATGTAAAATTAGATTTTTGGAACATATTACCTGAGGGGTGGGAGTAAAAAAATTCAATGTCTGCGAGTTTGTACCCTAAGTAAGAAAGATCATCAAATTCATTAAAGGATTTGAAAAAATAAAACAATTTGAAATGTAAACTTTAAATATGTATTAAAATAAAACAAACTATACATAGATATATAATACCAGTCATGTATTTATTAAAACTTGTTTTAAAAACAATGAAGACTGTCTAATGTTCCATGTTCAAATTTTGAGAGTATTTATTGAATAAATACACTCAAAATAACATAGAATAAATTTTATTCTATGTTATGATGATTTTGGGTAATGTGACGTAATGAGTGACATAATTTTTGTTACAGACAAAAACCAGAAGCGAATCTCCATTATTGATAGATTATTATTATTATTATTATTATTATTATTTGCTCTTTTTGAGTTTTCACATCAGCATTAGCTGATGGTCTTTCACTGGAGTCTGAGTGACAGCAAGTCTCCTCAGGTCTCCGGGAGTATTCTGGCACATTGCAGCAGTGCAGTGTTCTGGATGGTTTCAATCCTTCCTCTGATTTCCAAACGTTCCAGACCCTTTTCCAATCGTTTTGGGACTGTTCTGAGTGCACCAACTACAATTATTATTATTATATTATTTGACTCATGAAAATGTTTTATACTCGCTTTAGCTAGCAGTCTTTTCGCTTTTCTTTATCTTCACCTTGTGATATGCTGGAACTGCAAATATACCAAATAACAAGTTCTCCCTTTTTCTGTTAATTATTATAGTCTTGTCTTCTGGCTGATATAGGGAATGCGCCAATCCCAAATTCCAGAAAATTATTTTTTTCATTCTCAAAAGAACCCATTCTTGTTTATAATACTATCAACTACTACTATTATTATCATTCCATTTTTTTTTTTTAATATTGAAGCACTATACATAATATAAAAACTCTGTACAACAAGTATAACCTATACATATTATATCTGTTTTCTGTGTGTGTGTGTATACTCAGTGACATATGTAAAGCAGACACAAGCATAGATATTTTTCATCACCATCAAAATAAAAATATCCCAGTCATTTTATCTTGTATAATCCGATCCAATATTATTTTTATATCTTTGATATATAGAATTCTATTTGGAACATTTACAAATTAACATGTCTTACGCATATA
The DNA here is from genome assembly GCA_023376005.1 of Doryteuthis pealeii. Lineage (NCBI taxonomy): Eukaryota > Metazoa > Mollusca > Cephalopoda > Myopsida > Loliginidae > Doryteuthis > Doryteuthis pealeii. Next base: position 36,744,059 of record CM042159.1, on the reverse strand, counting down.
GTGGTATCTCTCTCTCTCTCGTCTCTCTCTCTATATTATATATAAATACGACCAAATTTTTACAATCAGCACACAATTGTGTCCCTCGCGACCACCCACTTTAGAGTCAAGAAGAGAGGCTTTTACTGTCAACGGACTAAATCAACAGAAGGATTCCACTTTAGCATCACAGGTTCAATCATGCAACTCCAGATGAATTCTTGTTAAGAGTCCCTCCATCCAATTTGGATTTGAAAGTGATACACAGCACACGATGAGGGTACACCCAGTGATGCCCGATAGCTTTTTAATGTTGTGCGTCTGGGGAAATTTTGAATGCTCCCATCAAAAGTTTCTTAATAAATTGTAGACGTTTTTCAATCTATGACATATAAAGCGTCTAACCGCCTACCGTTTGTACCTCATACAGTGTAATCGCAATTTCCGAGAAATATTGAAATGTATTAAGAGTTAGCTGGAAAATAGTCGGGAAAGAAAACAAGAAAACACTTGGGCGCATGGATAGAATTTTTTCTGTGTCCTTTTACATTTTATGCATCAGTGATGCGACGTGTAATCTATCAGCATCTCTGTAACACCACACTCTCTAACTTGATATAAACATGCACGATGCTGCGGTGAAAAATTGTACTTTCAAAAACTGGTACTTTCTAACGTTCGCCAAACTGCAGAAAACTCTTTAAGGCCGTATATTTTGATTTTAACCAATAGTGAAATCAGAGAATGCATAAATGATAGTCATTTTCCTCCCCTCCATTCCTAACGTAGAAAATAGAAGTAGAAAAACGAAATTTGTTGAAAGCTTTTTTGAAATTGATGTTCATATGATACGCTAAAATAATCAAATATAATTTTTTTGAATAAAACTTAGTTAAAATTAAACCAGTACCCCGCGAAAGTTTCGGAAGAAAAAAGCAAGAAGTTTTTTTTTCTTTAGCAATATTTTGATCCGNCCCCATGAATGATATATATATATCATTATTTGTAAAATCGGTTTTTATTTCGATTTTTCATAAATTTCTTCATACTTCGCTTATTCACAAAACTATACGATTATGTGAGGAGAGATGCTTTTTCATAATTTGCGACTTTTTTTTCCCGGGTGCCGGACCCCGAAAAGAGAAAAAATAAATGACTTGCCATGTAAGATATTTTTGAATAATAAATAATTTTTTTTTCTGTATATTATAATAAAATTTTATCAGTCTGACGCCTCAGTTTAGGTGAATCTAGAATCATATATAATATATAATTATATAATATATATATATATATATACTAACAGGACCTATTGATATACCACATACACTATTATATATGCATACATACATACATTGCCGTCTTCACGTGACAATACCGATTATATGTAATAATGATGATTATGATACTGTTTTTTTTTTTTTTTAGAAAAAGCCTAAATATGTCCATCATTCGGTGGTGATTTGATTTAACTAACCTGTATTATAGTTCTGTTAATCTAATGGTTTTGTGACAATATAAGTTTGAAATGATCCTTCTAATTTATTACACTGGTTTGTGACATTTTTTTAAGGTTGAATATATAAGGGTGATTTTTAGGTAGTTTTTATAATCTGAATCCAAAGATCATACCCATTGTTTTCTAATCAGATCAATTTTGTAAGATATAAGCCCTTATTTGAAATGTATAGAACAATATATATACAGTTTTTGTTGAACTGTACAGACAATTCCTGTCGGACAAGTTTTTCGTTGAATCCGTTCCAATTTTCGGGCCAACTTTCTGGTGCCGGGGTGTAACTGGTATAACAGTCCCCCAAAGGTTTCAAAACGAGCGTTTCAAATAACTACTGCAACGCTCGCCCGAACCACTACCATTCCTACAACCTCCTACTACCAATGGTTATTACCTTCCACTTCTAATTCCTTGCTACTACTCGTTCTCGTTAAAAACGAGACACGAAATCATACCATCGTTTCCTACCTGAGGATGGCAAATTGTATTGCCGAAAGCGCTCGTTTTGAAACCTTTGGGGGGCTGTTATACCAGTTTACACCCCGACACCAGAAAGATGGCCCGAAAATTGGAACGGATCAACGAAAAACTTGTCCGACAGGAATTGTCTGTACAGTTTTAACAAAACTTGTATAAAAGAAAAAATGCTTCCAAAATACACTTATTTTATATATATATATATAATATATTATATTATATATATATATATATATATATAAAGAAAATTTTGAAAAAACAAGTGTTCCGAAATGGGATGAATTTAATTATCGATGTTTAAACATTTCGGTTACATTGAACCTTCATCAGGATGTATCTTGGGGCGAAAAAAATGATGGATGTTTTTATATGTAACAGGAGATGATATATATATATATATATATATATATATATATATATATATATATATTATATATTAATATATGCATAATTGATACGGTTCCAATTATTACAAGATAGTAAGATATCTAACCCAGTAGATAACTAGCTTGATAGATAGACATTGTTAAAAGACATTAAAGTTATCCACAAATATTAAACTAGATCTAGCCATCGATAGTTGCAAGAGGATAAACAAGAAGCATATATCGATTCCTCCTATATGTTTGTGCGTGGAGAATACGAATTAGGACTCAATGTCACTGAGAATGTTGACACTCTCTGATGAGAATGCTGACCCCCACTGGACTCGAATAGTGGGAAAGAAGATAACACACAAACCATAAACGCAGGTGCTTCAGAAAACCAAGTGGTGTGATGGAATAACAGATAACGTTGGCAGTTAGGAAAATGCGTGGGCAATAGCATGGCCATAAAAGGCTAGACAAGATTTTAAAAATCCCATATATATATTATATATATATATATAGTATTAGTAGTTAGAGTAAAAGTTCAGGTTCTTTTTTTAATACATTGATCACTTTTTGGATAATTTACGTAAGCCACTGTAATGAAAAGTTTAAGCTGCAATAATTGGATACTATATATATATATATAATGTTAAACATATATGTTAAATATAACTGTTTATGCAGAGGTTTTAGGGAGCATTTATCTAAGGTTTCTGGCTAATGCCTTCTTCAGAATGCTTCAGCTTATGTCCCTCATGTGTTGGTAAACAAACTTTTTACGGTTGAAACTAAGGACGCTGTTAATTTTAAATTAAGGCTCACAAATTTATCTCCCCTTGAAGTCCCTGAAGTCGTCTTGTTATGGCATTTCTAGTTAACTAGAAATGCCATAACAAGACGACTTCAGTTCCAGTGATTTTCTGAAAAAGAGATTTTATCTCGAAAATTCAAGAATAAAATATAGGTTAACACACAACACCATTGTTACCTTATTATTTGTTCTTTACACCTGCATTGTGATAGCATTCAAAATCAACCTCCAATCCAATATATATATATTATATATATATATATATATATATATACTTTGAATACGTTTAATAAGTAATTAGACTAGCAAAATAAAAATACACCCTCCGGGCGATGTAAAAGTAATTTTTGACAGATATTACCTGAGGGGGTGGGAACTAAAAATTCAATGTCATATAGTGTCTACCATAAGTATGTAAAATCGTCAAATTCATTAAAGGAGTAAAAATAAAAATAAAAGAAAGACAATTTGAAATGGAAACAGTTCCGATAACTTTAAATATTATATCAGAATAAAACAATCTATATATAAATATATTACGCCGGGCATCTATTTATTGAAACAATGAGGATTGTCTACCGTTGCATGCTCATATTTTTAGTATATTTATTCTATGTTATGACGTTGGATTATGTGTTGGGTAATGTGATGTAAGCAGTGACGCAGTTTTTGTTACAGACAAAAACCGGAAGCGAATCTCCATTATTGATAGATTAAACATATTCAGTGTTTGGTTTTTTACAGTTTTGTCCATAATATTATTTCTTTTTGTATTGATTTGATCCGGTTATCCACCTGCCCCATTATCTAATATTTCTTCTGTTTTCTCCTTCTTATCTTTTCAGTATGTTTCCAAGTTGGTTTGAATTCCATAGCGTTGTTTGGTCCTCGATCGTACATGGTGGCATCCTATGTGAACTCAATGTGCAATGCCTTGAAGATTCCTCACATTGAGGTTCGCATGGACCACTTTCTCTCAGATGTCCCCACCTTCTCTATCAACCTCCACCCAGACATGCACCAACTCAGCAAGGCTTACCTGGATGTCATCACATACTTTCAGTGGAAGCAAGTTCTTGTCATTTTTGGTGATAAGAAGGTAAGTCGAGACAGTCAGATATTATGTTTGATTCTCGAAATAAATTAAAAAAAAAATATATATATATTGTCATAATGTTTGAGATGAGGCTTGATAATCTTTATTAAGAGAGTAATATCAAAACAAAATTTCCCATTCACACACACGTACATACACATAATCACTACACACACGCACACACAATTACAATTCACACACACATACACAAATACACACAATTACAATTCACACACAAACATATACATAATTACTATTCAAACATATAATTACCATTCAAACATACACACTCATAAACACAATTGCCATTCACACACACATACAAACAATTACCATTCACACACATACACAAGTGCCATTCACACACACACATACACACAGGAACCATTCACACACACATAGACATAGAAGTACAATTCACACACACATACACACAATTACCATTCACACACACACACACACACACAAATACACTCGCTTACATACAATTACCATTTTCACACACACACACACAAACACACACACACATTATTAATGTTCATGAAATCTAATAAACCTTTTCGGTGGAATTATTCTTTCGATTATATATTCCTAATTTTCTTTGTTCGAAAAATAGTAACCGATGTTTGAATCAAATAAGAAATAAATTCGGCCATCTTTTTTTTTTTTTTTTTTTTTTGTAAAAAGAAATCATCGATGTGAAAATCAGAAGAATAAAAAAAGGGGAAAATTCTAACAATTCAAATAATAAAATAAAAATGATTATTTGGAAGGATCTGAAATAAATTTTTAAAAAAATGATAATATCAAAATGACTCTCACATGATCAGAGAACTTAATTTTCTGTTATTCAATGGAAGAGATCGATTTTAAGGGCACGTTAACCGGTCTGGGGTTAATTTATGCCTATAGAATAGGGAATCATGACACTTAAGTGAGTAAGTAAAGTCGTCGGGGTGGCCTGAAGTCGGTATCAGCCAGACAGCGATATATCCCTTTTCCACAATCTGATAATCTAATTATTACAACGTTTGATGTGTTTAATCAAAACCCATTGCACAACAGTTCAATGTGTAATGTAAATTCGCCGGGGCGGCTTAAAGTCGGTATCAGCCAGATAGCGAAGGAGTCTATACCTTTTCCCTAGCGCTAGACCAAAGAGATTGTATTTGCGTCTGGGGTGGAGTACCATCCCTACCGTCAGCTCGTTACTTTACCGCACAGATCCCAGTGCTGCTCATACGCTGATTTGGCGAGGGCCGGTATCAAACCAGGAACCTTGTGATTCCTAGTCAAACGCTCTATCGACTGAGCTAAACCGGCTATAATTCGAAGAATTTGAAAACAGATTTATTTGAACCTAGGAGTAATGGCAAACATATTACCCGAAGCTAAAGAACTGGAATCTCACCAGGAGATCCAGTTTAATGCCATACCCAAAACACGCATTATGGGGTGGAGTTATGCCTCTGTAGAGGATCAGGTCAACGTATTCTAAGACCTGCCTAAAAGGCGCAAGGGTGGGGGTAGATTAAAACTGAAAAAGCTAGTGGAACTAAAACATAAAATCAAGGCAATCCGTTTCCATATTTTTATTAAGTTAGAAAGAATTTCAAATACATAACTACGAGGGTGAGTCAAAAAGCAATGCTATTTTGTTTAGGACAGGTATAATTACCAACACAGGGACATGTATCATACATCAAAATAAAGCTGGTCCTCTTTGGATCACATCCCTACTTCTCCACATAGTCACCGTTTAGCTCAATAGCAACGTTTTACCATTAAATGAAAGCATGTATCCGTGCCCCATAAACTCTTTTGATTCTTCTTTGAGCTACTTCTTCACTACAGATTTTACTTCTTCGTCACTGGAATAATGTATTCCTCTCTTCGGCCCCATGAAAGAGGGTTTGAGAGGCAAACATTATTCCAGTGACGAGAAAGTGAAATTTGTTGATAGGTGTGGTTCTCCACCTCAACAAAATCCATCTTTTCGGTCAGATGCTTTTGAAAAGGGGATAGACTCCCTCGCCGTTATGCTGATATCGACAATTGGCCACTCCGCCAACTTTACTTACTTTATATCCTGCGATTATGATGAAGATACTTTCGATGAAAACTTGGTAGTTTGTTTAATATATCATGAATATATATTTTATTGTCGAATCCTTAAGACACAAAGGGCAATTCTGTAAGAACACATTTTGTTCCATTGGATCCTGAAATGTTGATGTGAATTCATTGATGCCAAAGAACGTGCTTAATTTGGAGATTTAGCGGAGATTTGAGCCCTTAAACCCCCCTTATAGTACCTGAAAATGACCAATTTCGTGAAAATTTAAGGTGTCAATTTTATTGGATTTTCTGATAGATTCTGATGCGTAGAATTCATTGATGCCAAAGAAAGTGATCGATTCGGAGATTTAAGCCCTTATAACCCGCTTATAGTGCCTGAAAATGACCAATTTCGTGAAAATTTAAATTGTCGATTTTATTGGCTTTTCTGATAAATTCTGATGCGTAGAATTCATTGATGCCAAAAGAAAGTGCTCAATTCGGAGATTTAGCGGAGATTTGAGCCCTTATACCCTCCCTTATAAAGACTCAAGATTTAGACCCTCGTCGGTTTCTATCCATTGTACATGCCGCGAGATTGACTCTATTTCTTTTTGCTTTCCAATTGGCCAATGCAAACATTTCAAGAAGAGAGACCAGCAATGTTAACTTAATCTTAGAATTAATGGATTGAAAAAAGAACAAAAAAAAACAAAAAAACAACATTAACAAAAGACACATAAACAAAAATGAAAAGCGAAACGAAACCAAAAAAAAAACTAGTTCGGTAGGGAAACGTCTAAAATGATGTCGAGAAAAACAAATACAATAAAAAAAATAAACAAACACACAAAAGAAATATTCTGATTAGGTCCTCAATAAAGACTAAAGGATCTTTTATTTATTTCTTTTATTTATTTGTTTATTATTAGTGTTCATTATTAGTGTTCGTTTCAGTTATATTGGATAAACAAATAGTGAAATCGGAACTAAGAAAGTAAATAAAATATATTAATATCAATAACCATGTTCATAAAATACGATTTGCAGTTGATGGAAAAAGAAAGGAAGAAAATAATATAAAACGAAATGGAAATAAAAAAAAGAAAAAAAAGAAAAATGCTAATCTCTGGAGAAGTTATGCTTGCTTGTAGAATTGAGAAGAGAGAAATAAAAAAAAGTTTTTAAAAAATTAAAGAAATAAAAAAGATGATCTAATGTTTGAAGATATGAAATGGGAATGTAAAACGAACGGTAAGGAAACAAAGAAAGTGGCAAATATCGGAAGGATGAATGAAAGTGAAAAAAAAAAGGAAAAATAAAATTGGGATGAATAATGTAGAATCGAAGAAATTAATGAGAAAAAAAAAGAAAGAAAATTTGGGTAAAAATCATGAAGAGACGCAAGAAGGAAAATCTTTGGGAAGTTGACAGAATCGAAGATGATAAATCTTTTTTTTTATTTTTGTTATTTGTTATTTGTTATCTCTGAAAGCTTTTTTTTCTGTACATCTCATCTCCCTTCTGAGAGAAATTTTGCTGTCTGTTGTTGAATATATATATATATATATATATATATATATATATATATATATATATATATATAATGTCTGAGTATGTGTGTGTGCATACATATATATATATATATATATATAACAAATATATATATATATAATGTCTGAGTATATGTATATATATATATATATATTTATATAATATTTATATATGTGTATATTTATAATATTTGAGTATATGTGTATATTTATATAATATTTGAGTATATGTGTATATATATATAATGTTTGAGTATATGTATATGTGTATATATACATAATGTTTGAGTATATATATATATATATATATATATATATATATATATACTCAAACATTATGTATATATACATGTTTGAGTAGGTGTGAATATATATATATTATATATATATATGTTTGAGTAGGTGTGAATATATACATGTTTGAGTAGGTGTGAATATATATATATATATATATATATGTTGACCACAACAAGAAACGTCTTATAAAAAAATTCACGTGGTTACACAAAAAACAACAACAGCGACATAATAAACACCATACAGACTTCAACATAAAACATAAGATGTACATATCTGATGATGCAACTTCAACTCCAACACCCCAAGTAACAGACCTAACAAAATCTCTTTCGAATGATGAATTGGAGCTACTCAGTCTCGGGCCTAAATTTATCATGTCACAGAAATTGAATAACAAACTTCTACTCGATATTGAAACCAATTTCTGCAGAACGGCCTACCAACTCAAATGGTTATCCAAAATCCAAGAAGAACATAACACAACAACAACAACCACTGTTAACACATTTCCCACCTACACTCTAGATCTCCCTATACCCACCTCCAGCCAACAAAGAATTGGACTCTAAATTATCAAGACTCAAGAGATCAATATTCGACATACTGAAAAGACATACAAGGACACCACAAACAAATTTATCTAATACTCAACGACACACTCTATCAACATTGAAAAATAAGGAACTTATATACCTACCCTCCGACAAAGGTAAGGAATTTTGCGTCATTTCCCAGAATACCTATAACCAATTGGCTCTAGAACACCTTAATAATAACAACATTTATTCAGAAGTAACAAACATTCAATCAACACAAATTGAAAATTTAATCAACAGTACATGGATTAACATATGTAGACATAGAAATATATATAGTAAATACAAGAATAACTTCATCACTAGAAACAGTAAACTACCCACTTTCTACCACCTCATTAAAACTCACAAAACTGACTCAACACTTCAGATCAGACCAATCATTTCCAGCTTGGAAGGACCTCTTTACAAGATATCATGGCTTCTCTCACAAATACTGAAACCTCTACTATCCACCTTTCCAGGACATGTTCAAAACTCCGATGAAGTCATCCATAGACTACAACAATTAAATACTGGAGTACTTAAACAAAATAATTACACATTCAGTTTAGATGTGGTCTCACTGTATACCACAGTACCTGCACAACCAGCGGTTGACCTCATATCGGAACATATCATCTCTCAAAACCTATACTGTCACAATCTAACTACAGCGGACATACACCAACTACTATCCATTATAGTAGACAACACCTATTTCACATTTAACGGACATATATATAAACAAATGTCAGGATTACCCATGGGATCCAGTATCTCAGGAATATTGGCCATTGCATACATGGATACACTGGAACGACGAGCACTAACCATCTGCCCATCATGCATTTTCTTCACCAGGTATATTGACGATATACTTATATTAACATCATCTAAAGAAGAAGCCAATGACATAGCTGAGAAATTCAATAGTATAGACAACCACATCCAATTCCAAATAGAACATCCAGATAGCACTCGTTCCCTAGCACTTCTAGATTTTAGAATAAGAATATCACCTACAGGCAAAATTTACACTTGCTTCTACAAAAAAAACACCACTAAGGATCTCTTTGTACACTTCAAATCAGCTCTTCCACTCAGTTCCAAGACTAGTTACATCATAAATGAAATTAATAGAATACACAATAGATGTAGTGAAGAAACAGACAGAATCACTCACACTGCACACTTTATGAACACCCTCAAAAACAATGGCTACCCAACTTCATATATACGCCATTTAAATAACAGAAAAACACGGACACTACACACACACTCTAACACCTGTTTCCTGAAACTACCACATTTCAGTGAAACAATCACTAAACAAATACGCAAGGCTATTCATAGAGAGGGACTAGATATCCAACTAGCCCACTCTGGACCCTCACTACGCCAACATCTAACAATAAAACATAAAAATGTTATTACACCATGCTCACTAACCAACTGCCCAATAAAAGACCCTAACTTATGCCACAAGACCTATACAATTTACCGTCTAACTTGCTCCAAATGCCTTAATTTCTACATAGGTAGTACAATTAGACCCTCCACATTAGAATCAAGGAACACATCCACACACGTGCATCCTCATTCCATAAACACCTAATCAAATGCAAAAATAAGGACAACAATTTTTCAGTTAAGATAGAGGCTATAATACGCAACATTGGTAATCTCAGAATTAGAGAAAGTTTATTAATAGCTAAATTAGGTCCTAATATAAACAATAGATTAGAATTAAACACAGAATACATAATTAACTAAATTTACACGTTCCATATATAGGTTTTAGTTTATTTAGTACACATGTTCTCTCATATATATATAATTTTCCCTATCATAAATTTTAAACCTACCAACTATCAATAGATTAGAATTAAACTCAGAATACACGATTAACTAAATTTACACGTTTCATATATAGCCTTTTTTTTTTTTTTTTTTTTTAATTAAAATTAAATATATATATATATATATAGTGATTGGATGATTGAGAATGAAAAGAAGATAATAGAGAAATATAAAAAAAATTAATTACGATTAATTTAACAATATTGACATACTTATTAACTCCTTTACATGACATTATTTCTTTAAACCATGACACTATTTCTTTAAACCATAATACCCTCTTAGGATTACGGTCAGTCTAGAACTATTAATAAATATTTAAAGAAAAGTGGGGAAAAAAAAATAAAAATAAGAATAAATAATAACAACAAAAGAATGAAAAAAAAATAGTTAAATAAAATATATAATTGAAGCAGTACATTATGCCTTTTGTAATTCAAATATTTGATTTATGATATTTAATCTATCTGAAATTTAAGGGGGGAATGGTTTGTTTTATTTTTATTGTTTTGAATTTTACATCAATCCTAATATGTAATTATTATATGATATTTTAATATATAATTAATATAATATTTAATCTATTTAAGTTTAAAAGAAAAAGAGAAAAAAGTACTCATAAAAGATATTTTCTTAAAAAAAAAAAAATAATAATAATAAAAAAGAATCATTTATTTTTTCTATCAATACTAATACATAATTTAAGATAATCTTTTATTTACTTATTTACTATAAAAAAATAATTTAAATTAGAGAACAAAGGGGATAAAGGGGAAAAAAAAAAAAAAAAAAAAAGAAAGAAGAGAATAAACAAAAAAAAAGAAAGAGAGGGAGAAAGAATAAGAAATGAAAGGTGAAAGCGAAACAAAAGCTAAGTATGTTAAAAAAAAAAAAAAATTTTCTATTAACGGTTTTTATTCATTTGCTCACTTTTGTTTTTGAAATTATGACACGCTCACACCGTTGCTACACATTGCTACACATTGCAACATTGCAACATCTTACCGGATGTCAGCCTTGTTCTCAACAAACTTTTAAGAAAGAAAAAAAGAAAGAGAGAAATAAGAAATTACAGTTATTCGCCCATTCATAAAAGAGGAGAAGAAGAAAGAGAGGAAAAAAAGGAGAGGAAAAGGAAATAAGAAGAGAAATTATAACCACACAAATAAAAAAAAACATAAGCACGTCATTTCTGAAATCAGTCTCTGACGATAAAGCTTCGCTTTGAAATCGATTAGACATATAAACATCTTTTTGTCTTTATTTTTTACGCATTGTATTGCCTTCGAATTTTATTATTTTTATATATATATATATATTATATATATATATATATATATATATGATGTTGAGTAGGTGTGAATATATATATATATGATGTTTGAGTAGGTGTGAAATATATATATATATATATGATGTTTGAGTAGGTGTGAATATATATATATAATGTTTGAGTAGGTGTGTATATATATAATGTTTGAGTAGGTGTGTATATATATATATATGTGTATAATTTTGAGTATATGTGTATATATATATATATATATATATATATATATATATATATAGGTAAGTATTGAGCACTTTGTAATATTTATTATCTTGACTCCCTCTTTTTATTTTGCCGTGAGTCAAAATTGTGACACAAGATTTACAAATATGTCGAGGTTGAAGATTTAAATATAAAACATCTGATGACATAGCAAAACATAATAACATACATTAATTCTCTTTCTTCTGGTATGTAGCATAAACCTTAAAAATAAAACAACTTATATAATATATATACATATATTTGTGTGTGTGTGTGTGTGTATACATATAGATAGATAGATTATATATTGTTCTACATTTATGAATAGTGCTCAATATCGTTGATAGATCAATTATGATAGTGTGGATATGAAGTCAACTTAGTCTTCGTTTGAAAATCGCATAGGCGTGAAACTCTCAGTAACAAAGCGCCGTTGATTTGAAGGCCACAATACCCTAACTTTATATATATATATATATATATATATATATATATATATATATATATATATAAAGATATTAGTGTTATGTGAAATAAAAACAGTCTTGTCATGGATATCCTACGATGATAACCATTACAACTCGTGCCTCGTTATTTCTATATACGGAAGATTCTAATTTACTGAGCTGCTTACCAAAGTTAGTCACAGATCCCAATATCTTTAAAGCCCCGTCGGTGGGGCTTTACAGCGACTACACCTCTGCAGAGGGTTAAAATACCCCTAATGAAGTTACCTATTCACCGTGGGTGGAAACCCGTAATGTTCAAGGATGGAACGCTGGCTGAGCAGTGTTTAGACTTGCAACACTCCACTTTGGTTCTTACTTAGGCTAGACGGGCGGTCGTAGTTAAGCTCTAGCACCTATATGATTTCCCCAAACTTATTGCGTTTATGGCAAGCCCCAACCCTTTTTCTCATATATGAGCTAGAAGGCTGAGGATTTTAGTGTCCTGTGTGTGGCGTTAAACACTAGCTGATGACCAAGTTTCACGTATGGAAATCTGGATTTTGGTTTGTTTTGTTTTACGGCATAGCAACCTCAGTGGGTCATTTAATGCCGATAAAGTTTTGAAATAAATCAATTCTTAATGGATAATACAATTTTTTTTATAAATACATTTTTCTATTTAACCCATAGATGGGACCCTAACAGGTACTACCACTCCGGGTCAGAGTGGACCAGGGAGCAATGGTGATGAATGGGGTGCTCTACATTCCCCAAACCTCCAAAACTGGGACCTCACCATCAGATATTTAACGTCATTCCCAGGACATGTATACCCGCAGCCACCGCCTTCTAGCACCCATATGATAAAAAGGGGTTGGGGCTTGCCATAAGGGCAATAGGGTTGGGAAAATCATATAGGTGCTAGGGTTTGACGTGACCAGCCGATTGATCGGAGGGGGCCTCTCCGACCGCCCATCTAGCCCAAGATAGGGCCAAAGTGGAGTATTGCATGTCATGAATTGCGCTTCCACCTGAGCTCTATCCTTAAGCATCACGCTCGCCACCCACCGCTAACAGGTGGCCCCATTGGGGGAGTCTTACCCCTCTGCAGAGGTGCAGTCGGTGCATTCTAATGCCCCAACCGACAGGGCGGGGAAATCTGGAGAATGTGGAATACCCCTTGATCATCACTTTAGTGCTCTGGGAAATGCAAACGGCATTATCCAGAATATCCTACGATGATAACTATTACACCGCGCGCCTCATTATTTCTATATGTAGAGAATTTCAACCGTTGTTTTTTTTTTTTAACAGATTGACTGAAAGGTAGTCTCCGATCTCACGATCTTCAATGAGACATTGTATCAACGTCAGATTTTTTTTCCGCTAGTGGATGCAGGTGTAGAGGATATCTTCATTCGCATAAATAAATGATTACTTTCGCATCACAGAATAATTGACTTTTTCAGCTAAATAAATGTTAATGTCAAACTTAGGATCGAGTAAAGAAGAAAAACAATCTGAAAGTGGTCTAGGCACACCTGCGCTGCATCGACATTTTTTTAAAAATGTGCATATATACTAATTGACGCGTGGTGTAATGGTTAAAATCATGGGAAATGGACTCGTCGCCCCGAGTTCAAATCCTGAATGTGATAACTGCATTTCACTTAGTGCTAATACCCTTGGGAAAGCTATGAATCCTACTCTCCCTCCAGCTATGGATACACAGTAGGGCAGACTGGGCTCTTTAACCTTGGTTAGGCAACCGGTCTAGGAGAAGGAAAATTCTGAATTCAAACCTGTTAAACTCCGCTTAAGAAATCGATCTTATGTCACATCCTGCTCATGCGGAGGGGTTGCTAAATATATATATATATATATATACACTAATCGACATAGAGAGTTAGTTGGTTGTTTATTTTAATGGCATGTCAAGCCTTGTGGGTTATTTGATTCTATTGGATGCGCGTGTTGTAATGTTTAGAGTTGTAGGAAAACGGACTCGTTGAGCTGAGTTTAAATCATAGTTGAGGCTGTTTGCATTTCATATAAAGCTAACACACTTGGGAAAGATATGCATCCAATTACTTTCCCTTCAGCTGTGGGTAAATAGTAGGGCAGACTGGAGCTTTGTAGGTTATTTGATTCTATTGGATGCGCGTGTTGTAATGATTAGAGTTGTAAGAAATGGACTCATTGACGCGAATTCAAATCATGGTTGAGGCTATTTCTCTGAATGTTTGAGATGAAGCTTGAAGATTAGTATTATCAGCGTTATTCGGCTCCCGAATACGACAAGAAAGTTCCCGAGTTCGAAAAGAAGGTTCCCGAGTCCGAGAAGGTTCCCGAGTCCGACAAGAAATACCTGAAGAAGGCCGGAGGGTATATCGGCCGAAACGTTGTACAAATAACAATGAAGATGGGGACAATAGTCCGAATAATGCAGATAATACTAATAGTTGGGGCTGTTTGCATGTGAAAACTTTATAATAATAATGTTGCATATTAGTCAGATTGATCGTTATTCATTTAACATTCATAATCTAATTGTTACCAATGGGTCATTCCATGTCAAATCATCCAGGTTATGTCACACACCTCCTTTAATTTTTCTGAAATTTTAGACAGGTATGGACTATGTTAAAGTTAGACATTCCCCAAAATTTGAGTTTTCAATTCCAAGAATCGGCGAAGTTATGTCAATTCTTAGCTCTCCGAATTTGAGGCGGGGTTCGCAAAAAATGGCGACTTTTTGTAATCTATTTTTTCTTCAAAATGATTTCCAGTGCTTCCCTACTCCTAGAAATTGGTTTATATGCATTTTTGCTCGAGGAATCCAAAAATGTTATCGAAAAAGTCTGAAAGTTAACCAATTTTAAGTTGTTGATGATTTTTTGATTTTTTCATATCAAGATCAATATCCCGATGTGGCACTGCATCTATCACAAAGATTTTTTTTCTATTATTATTTCCTATCTATTGAACATTATTAGTACCAAAAAGATAGTTTGCTCTTTGCCTAGAAATGAAACTACAACATTTTTTCTGGATGATTTGACATGGAATTACCCCAATAATTGTGTGACGGTAAATATTGCAGTTAATCAAGTTTCTCATAGCGTTAAATTTTTAATCAATTTCAGAGAGATTAAAGTACTTTGTATTAAATTGCAGTATTGAAGACATAGTTTGATTGTAGCATTTCAAGTATTCCTAGCCAATATAAATGATTTCCACACAAATGTATGGTTTCAAGTAATCCTATCACAGTATATTCTTTTAAAGTAACTATTACTATTTAATAGTAATTTGAAGCTTGCAAGAGAATTGAAAAAGCTGTGGAATATGGGGGTGAAAATATTACCAGTTGTATTTGGAGCACTCGGAACGGCTCCTACAATTTTAGAAAACAGACCAGAGAAAGTGTAAATCAGAAATAATTGAGACCATCCAGACAAAAGCGTTGTTGAAATTTTCTAGAATACACAGAAAAGTCCACAATGTGGAACATGTCAAACACCTTTGACAGTTAAACACTTATTCATGGAATGTAGGTTTCTTGCTCACACCAGAAACCGTTATTTTAAAGCGAAAAATATGAAAGATCTTTTTGAAAATGTCAACATGGAGGATATTCTCTCTTTTTTTAGGGAAATAAAATTATACCATAGAATATAGACATGAAACAAATCAATACCATACAACATAATCCCCAATAATGCTAACACATTGATAAAACCAATAACTAAAAAGTATAAATATACAACATGATATGTATTAGATTTGTAGGGGATTATCTTCCCTTTGCCGGAAGAGTTATCTTCTCGCAGCGTTGCTGTTTGTTCCCACTAGGGGACCTCTGGTATTGAAGCGCGTTCATTGGAACTTGCCTTCCTCTTTTAGCTGGATCTTCTCAAGAACTGCTATGGGCTAGAGTCTATCTACCACCCTTCTCGGTGGGGCTTTTGTCCCCCTTTACATTACTGTAAGTCCTTTATACAGCATGGACTATCCTTTAGTTCCATGTCTGTAACATTTATATGTTAATTACATTTGGGTATCTTGTTTATACCTAAATATTGTATATGTATTTACATTTTATATTCTCATGTACATTATTTATCTTATCGTTTCCATGTGCTGTTATATATTAAATGTTTTCTCCCCCAACATGTCGGAATTGTATGAGCATTAATTACCATTGAAACTTACACTTCCGAACCATTATGCATGGCATAACCCCAGACGGGTTTATATGCCGTTAAAATCAATAAACAAAGAAAAAAGTCATGGAGACTTGTTGTCACTGACTCCAATGAAAGACTATCATCTAATGCCGGTGTTAAAAGCTCCCGAGTAGGGAAATGACTGACTGATATTTTTAGAGCGAAAATAATGATAAACAAAACTCTTAAAATGAAATCCGAGAAATGAAGATATTTTTACAAACACTTTTAGCTATTTCATTCCACTGTCCACACGATTTATTCTCTCTTTATTCTTTTCAAAATTATATTTGTAGTTTCTCTGTGTTTTAGTCTCAAGAGGCAATACATATTTCTCGAAGCAGATGCACGTGTATCTTTGCAGTGGTGAACGCACTTGCTATTCTAGTAAAAAGAAAAAATACAAGTGCTCAGTCGGTAGAGCATCCGCCAATGAATTACAAGTTTTCTAGTTCGATACCGGCCCTCGTCAATTCAGCGTATGAGTAGCACAGGGATATGTGCGTTAAAGTGGCGAACTGGTGGTAGGTGTGGGTCCCCACCTCAGACGCTAGAATAATCTCCTTGGTCTAGCGCAACTGAAAGGGGATATACTCCCTCGTTGTCTTTCTGATACCGATATTAGGTTGCCCCTGTTGAGTATCTGGCCGCCATCCTTGGTTTCAGATGTAGTAAATAAGTAAGCAAGCCAATAAGAATCCGGTGTTATAGTATTCTTTGCAAGTCCGTCGTCCAAGATGATCCAAATAGCAATGAGCCAAGGTTAAGAATCAGACTAGTATAAATACAACAACAGCAGCAGCAGCACTGCCAGTGATTGGACAATAGGAATCGTTCTCAGGTCACGTGATAATCAACGAGTCTATAAGTAGAAGTGACTACTCGCCTCATGCCTTACATACAATAAAATTCCAACAGCCCCAACGACTTTACTTTGAAAATGGTATGCAGTTAAACTGGTGCGTGGGATATTTTAAGTGGAAAGAGGCTGCTCAGATCCCAGTCCACTATATTGGAAGTTCCGCAGTTAGTCCAGTGGCAGGGGAAAGTCCGAGACGACTGGGCTGCCGACCTGCTGCAGGGAGCTGTCTCAGGTAGTATTGAGTCACTTCACGCGAGGCAAGCCTTCCCAAAAGCCACAGTGCTTGTACACAAGTGCCAGGTTGTGTTGGGGATTTATGTGAGTAGTAAGTACCCCCAATCCTACTATTAACGGTCGATGTTTCCGATCGCTGACAGTCGAAGTAAACAGATCGAAGATAAAGTTAGATATACAGCTCTAACGAATAAACGTTAAAATTCGAGACGCCACAAATAGACATGAATTAAAATAACTTCTAAAATTTTAGACTTTATATTACTTTACTTATTTCTCTAAATAATCTTCATTGCTTAATTTCGAAAAAAATTTTTAAAAAGAAAAGATTTTCCAGGTTCTTTTCCTAAATGGGTAAGCCTATTTTGGTCCGGGGGGGGGGGACCAGATAAAACGTCATCATATGAACTTTACAATTTCTGAACTTTTCGTATATTTACATGTAAAGTGGAGTGGCCTATTGACGGTATCTCTGATAATTCATTCCGTTTCTTCTATTTTATTTCTTAATTTTCATTCTATTTTTTCTTCTTCAATATCCTGTTCTCGCTTATCTCTGATCTTTCTCAATCTCTTTGTCATTATTTTTCTTTTGTTCATTTTTATCTCTTTTTACTTCTATTTTTTAAAGATCGTATGTTCTTTTTTCTATCATTCTTAGTCGTTCAGTTTTCTTCTATTTTATTTCCTAATTTTCATTCCATTTTATATTCTTCTTCATTTTTTTCTCTCTTATATCTGATATTTCCCACTTTGTTAATATTTTTCTCTTTTCATTTTCTCGCTCTTTCTCTCTCTCTCTCTCTCTCTCTCTCTCTCTTCTCTCTCTCTCTCTCTGTATCTATATATATATATATTATATATATAATATATATATATATATATATATTTTAAAGATCAGATTTTCCTTACTCCAACATCACTAAACTCAATCCGTTTTTTCCTATTTTATTTCCTAATATTAATTCCAATTCTTATTCTTATTCTTATTCTTATTCTTCTTATTATTATTATTACAGGTGTTCTTTTCTTTTATTTCCTCTTTCTCCATCTTTCTCTACCACTCTTCCTATTCATTGCTCTTTATCTGTATTTTCTTCTTCTTCTTCTTCTTCTTATTCGTCTTCTTCTTCTTATTCGTCTTCTTCTTCTTCTTCTTCTTATTATTATTATTATTATTATTATTATTATTATTACTGGTGTTCTTTTCTTTTATTTCCTCTTTCTCCATCTTTCTCTACCTATTCATTGCTCTTTATCGGTTTCTTCTTCTTCTTTTTCTTCTTTTTCTTCTTTTTCTTCTTCTTCTTCTTCTTCTTCTTCTTCTTCATTTCCGATCTTTTTCCATCTCTTATACATTATATTTCTCTTGACTTTTTCATGTCTCTTCTAATTTTCTTGTCTTATTTAATTTTTGTTGTCTTTTTTGTTGTTCTATCTCCCCCGAGACGTAATTGGTACAGAATTAGCGAAAGTGGTAGAACGGCAATTCTTAAGTGGTCCGAGGACATACTTGATGATTTTTGTGCGCATGACTCAACTCATCGATTCTAGAGTCTCAAGATCTTCTCAACCAATACGACATGCATCATGCCAATGTAGCAAGAATTTAAAAAAAATACATGAAAAGAGCAAACGATTGGAAATAAAGGATAACTACATAGAAAAGTGAATGTTATTTCTAAATTAATGACTTCACGATAGCATTGAGTCATTTGAAGATAGTTTAGTGAAAACATTTAAAGGTCAAAATCAAGATACGACATTTTATTTATTTTCGTTTTTAATGGTTGGTTGGTTTGTTTCTTTTACGTCATGTTCAGTTATCGAATGCCGCAAACAGATTTTAGTTTTTGCAAGTAATTATATACTGGATAATAATAATAATAATAATAATAATAATAATAATAATAATGGTATATGCATAAACCAGAATCTGTTCTTGAGAACGAAACGCATAAAATTCTCTGGGTCTTTGAAGTAAAAACGGATCACCTTATCCCAGCAAGAAGACCAGACCTAGTGTTGATAAACAAAAAAGAAAGAACTTGTCAACTGGTGGATTTTGCAGTGCCAGCAGATCACAGGGTGAAGGTAAAGGAAAATGAAAAAATAGACAAATATCTGGACCTTGCCAGAGAACTGAAAAAGTTATGGAATGTGAAGGTGATACCAACTGTAGTTGGTGCACTTGGAACAGTCCCAAAAGGATTGGAAAAGGGTCTGGAATGTTTGGAAATCAGAGGAAGGATTGAAACCATTCAGAACACTGCACTGCTGCAATCTGCCAGAATATTCAGAAGAGTCCTGGAAACCTGAGGAGACTTGCTGTCACTCAGACTCCAGTGAAAGACCATCAGCTAACGCTGATGTGAAAACTCAAAAGGAGTAAATAATAATAATAATAATAATAATAATAATAATAATAATAATAATAATAATACTGCACTGCTGCAGTTGGCTAGAATACTCAGAAGAGTCCTGGAGACTTGAGGGGATTTGCTGTCACTCAGACTCCACTGAAATGCCATCAGCTAACGCTGATGAGAAAAACTTAAATGGAGTGATAATAATAATAATAATAATAATAATAATAATAATAATACACAGCATCGTTGAAATCAGCTAGAATACCCTGTGAAAGGTATGAATCCAACAACTCTTCAGTTTCTTCTCATTTCTGAACTTTATATATATATATAAAGACCACCTTTTTTTTCAGTGTTGATCTTGTTCAAAATCTTTTTAGAACAACTTGGAATATAGGACGATTCGGACTATACTATTTCTCTGAATTCTTGAGATGATGCTTAATAATTTGTTTTATTTGGATTATTCGGACTATTGTCCACATCTTTATTGTTATCTACACAACATTTCAACGGATGTGCCCTCCGGCCTTCAAGTATTTCTTGTCGGACTATGAAACCTCCTCGAACTGTGGGGATACATACTACCTACGTAATCACTGACAAATCAAAATTTATTCATATTCACCAAAACTTTAATCCAGAATGCCACTTTGTTGAGTTAGTTTATGGTTAGTTATTTTGTTTAATGGTATATCAACCTTTGTGGGCTATTTAATGCAAAATCTTGTTTTGTTTTTTTCTTTTGTTTTCTTTTTCTTTCTTTTTTTTTTGTTGGTTGATTGGATCTTAACCCAAACAAAATGTATATTTATACTATTGATATAATGTAGTATCATCAATGTCTCTTGCCAATATCCAAGGATCAGCATTTACGGACAGTCCTTGATGAGATATATCTTTCCTGTGTGTACACTTGGAATCTAAAATGATCTCCACTCATTTGACATTTTATAGTAATTGGAAGATTTATTTTCCCAAAATGCAACGCCAAATTCAACACACACACACACAGGTATATATATATATATATATATATATATATATATATATATATATATATATACAAGGTGTGTCAAAAAAAAATCTCGAGATTTTTTGTACTTTTTTGACACACCTTGTATTCTGAAAAAAATTAATGAATCGAACGTTATTTTTTTTTCAGAATACAAGGTGTGTCAAAAAGTAAAAAAATCTCGATACTTTTTGACACACCTTGTGTGTGCATATATATATATATATATATATATATATATATATATAATATGATATATATATATGGGTAAATAGTAGGTCAAACTCGGATCTTTAACCTTGGTTAGGTAACGAGTCTAGGAGAACGAAAACTCTGAATTCAAACCTGTTAAATTCGGAATAAGAAAAGGGACGATTGTGTTATGTCCATTTTTTAAAACTACGTTACCTGTGGGAGTTGAGATTGATTACCCTTGTGATCCAAAGGAAAAGTAAGAAGCAAATGCAGTTTGGCAGTCGTAGTGTCGCAGGAGATACTGGGTAACACTGGACTTCAGTATTACACCAACTTTGGGACTCCGGCTCCGGATTTGTTTTCGGATTTACTCCCATTAGCTTTCCTTGGGATGGAGATAAGCCGCTAGGCAGTGGAGGTTTTATATTGGGCATTTCCTTGTCCTAGATGGGTTTCGAACCAAGGCTAAGTAGTTTCTTCTAACTCATTCCTTTGGGCATTTATGAGAGTTGAAAGTACCCCAATCCTACTACTGTCACTGTGGATGGCCGTAGAAAAGAGATTGGTAAATATATATATATATATATATATATATATATATTTTAAATTTTGTGTATTTTGGCAGCAAATTATTCGTAAGACATGTGTTATTGAATACGACGGAGTATTCTTTTTTCATTTTTTGTATGGATATTTTTTCCAGTCTTCTGGCTATCCTTTTTGAATCTGGATCGAGTTGATTCATCATATTTTTCATACTTATTTCCCGAGCGCTTTCGACTGTTGCTCCAGTCGTATTCATGGGGTTATGTAATTTGGTTTTTAGTTGATTTTAGTTTTATTATCTATGCTTTTATCTAATTCAGAGAGTCTATTATTATCTAATTCAGAGAGTCTATTATTATTCTTAAAAAAATAATAGACTCTCTGAATTAGATAAAAGCATAGATAATAAAACTAAAATCAACTAAAAACCAAATTACATAACCCCATGAATACGACTGGAGCAACAGTCGAAAGCGCTCGAGAAATCAGTATGAAAAATATGATGAATCAACTCGATCCAGATTCAAAAGGATAGCCAGAAGACTGGAAAAATATCCATACAAAAAATGAAAAAAGAATACTCCGTCGTATTCAATAACACATGTCTTACGAATATATATATATATATATATATATATATATATATGTGTGTGTGTGTGTGTGTGTGTGTGTGTGTGTGTACAATGTCCAAATATACCAAAACTTCTGAAATAATGCCGGCCTATCCAACATATCATGATTTGGTACCGCGACTATGTAACATTAGAAAGGGAAAAGGAAATCGAATAATATTTTAGTCAGCCTATTTGTGCTTATTTTGATTGCTGCATCAAACGATTATGGGATCCAATATAGAAGGAAAACATTGAAATCATCAACAACAATAACAACAACAAGTACAACAACTATAATGAAAATAACAAAAAAAAACCTTTGTTTTTCTTCTCTCTTTTACTTCATACATTTCTTTACACCATTACTACAGAAGCCGTTGTAAGTGGCACTTTCTTCTCTAAATCAATAACCAAAACTCAAGTAATTTTAACAACCAAAACATTTTCGCGGAGTTATTGGCGTCGCGTGGGAATAACAGATTTTGCAAGAATTTGTATGTAAAAGAGTAACAGATGGCGCACGTGGTGTAACGACACTCGTACATTAATGGTTATTATAATAGGAAGGGGATTTGTTGAATTTTCAAGTTGACTTCTAGTCTGTTTTCTACACTTTTGAGGACCCAATCAAGTGCACCAACTACGATTGGTATCACTTTCACCCTCATAGTCCACAGCTTTTTCAATTCTCTGGCAAGGTCCCGATATCTCTTTATCTTTTAATTTTATTTCATTGTGAACCTGTAATCTGCTGGGACCGCAAAGTTTACTTGTTGACAAGTTCTTTTTTTTCTTGTTAATCAATACTAGGTCTGTTTTTCTGGGTTGAATGGGGTGATCCGTCTTTATCTCAAAGTTCCAGAGAATTTTATGCGTTTCCTTATCAAGGAAAGATTCTAGTTTATGCATATACCATTGTGTGGTATCATCAAAATTGAGTTTCGTGCACAATTCTCAGAGGATCAACCGACACGTGCGTATCCATGTATTCTCGTTTTGCTAGTTGTCTACATTTCCTTATTACATAGTTGATCCCTGTCTCCACACATCTTATATTTACTGTAATAATGTACATTGTCAATTTTTGCTTTTGAATTCAGAGTTTCCCCTCACCTAAACTAATTGTCATACCACTGTTAAAGAGCTGAAACTGTCCTACTATTTACCCATAGCAGGAAAGACTATTTTATATTGACCTTCGCTCTCTTTTCTTCCCATACATTTCTTTATGCTATTGGATCTAAAGCCGTTGTAAGTAACACTTTCTTCTCTGATATAATCAGTATCCAACTGTGTTGCAATCTGAGTCTGTTCTGAGAATCCAGACTTGATAAGTAATTTGAATAGCAGGTTGGGCTATTCCTCTTGTGTATTTGAGCCAAGTTCACTTCTAGGATTCTCATTGGCTGCTGATTTTTTTTATAGAGGGCACTTTCATCCACATATACTGAACATTTGACTGTGTTCAGGCAGTGTATTTGGTTACGCTCTGTCTTTTTTCTTGGCTGGTGACTGGACTGCCAGAATAGAATTGAATACTTTTATTTATTTGCATTTCTTTTATATAAAACGCACATAATTTTAACAACTAAAACATTTTGGGGGATATATTTACTTCGCGTGCAAATAAAAGATTTTTCAACAATCTGGATATAAAAGAATAACAGAAGGCGCACGTGGTCTAATGGCGCTCGTAGATTAATGTATATCTACGTAAGAAAGGGACACAGCGAATCTTCAATCCGAGCTTAACAGGTTTTCTTTAAAAATTTCCCCTCCCCTAGAGTTGTTGCCATACCAAATTAAAGAGCTAAATCAAGCCTACCAAAAGCTAGAGGGAAAATAGTTAAATACATATATCTTCCAGTGGTATCAACACTGGGTAAAATGCAACCAACCACGTCCAGAAATTGAACTCGTGTCGCCATGTGCGTTTCCTACAAAATTAACCATTACACAACGGATGCCTATACTATGTATACAAAATCGATCAGAGATTGATTGATAGAGCGAGTACATTGATAAGATTCGCGATCATTTTAAACAGGTAAACACCTCATACTTACTTGCTGTATTAATGTTTTAAGAGCCGAATTATTAATAACGTTTTCAATCATTT
This sequence comes from Doryteuthis pealeii, assembly GCA_023376005.1. Lineage (NCBI taxonomy): Eukaryota > Metazoa > Mollusca > Cephalopoda > Myopsida > Loliginidae > Doryteuthis > Doryteuthis pealeii. The sequence continues at coordinate 36,719,294 of CM042159.1, read as the reverse complement.
CAAACATTTAAATACGTCATATTTAGCTGCAATATCAATGTTTTAAGAACTAATACATTGATAAAGTTTTTCAATCATTTTAAACCAGTAAATACGTCATACTTAGTTTCAATATCAATATTTTAAGAACTACTGTATTATAAGGTTCACAATAATTTTAAACAGAGAAACACTTCATACTTAGTTTCAATATTACTGATTTAAGAGTCAATGTATTAATGTTTACTCTCATTTTAAAATACTAAATATTTAGTTCTTACATATCAATATTTTAAGACTGGAATCCTGGACAAGGCTTTTTGCATTGCACCCAAACAGCCTGGTTAAAAGAGCCAATATAAATAAACTGGAGGCGCCAGGTTTAATTGCTAGAGTCATAGGAAATGGACTCGTTGACCTGAGATCAAATCCTGGACAAGGCTGTTTGAATTTCACATTGAGCTCATGCCCTTGGAAAAAGTATGCATCAAATACTCTCGCTCCAGCTACGGGTAAATAGTAGGGCAGACATAACTCTTTAACTTGGCCTTGGTAACCAGTCTAGGAAAAGGAAAACTCTAAATTAAAACCTGTTGAATTCCGCTTAAGAAAATGACTTTGTGTTGCATCCTGCTTGTGCGGAGGGTTGGTAAATATATATATATATATATATATATATATATATATATATATATATATACTAAAAACTGAAGGATTCGTATGAAGAAAAAAAACTTGATAAAATATAAAGGAATAAGTTAGAAAGAAAAATGTTAGAAAAAATGAATCTGAAAATGTTTTAAAAATTGAGTTTAAAAAGAATAATTGAGAACCCATCAAGAATGAATAAATAGAACTTCTTCGGCATAAGATAACCCAAAAAGGGTTGTCATACCGTAAAATCTATCCAACCAACAAACTGGTAAAATAATTTTCAATGACCTGTTAAACTCTACTGAAGAAACTGACCATGTGTCACATCCTGCTCTAGTGGAGGGGTTGGTGCAGCTCCTTTTTTTGTTGGGTGCTGCTCTAGATTATGTTAAAAATACCTCGCACCATCGTTTTGTAGTTCCTATTTAACATTTTCTTCAAGTGTTTTATTAAAGACCACGTCGTGCAACCATACAGTCGAACCGGTCCGGTTATAGGTTGAAAGAATCCCTGTTTTACAATATTCTACTCGTGGGGAAATGAATGACTAGAATATTTTCAAGAAGTGATTTTATCATATCTGTGTATCTTTAGAAGAGCCCACAAGAAATAATATTATCAAATTACGTATAGCGACAGTTCTTCCAGGCAGTGGTTGTGTCAGTGCTGCTATATGGTTGCATCACCTGGACCCTAACAAAGCGTCTTGAGAATAAGATATATGGGAGCTGCACAAGAATGCTGCGCGCAGTCTTGAACAAATCATGAAGCAGCACCCCACAAGGAACATCTGTACGGTCACCTGCCCCCCCCCATCTCACAAACTATCTGAGTGAGACGGACAAGACATGCAGGACACTGCTGGAGAAACAAGGATGAACTCATAAGCGACGTTCTCCTGTGGAAGCCAACACATGGACATGCACGTGTGAGGCGCCTAGCAAGGACCTACATTGACCAGCTATGTGAGGATGCTGGTTGCTCCACAGAGGAGCTCCCAGGTGCAATGAATGATAGGGAAGGTTGGCGAAAGATTGTCATGGATACCCGTGCTGTATGTGCGACATTATGATGATGATGATGGCGTATAAAAAAGGGCCGATTTAGTTCAGTCGGTAGAGTGTCAGACTAGGAACCACAAAGTTTCGGGTTCAATACCGACCCTCGCCAACTCAGCGTATGAGTAGCACTGGGAACTGTGCAGTAAAGTGAGGAGCTGATGGTAGGTATGGCGCCTCAGACGCCGAAAGCAATCTCCTTGGGCTAGCCCTAGTGAAAAGGGGATATACTCTCTCGCTTTATGGTCGATACCGTCTTGAGGCTACCCCGACGACGTTTTTTTTTACGTATAAAAAGCGTTAGATTTCCTTCACATTTCACGGAAATACCTGAAATCTTGGAGACATTAGGGTTAGTTTTGGATTAGTCTTAGGGTCAGTATTAGGGTTAGCAGAGATGCTGATAGGCACGCGTCCAGCGTCACTGACGCATAAAAATCTAAAAGGACGCAGTAAAATCATATCCATGCGCCTCAGTGTATTTTCTTTTTTTCAATTGTTTTTTTTTTTTAGAAATGAATTACACAGGATAATTTACAAGGTAGGGGTTAGAAGGCTTTATTTGTTTCCCCCAGATCATAAATAAAAACCCTACAATTTATTAAGAAACATTAGTTGGGAACCATCAAATTTCCTGGGGACTCATTCAAATCAAATATGTGCGTCCCAGGACACACTAAATCTAAAAGCTATCGGTATCACTGGGTTAGGGTTAGTGTTAGGAGTTTTCGTAATCTAATGTTATTTATACGTAAAATGTGATTCTAATGATATTATTTTTGCACTGCATTTTTACCCGAAAAGAATATTGAAAAATGTTGTAAAAGTTCCCAACTATTTTTAAGCTGAGAAATCAAAATTTGTTATTGAAAAAAAATATCAATGCAATGATAAACAATTTCTGAAAAAATATAAAGTAATAAAGAGAGAAAAGAGTGAGAATGTAGATTATTATGAGTTGTAGAAATTTAATATCAATAAGAACATAAAAATAAAGGTACTTTTTTTTTCTTTTAACTACTTTCTTATATATATATATATATATATATATATATATATATATATATATTATTTGGCATTACCTCAATATATGAAAGCGAAAATTGATGTAAGCGACCGTCTTCTCTATCTAAATTCCTTCCATTATTTTTTGTCTTAATCGAAGCTGGCCTCAATAAGGATAAGTAAAATAATAGTGTTGGCAGCAACAACGATGTTCATGGATGTGTTCCCAAAAAGAGTGTAGTTCATATCACACACACACACACACACACAACCACACACACACACATATATATATATATATATATATATATATATATATATATATATAATTACCAACCCCTCCACACGAGCAAGGTCAATTTATTAACCGGATTTTAACAGGCTTAACTTCAGAGTTTTTCTTCTCCTAGACTGGTTACCTAGCCAAGATTAAAGAGCCCAATTCTCCTACTATTTACCCATAGCCATAGGGAGAAATGGATTCATACCTTTCCCAAGGGTATTAGCGTTATGTGAAATGCAGACAGCTTCATCCAAGAATTGAACTCGGACCACGCACCTGGTTGATATCATGTAGTGTCACTAGTTTTAGTGCACTAAAATCCCGAGGTAAAACCAGCGAATTAATTGGTTGATTTTAACGGAATATCAACCCGTCTAGGGTTACTCTATGTTTAGAGGTCAGAATATCGCGTTGATTGCATTTCATATCTACAATTTGGGTATAGTTGTTTAATCTTTTTCTACTTTAAACTGTTCACGGTGGCTCTCCGATTTTTATACGTAAATGGTCAGTTTAGCTCAATCGTTACAGCGTTTGACAAGCATCCGCAAGGTTCCTGGTTCGATAGCGACCGTCGCCAATTCAGCGTATGAGTAGCACAATGATCTAAGCGGCAAAGTGAGGAGCTGATTGTAGGCGTGGCGCCTCACATCAGGCGCTAACATAATTTCCTTGGTCTTGCGATAGTGAAAAGGGGATAGACTCCATCGCTGTCTGGCTGATGCCGACTTTAGCGCTCCCTACCGACTTGAAACAGTAATAAAACAAATAGGTATATTTATTTTTGCATGTTGCCAACTAGTTTTGACCTTAGGTCTTCGTTAGGAAACAAATAACTTGAAAAAAAAAAAAACACTTGATAAATGTAGACATTGTTCTCATCGATTCAAACAGGTAATTTTTTTTGTTACGGCATATCAACCCTTGTTGGGTTATTCTATGCCGATGATATTTTGTTTTAATACTTGATCGGTACTCAATTCATTTCAAACTCAATTTTTGTTAAAAACATTTTTTTCAAACTCATCTTTTTTTCTATTTAACTCATAGATGAGACCCTAATAGGTACTACCTCACTGGTTCTGAGTGGATCTGCGAATAATTCTGATGAAGGGGTACTCCACATATATAATCTTCGGTTTTTGTGTGTGTCATTGCATTTATATTCATTATAACAAATCTTTAAAATTATTATTATATGTTGAATATTCCTGTGAATTTCTCTTCTACAACACAATTATCTGGTAAATATAATCATTGCTTGAAAACATGTTATAATCCGTTCGCTGTGAAGTCAAGTCTTGAATGATGCTTTGAAATTCATGTATATTCGTTTAAGCGAACACAATTGTCTTCACAAAGCAGTCATAATTGGGAATTAACTGATACATATCCCCAAGCAGAATTGGATTAATCTTTTAAGAAAGGGATTAAATAAATGGTTCGATCTGTAATATTCAGAAAGCTAGCAAATACGATATATATCGGAATAATGCCTGGGGATAACATCAAAAAGATTTTGTGGCTCTAACAATCAAGATAAAAGTGGTGCGATACATTATTGTGTGATATTTGAAGTAAATCGCTTTGGTTAAAGTGGTATCTTAAAGAAGATTTTATAAGAAAGAGACGGCCAAGTATCAGTAGAGGATAATATCTAAAATCTCTATTTTCTTTTCCATCTTTTCTTTTGCCTCTTTTTCTTTCTTTATTCTTTGTTCCTTTTCTTTTCTTCTTTTTCTTTTCTTTCTTTTTCTTTTCTTTCTTTTTCTTCTTTTTATTTTGTTTTTTCCTTAGTCTTTTCGTTTCCTCTTTTATTTTCGTTTTTCTTTTTACTTTTTTCTTTCTCATTTGTTTTTCTTTATTTCATTTGTTTTTCTTTACTTCTTTCTTTCTTGTTTATTTAATTCTTCCCATTTCTTTTCTTTCTCTTTTCTAATTTTTCTCTAAATTTCTTTTTTTCCAGTTCATTTTTCCAATTCTTTTCACAATTTCTTTTACCTTTCTTTTTTCCCCAATTTTTTTTTTTTTCTTTTTCCAATTTTCTTTTCCAATTTATTTTTTCCAATTTATTTTTTTAAATTTTCCCCCTAATTTCTTTATCCTTTTCTTTTTTTCTGAATTTATTTTTCCTTCTTTTTTTCTCAATTTTTTTCCTTTTTCATTTTTCCCAATCTTTTTTTCTCTTTCTTTTTCCATTCTTCTTTTCTTTTCTGATTTCTTTTTATTTATTTCTTTTCTTTTTTCATTGCTTCTTTTCCTTTATTTCCTTTTCTCACTTCTTTTTTCGTTTATCTCTTTTTTCTTTTCTTTTTTTCTTCTCTTTTTCTTTGTTTTCATTTCTTTTTCTTCCTTTCCTTTCTAATTCATTTTTTCTTATACTTTATTTTCCCCCTATTTTTCGTTTTCCTTTATTTTTCTTTACTCTTTTCTCCTTCTTTTTCTAAATTCTTCCTTCTTCCCCAATATTGCAAAATGGAAATAATGTGAAGTAACCAAAACATTAAACCCCACATTTTTATGTTTTTGATTATTTACAGTTTGAATGAATAAAATGTTTAAATAGATAATTTATTACGGACGAAAAGTGGGGCTATTTCACCATTGTAATTAGGCAGTAGACAGACTAACACCCTTAATGTTTTTTAATCCTAAGTAGAGGATTAAAAATAAAAACTTGGTTAGTACAATAAAAACGATTGTAAAAAGTTTAAATATTGATCACCGTGCCGGCATCTTCAAAAATGCCGGGCTGAATGTGTTGCTGGTGGTTGATTTCGTAGACATAAAAACTCGAAAAATTGTCTAAAATTCATTAGATTTTTTTAGCCTGATTCTAGGAGAAAGGTCCAGAAACTGAAGTTATCTATTAATGTGTTTTAAGGTTGTTATTTTACAAATGTGATTATTTTATTTAAAAATTGGAGAAAATAAACATAAACTCATGTAAAAATCTCAAACGTTACATTTATTTGTATTTATCAGACACTGTAATGTCTATTTTCTCTCTGTTGTCCACTAGAAACAAGAAATAACGCGTATTTCATGAATGAAACATAATCATATTAGTTAATAATAATGGCTTGGCTGCACATTGACCATACATGACTTGCGCACTCTTATGATTAAGCAGGACGATCAACCACAGTACGTTACATTTATTCAAACTAATTTGGTTAAAAATAAAGGAATTCAAACTTTTTTCTTTTGTTTTTTTTCTTCTTCTTTCTTTCAAGTTTCATGATAGTTATTTTCATGTTATCATCTTTAAATTCGTTAATCAGTTGTCCGTATGAGTTATTATTGGTAGACTAAGTAATTTTCGTTCTTTTCTGAACGACTATCAAGGCAGTGTATATTTTTCTAAACTATCCTTATCAAAACTGTTTAATATTTAACTAAAATATTGTTTTGATTTTTGTCGCTAAAGTGTCGCTAAATAACAGTGGCAGTTTATTTGATATATATATATATATATATATCTATATATATCTATATATCTATATATATATCTATATATCTATATATCTATATATATATATATATATATATATATATATATATATATATATATATATCGGGAATAAAAAAGGGCTTAAATACCATGGGTATCGTGAATATGGACCATTTCCACTGGTGGGTATCTGAGGCCCACCGAGGTTCGTCAGACCACGTTTGTATTTTATTCAAACTGGCAAATGGCCAATTTAAGTTTACATTTATACATTTCTCCCCACCCCCGGGGGCGATATTTGTGTATTTTTTCTTTCAAGCGTCTTTTTAAAAATTGTTTTATGTCATTCCGACTTCTTCCTTTAGTAGTAAGGATGTCTCTGCCTGTCTGTTATTGTCTAGTATTATCATACGGAACCTGAACTCTACAACAAACTACTGTTAGAGAATAGGACCAGCCTGGAATCACCTTGTACCAAGAAACTTGGTACCCCAACAAAGTATATATATATATATATATATATATATATATATATATATGCAGATGACTGTGACTCGGTAACACACACACACACAGGATGAGATGCAGAACCTTATGGATTGTTTCTCCGAAGCATGTACAGCGTTTGGATTATGCATAAATATAAAGAAGACTGTTGTCAATTTATCAGCCTGCCCCAAACAAATGCTTTGTGAATCTCACTATCTTTGTATATGAAAGCCTAAAAATCTTCCTTCACTTTGTCTAGCTTGCGAGCACATTATATCAGGACAACTCTTTGGATAGAGAAATTTCCATCAGGTTGAAGAAAGCAACGTGATCCTTTGGTTTGCTTGAGAAAAGGGTTTGTAGCCAACGGGACACTAAGATCTCCACCACGCTTGGTGTATATTGAGTATGTGTACTCACTGTCCTTTTGTACGCTAGTGAGACCTGTGTTGTTTACCTACGACATCTCAAGATACCATGAAAAAACAAAAGAAGAACAGGAAATGGTCTTACTCGGGCCAACAACTAATATATATATATATATATATATATATATATATATATATTATCCAAGCCAAAATGTCAGTAAAAAGGAAGCCATGGGTAGCAGCGTGGTGGATGTGAGAAACGGCAGATGATTCCATACTGGGACAATGGCGGGGCTATATGATGCTGGGCGGAGGAACCCTAAACGGGTCAACGGCCAGGATCAAACAGTTCAGTTAGGAAACTACTGCTCCTCATCTCTAAGACTAGCGCCTATTGATGAGTCAACAGCCACCGATAGATATCCATGACATCATGGATATCCGCGCTGAAAGCACAACATGATGATGATGATGATGATGATGATATATATTATATATATATATATATATATATATATATATATATATAAATGTTGAAAGGTCAATAAATAAAGGAAAGAAAATATTGAATGGATAAAATACTTTAATGAAATACTTACACATGTTTCGGCCGAGAGTTTTTCCTTGTGTACGTTGTATTCTATTTATTACTATTTTAAATATGAAATATAATGATAATAATAATAATGATAATAATAATATAAAGCATTTTAAATATACAGAGAAATGGCCTTCATCAGGGTTTGATGTTTGAAGTTAAAACGGTCAGAATACAGAGAATTTGGAAATTCGTTAAAGATTTTATATTTTTCTATTATTAATATTTTATTTTATATTCAAAATAGCAATAAATAGAATACAATGTATACAAGGACAAACTCTCTGACTAAACACGTGTAGGCATTTCATTAAACCATTTTTTATCCATTCAACATTTTATCTCCTTTATTTATTTATCTTTTCAGCATATTGTCGTATTCACTTCATTTTACAACTTATATAATTGAAACTCTTCTTTTTACCTCCAAATTCTACCTTTCATATTGTAAAGCCAACATCTAAGAAATGTCAAGTCGTTCATTTTCGCTAATGAAACAGCCGACCGACAACTTATTAACTTATTCATTACATTTGGTTTGTTGATATTTCCAAGAGACAACCACCTGTCAACACCATAACGCCATTCACTAAGATCACGCGATGCAAACGCATTCATATTCATCCAACACCGAATAGTACTTCTCTGTGCGCCCCCCCCCCTCTCTCTCTCTCTCTCTCTCTCTCTCTCTCTCTCTCTCTCTCTCTCTCTCTCTCTCACTTTTCTGTCTGGACCCTTTCGCATTTCTAGAGGCGTCGTCCAGCGCCCCGTTAAAACCACTGGACTTATAAATATCACCCGGTATATATGATCACGCGATTCACCTTTTCAACTGCTGTCAGACGTAAGTTTGCTCCAAAGAGAAATGGCGGAGGAACTGATTAGACAGATCCACCCCCCACCCCCACCCCAACCCCTGGTTTTCGTCAGATCATAACCGACATTTCAAATACAGATGAAGAAGAATATAGACAATCTC
>CM042159.1:36685427-36705427 GCA_023376005.1 Doryteuthis pealeii | reverse complement strand
ACCGTCAAACCCGTTAATTGTTTAACAGACGATTTTAGTGTTTTTAATAAATTATAACTACCAAAAAACCCTAAACCTAACACTAACCCCTAACAAAACCGGATTTTGACGGTGTAAAATGAGAAAAATGTCCCCACGAATCGAAAGCGCAAAAGGGTGTGTAAAGGCATATGGTCCGCCGAAAGTATATTACTATTAAGTCACAATTTCTTAGTATTTACCTCACATTCTCTATGATCTTCATTTTTATTTAACCTCATTATGTAGAAATTGCGTTAAATTATTTATACTGTGACCTTATCTAAGCAATAATAACTGCAAATTGTATTTTATATATACCACATTGTAAACGAAAGGGCAAATTGCATATTGATATTCAAAATTTAATTAAATACAATATTCTTAGTTTTCTGATTCTAATTTTTTGCTTTTATCTTAAGAATATTAAGAAAAATCTCGTGGATAAATCTTAATATGAATTCATTAACAGAAGAAATAACTGTAATTGTTATTCTTTACTTCAATTTTTTAAGTAAATAAGTTAAATTAGGAAAATTTAGCAGGAACGACGGGGTGATGGAAGAGAAGTTTCTGTTATTCTATTTCTCGATTATATACCCCTATGTTTCAAATTTTTTATCTGCATTCTTATTTAGTTCATTAGCCTTTCTATTTATATGAAATATTTTATTGCATTAAAACTAAATACTTACACCAGGAGGGTGAATATTTGCTAATTAAAGCATTATCCACTTAATTTCGTGTTAACATGCCACTTTTTCTACATTTTTAATCTAAAATTTAGGGGTGGTCCAATGAGGTGTAGCTCAGGTTTCTGGTCGATTCCGGCCCTCGGCAGTAGGCATGAGAAAGAACAGTTTAGTTTATGTGGCAAAGTGGGCACGCCAGTCGTAGGCGTAGCATTCTTCCTAGGATGCAAAAACAATAGCTTTGTTCTATTGCTAATGAAAACGAAATAGACTCCCTCGCTGACTGATGACGACAATAGGCCACTCCTCCGACTTTACTATTATATACAAATGATAAATTTATTTGATATTATCATTTGTTCAATTATCTGGCAATATTATTATTGTTACTAGTACAAAATAAAAACACCCTCCGGGCGATGTAAAACTAGATTTTTGAAACATATTACCTGAGGGGTGGGAGTAAAAAAATCAATGTCAGCGAGTTTGTACCCTAAGTAAGATCATCAAATTCATTAAAGGATTTAAAAAATAAAACAATTTGAAATGTAAACTTTAAATATGTATTAAAATAAACAAAACTATACATAGATATATAATACCAGTCATGTTTTATTAACCTGTTTTAAAACAATGAGACTGTCTAATGTTCATGTTCAATTTTTGAGAGTATTTATTGAATAAATACACTCAAAATAAAACATAGAAATAAATTTTATTCTATGTTAATAGATGATTTGGTAATATGACGTAAGCAGTGACGTAATTTTGTTACAGACAAAAACGAAGCGAATCTCCATTATTAATAGATTATTATTATTATTATTATTATAATTTTATTATTAATTATTATTTGCTCTTTTTGAGTTTTCACATCAGCATTAGTAATGGTTCCTTCACTGGAGTCTGAGTGACAGCAAGTCTCCTCAGGTCTCCAGAAGTATTCTGGCAGATTGCAGCAGTGCAGTTTTCTGGATGGTTTCAATCCTTCCTCTGATTTCCAAACGTTCCAGAGCCTTTTCCAATCCTTTTGGGACTGTTCTGAGTGCACCAACTACAATTATTATTATATTATTATTATTATTATTATTATTTGACTCCATGAAAATGTTTTATACTCGCTTTAGCTAGCAGTCTTTTCGCTTTCTTTCATCTTCACCTTGTGATATGCTGGAACTGTAAAATATACCAAATAACAAGTTCTCCTTTTCTTGTTAATCATTAATACGTCTTGTCTTCTGGCTGATATAAGGGGATGCCTCATTATCCCAAATTCCCAGAAAATTATTTTTTTCATTCTCAAGAACCCATTCTTGTTTATAATACTACCACTACTATTATTATCATTCCATTTTTTTAATATTGAGCACTATACATAATATAAAAACTACAAAAAGTATACCTATACATATGTATATCTGTTTATCTGTGTGTGTGTGTATACTCAGTGACATATGTAAACAGACACAAGCATAGATATTTTTCATCACCATCAAATAAAAATATCCCATCAGTTTTATATTGTATCAATCCGATCAATATTTTTTATATCTTTGATATATAGAATTCTATTTTGGAACATTTTACAAATTAACATGTTTACGCATATATGGTATATCTCTCTCTCTATCATATAATATAAATATATATCTATATATATATTATATATATATACGCAAATTTTACACACACACACAAATTGTGTCCCTCCGACCACCCAATTTAGAGTCAAAAGAGAGGCATTTTATGTCATGAACTAATCAACGAGAGGATTCCATCTTTAAGCATCACGGGTTTCAACTCATTAACTCCAGATGATTCTTGGTAAGAGTCCTCTCCTCCAATTTGTTTTAAGTGATACACCACACGGTGAAGGGGTACACCCAGTGATGCTGATAGCTTTTTATTTTGTGCGTCTTGGGACTCACGGATTTGATTTGAATGAGTCCCCGGGAATTTGATACATCCCAACAAAAGTTTCTTAATAAATTGTAGGTTTTCATCTATGAACAATTAAAGCCGTCTAACGCCTACCTTGTACCTCCATACAGTGTAATTCGTTTCCGAGAAAATATTAAATGTATTAAGAGTTAGCTGGAAATTGTCGGGAAAGAAAACAAAACACTTCGACGCATGGATACGATTTTTCTGTGTCCTTTTACATTTTTATGCATCAGTGATGCAGAGCGTGTAATCTATCAGCATCTCTGTACACCACACTCCCTAACTTGATATAAACATGCAACGATGTGCGGTGAAAAATTGTACTTTCAAAAACTGTACTTTCTAAACGTTCGCAAACTGCAGAAAACTTTTAAGCCGTATATTTTGATTTTAAAATATGAAATCAGAGAATGCCATAAATGATAGTCATTTTCCTCCATTCCTAACGGTAGAATCAATAAGTAGACGAAATTGTTGAAAGCTTTTTTGAAATTGCATGTTCATATGATAGCTATCAAAATACAATCAAATATAATTTTTGAATAAACTTAGTTAAAAGTAACCAGTCCGAAAGTTATCGAAAAGAAAAAAGGCAAAGAAAGTTTTTTTTAGCAATATTTTAGATCCAGATAAATAGGTATGCATGCAGTGTGGTTATGCCCGACTTCTGAAGATGTTGTTATATATATATATATATATATATATATATTTATATATATATATATATAAATATATATATATATATATGTAATCACTATATATATATATATAAGATAATTGGAAGACAAATATACATAGTTGGTATGGATAAGTTATTGTTATTTGTCAACACGTGTATATATATATATATATATAATATATTATATGTGTGTGTGTGTGTGTTTATGATATGTGTGTGTGTTTATGTGTGGTGTTTTATGTATATGTTGTGTGTTTAATGTATATGTGTGTGTGCGTGTTTATGTATATGGTGTGTGTGTGTTTATGTATATGTGTGTGTTTATGTATATGTGTATGTGTGTGTGTGTGTTTATATATATGTGTGTGTATGTATGTGTGTGTGTGTTTATATATATGTGTGTGTATGTGTGTGTGTGTTTATGTATATGTGTGTGTATGTATATGTATGCGTGTGTTTATGTATATGTGGTGTGCATTTTATGTATATGTTTATGTAAGTGTGTGATTTAAGTGTGTGTTTTATGTATATGTGTGTGTGTGTGTTTATGTATGTATATATGTGTGTGTTTATGTATATGTGTGTGTGTGTGTTTATGTATATGTGCGTATATATATGTGCGTGCGTTTGTGTGCAAAACAATACTTACATATATATGTGTGTGAGAGAAAAATAAAGAAAAATCGATAATATGTGCATGGTATGCTTAGACGGTAGCGTCGTCATAATTATAATTATATATATATATATATATATATATATATATATATTGTGCGTGACATGCGTATGCATTAACATCTAAGATACTGTTTTATATAATTATATATATATATAATATATATATTAATATATAATACATTACATAATTTTGATTTATGATGTAAGTTTTCATAATTACATTGCTCGTTACATTTTTCTATATTCTTTTCTTTTCTTGTCCAGTAGAAATTGGCTAACTTCTAACTACCATATTCTATATTTGGTCATAATTTCACAAATATATAAACATTAATTATTTTACTGCAAGTATCATATATATATATATATTATAATATATATATTATATATATATTATATAGCACGCGTATATAGCATACCATATTTTTTATAATAGCCCTCAAACTCATACGCACTTCAAAATAAGTTGTTAAAGTTTCATGTTTGAATTGAAATAAGGAGCATAACAAGTTACGATCGATACATGTGTTCGTCATTTAATATCAGATTTAGGTATTGAAAAGCTGATGAGAGCATAGTTTAGTATGAACTCATTTTTACCAAATAAGGTTTACTGAGATGCACCACATATATATATATATATATACTATATATATAATTGCTGGATTTTTATTGTGAATAATATTTCAAACTTCCCGATTATAAACTTTTTGTGCACACCTTGTATTTGAAAAAAAAATAACGATCCATTTTTTGTTCATTTCTATTTTTGGTAAATGCAGCTTCAATCTCGATCTTTTATGACACACACACTCACATATATATATATATATATGGGCCGGTTAGCTCAGTCGGTAGAGCGTTCGCTAGAAAACCACAAGGTTCCTAGCTGCGATACGCCCTCGCAACTCAGCGTATGAGGTAGCAACAAGGATCTGTGGCGTAAAAGTAAGGACAGATGGTAGGTGTGCGCTCCACTCATACGCAAAAACAATCTCCTTGGTCTAGCGCTAGTGAAAAGGGGATAAGACCCTCGCTGATTGGCTGATACCGACTTTAGGCCGCCCCGATGACTTATTATATATATATATATATATATATAAGTATGAAATTTGGCAGATTAGCCTCTGCTTAGAAAAGGTTTCGCAAGTATTATTAATATGGTTGCTTCAATAATCATCAGATCAGCTTGCGTGAATCGATATATCAACCACACCTTGGCCTAATTAAATGCATTTATTCATGTCGCAGATTCCCTTGCCGAAGCCGTTGCGCACTAACAATGCATCATAAACATTTGTCTTTAAAAGAAATCTATCTCTGCAAGATAAAAGAAAGAATTCCCGAGCGCAGTCACTGTCAGTATAGCCTCAACGCCAATGCATCCTCACAAATATTTATTATAAGAAATAATTAAGTCAATTCTAAATCAAACCTACCAAGATCTTGTTATTTCCAATTCAACTTTAAAATCCTGGAAGCAGGACCATACGAACTGCAGTTGTCTGGCCACCTGCTACTCATCTCCGCACGAGCAGTGTGTGATGCTAAGACAATTTCTTAAGCGGAGCTAACCTGGTTTGAATTCAGAGTTTTCCTTCTCTATAACCGGTTACTTAGCCAGGATTAAAGAGGCCAGTCTGTCCAACTATTTACCCATTGCTGGATGGGGAATAGTTGAATTCATACCTTTCCAAGGGTATTAGAACTATGTGAAATGCAAACAATCGCTCGAATTCCGAGAGGTTCCAATTTTCCATTTTCAAATTTCTTTTAAGTAAAAAGCCGATTACTTACGCAGTGTCGCCTGTCAAAATATGACCTTTCAATATCAATTTTATATCTTTATAAAAATGAGTCTATGACATAACTTTTACATACAAATGCATCCACTCAGCATAAAAACTAATCCATTAGCTTATTTACGCGCTGTTTTAAGGAAATATAATACTCATCAGTTAACGTAGTATGTGTAAATAATCAAATATATTTGAACGTAAATTACGCGTTTGATATTCCTTACTGTTGACGCCCTAAAGTATTGGGATAGTCAGGCTTCTATAAGAAGGGTAATTGTTACAATGTTTGCCGCGCTGATTATGTACACACGTCACCTGAACGGCGACGGCGCCCTCTCGCGTTAACCTAATTCAACATACTCCAGAGCGGGAAGGGACCTCCATATTTGCTTTTCTTCCCCGGTCGATTCTCTTAAGTCTTATCGATTGTGGCCATCTGGATACACTGAACGGAAACCCTGCAGACGCAGGCGTGGTGCTCCTGTCAACAACAGCTAAAAAATATCCCCCTCAAAAAAAAAAAAAAAAAAATATCAATAAATAAATAAATAAAAAGAAAAAAAAAATGAAGGCTTCTATGATTAAAGGCAAATACTATCAAAGCTTTTTCATTTACTCGCTCGAAAGATGTCTCAACGAGGCAATTTTTTCCGCTTATTTTGATAGTCCAGCTGACGATGTTCGTTTGTACGCGAAATTAGATGGTAAATATTAACGTACAAAGGTAAGGAGAAACAACAGAAGGTTTGGTGTATTAAAAAAATGAATAAAAGAAAGAAGAAAGAAATGATTCTGCCAGTGGTTATTCTTATTATTTTATTACGTTCTTGATAAGAGAATAGCCTATAAGGGTGATAGTGCTTGCATCTTTGTTGTCTTAGTTAATACATTAGATAAAGAAACAGTCACGCACGCATGTGTCTCAATGGTGTCTCAATGGGGAGGCTTTGAAATACCGTGTTTAACAAACTGGATTCATTTACAATCTGAAAATGCATTGTTAGTTCTCATTTCTTTACCTATATTATATATATATATATATATATATAATATATATATATATATATTCTATTTTCTTCTATCTATATATTAATACTCTTGTTCTTTAACCTTCCAACCGTTATCATCTTCCAACACCCTCCGTTTAAGATTCGTCCGTTTAAATCGTCCAAAATGAAATGCCAAATTTAATCTTGATTATTTGGTGTGACTTATGTGTCGAATTTTAATTTCTTATGAATGTCGCTACCTGAGCTAAAAAATGGTCAATTCCGATTTTATTATAACGAAAGAAAGAAATGTAGATATTGTTGATCGCGCGGAAGCAATAACCCGATCAGCTGTTACAATTAAACATAATGAAAGTTGAACAGAAGGAAACAAAATGTCAGAGTTAAATCAAGATTATTATTCTTTTTACATATTAAACTATATTTAATATCTCTTTTGTAAACATATCAAACATTGTAATAAATTATCATACTGTGGTATATCCACAGGACATGCTAGTAGAAATAATAACCTTTTAAAAAAAAATGTGTAAATAGTAGGGTGGATTAGGCACATTATTTAACCTTGGCTATGTAACAAGTCGAGGAGAATGACAACTCTGAATTCAAATCTGTCCAAAATTGATCCTGTGCCACATCCTGCTCGTGCGGAGGTGTTTTGGTAAATATATATGTTAGATGTTAATCATTAAGTCCGTAGCTTCAAATGTAGTTATCTATTTATTTACGATGCATTGATGATCGATTTATATAATCACCAGAAGTGCTACCTCAGCATCGCCAGGGTAGAGGGGAGGTGGAAACAAAAATCTGGTGTATTGATTTGTTTACTTTTGAGATTTACAAATGCTGGACATTTTTAAGTAGAATTTCAATGCTATTTCTATGTAATATTTAATTTTAAATATCTTTGAATATAAATCAAAAATCTTCGTAAAATTTTTGCACGAAAAGCAAGAACCGGTGATATTTAATGTGTATATATATTTACTTTGTTGTTAATTGTTTTATTTTCGTAGTATCATTCGGACATATATACTCACCGACTGCCCTTTATAGATGTGTAGATATATTTATTAGTGAATTAAGTGCATTAACATAACAGGGGATAATGTAAAAAATTAGATATGTATAATATAAAATGCTTTTTTTTCATCATTAGCCTATCGATTTCTTAATGTACGACAGGAAAAAATTGCATTGATTCAAAGAAGACGAAATTGAGTGAAATCGTAATTGATTATGAGGTAAAATTATCCACGTTCATATCATACCTACGTTATGTATAAGGAACCGGGTTAGCTCAGTCGGTAGAGCGTTCGGCTAGAAACCACAAGGTTCCTAGTTCGATGCCGGTCCTCGCCAACTCAGCGTATGAGTAGCACATGGATCTGTGCGGTAGGTGTGGCGCTCCACCTCAGACGCCAAAACAATCTCCTTTGTCTAGCGCTATTGAAAAGGGGATAGACTCTCTCGCTGATTGGCTGATACCGACTTTAGGCCACCCCGACGACTTTACATTTATATATATATAATATTTGTTATGGAGTCAACGTATGCTTCTTTATTGGTATATCTGATGAGTCTAATTTTCAGTGTATTAAAACTGTATCTATAAGTGTTATATATATATATATATATATATATAATATATATATTATATATATATGACAATAAATATACATTTTTTATGTATTTCACATATCACTCATGCTTCGCGCAAATGACGGTAAATAATATTAATAGTAAGTAAAGTAAAGTCGTCGGGGCGGCCTAAAGTTGGTATCAGCGAGGGAGTCTATCCCCTTCTTACTAGCGCAAGACCAAGGAGATTGTTTTGGCGTCTGAGGTGGAGTACCACACCTACCGCACAGATCTCTGTGCTACTCATACGCTGAGTTGGCGAGGACCGGTATCGAACTAGGAACCTTGTGATTTCTTGTCGAACGCTCTACCGACTGAGCCAAATTATTATAATTATATTTATAATAATATTTGTAAATAAATGATAATTATAATAACAATGATAATAATTATAACCAAAATAATAATAATAGTTATAATTATAATAATATTTGTATATAATAATAATTATAATAATAATGATAATAATTATAACTAAATTAATAATAATATCAATAATAAATTGTTTGGCGACTCCTTTTTTATAATATTGTTGAAAATTTATTAAACCTTTATTTTCTTTCATAATAATGAGAAATACGGTTTGTGTAATTATATTTAAGAAAATATGATGATGATAATATTCTGGGACCTTTTAGTGATGATTATTCTATAATAATGATTCTTTTTATTTTTATTTTCATTTACTTTAAGTGGACGAATGAGAAGAGAGAATTTTCAGTGGGGATATTTTCTCTATTCGATCTTCTCAGTCTTTTTAAATATTATCTGATGAGACTAGACTCATATTAAGTCTCAGGTTGAAATAATTTATATATCCAAAAGACAGTTTTGATAGTATTTTCTTTCATTGATATATATATATATATATCTATATATATATATATATATATATATATATATATAACAGTCCAAACCGTCGTCAATTTAACATAAAATAGTAAAATCGCAAAAAGTATATAAAAACACACAGACATACACACACACACCCATATATATGATATATATATATATATAATATATATATTATATATATCTAATATATGTGTGTTGTTGTTAAACTGTATTGACATTCTTGTCGGACAAGTTTTTGTTCAATCCTTTTTAATTTTCTGGCCATCTTTTTGGTGTCAGGGTGGAACTGGTGTAGCAGTCCACCAAAGGTTTCTTTACGAGCACTTTCGGCAATTCGATTTGCCATCTTCAGATAGGAAACTGATGGTATGTACCGTATCTCGTTTTTAAGGAAAACGAGCAATAGCGTAGGAATTGGAAGTGTGGGAGGTATTTAAAAAAAAAACAAAGTGACACCAAAAAGATGCCAGAAAATTAGAAAGGATTGAACAAAAACTCGTCCGACAAGAATTTTCAATACTGTTTAAACACAACATATAATGTATATATATATATATTATATATATATATATATATATATAATATTGTGTGTGTGTGGTGTGTGTGTGTGTGTGTGGTGTGTGTGCCTTTGGATGCGTTTGTGATGTATATGTATATACTTTTGGAGTGTTATTATTAATTTGGTTAATTTCGACTCTGCTCTGGACTGTTATTAATGAGATTGCTATCTAAAATGTGCGTGTCTGCATGCGCGAAAAGTGTGTATGTATTTTAGTATGTGTGTGGGGGTGCTTGATTACATAAATCTTTTGGGGTTTTATTTTTAATTTAAAAAAGTTTTATTCGGCTTGGGATTAATATCAGTGTATATGGACTCTATGCAGATGTTATTTATCAATATGTGAATGTCACACACACACACACACACACACACACACACACACACACACACACACACATGTATGTGTATGTGTATCTGTGCGTGCATGTGTATGTAGGTGTGTTCGTGTGATATTTTATCTAAAACTTCAAACAGTTAATTATGATCGTCCATTTTGGTCAGGATTTGGATCGTGTAAAAATCAATTTTGTCCAAGTGAAAAAAAAGTTTGATTTTGTTTTTTGCTTTTTTTGCTTTTTTTTTTGGGGGGGGGGGGGCTTTTTTTTCATTTTTATTTACTTATTTATTTTTTGCTGTCAACTTTGTTACATTCTTCGTTCACTGCCGTTTTCTCGTCAAAAGAAAGACAGACAAATTCTCTTCAAGAAGAGTCTACCATTCCGTATGGAACCGAGTTTAATCAATATTATTGATTCAAGCCAGCAAAAATTTTGCAGTATTTTGCTCCAAGGAGATTCACTTACGCCAATCTCAAATAATGGGATGCGCATGTCTAGTTTGAATTTCGATTTCAGATTTTTGGCGCTGCCTAGATTTCAGAAAATTAATGGCTACATACACACTATATGAAGGAAATGTTGAAGGCACGTGGCACAATGGTTAGAGTTGTAAAAATGGACTCGTCGACCCGAGTTCAAATACTGAATAAGGCTGTCACTAAAACATTAGTCAAGCAATACTAGATCATATTTTGAGGAATAATACCTTACTTACCGATGATCACTTTTGAAAACGAGCCGGTCGAAAGGACCCTAAAGATTATGTTAAACTGTATTTTATATTGAATATAATAACCATTTTTAAAATCGTTGAATCCAAATGATTATTTGCATATCTGTCTATGCATATATGTGATGGAAGCGCGTGGTCTAATGGTTAGAGTCGTAGGAAATGGACTCGTCGACCCGAGATCAAATCACATACAGCGCTAGTACCCTTTAGAAATATATGAATCCAACTACTCTCCCTCCAGCTATGGGCAAATAGTAGGGCAGTTTGAGGTTTTAACCTTGGTTAGGCAACCAGTCTAGGAGAAGGAAAACTCTGAATTCAAACCTGTTAAACTCCGCTTGGGGTGGTCACTACTAGAATAGACTCAGTCCTAATTGGTGATCTATTTCTCAAATATAATGATATACAATAGCGTTATAATATATGTACTCAAGCAAGGTTAAAGTTCATTCTTATTAATTTTTTGGTAAGTGTTACAAAATAAAACAAATTGTTACACAATTGAACGGTCTTTTCTGCAGCCACTGTAAATGACTCCACTCACTATCAACTAGAAAAAAATCTCAATTGATTCTAAATCATAGGTACGCTTCAGTCCAACTCCATAATTTCGTACTTTACACCGCCCGTCACTAAAACACAAATTTTATCAACTAATACTAAATCATATTTTATCATTTATCTCAACTAATTATTTTTTTCCTGTTCTTTTTCCTTTTAATTTGATATAATTTTCTTTTGCTTTTTTTATTTTTATTTTTATGAAGATAACATTTCCTTGTTCAAATTTATTAGAGTAGCATATGTCGCCGCGTATTGATAACGAAGTTACACAGTAGAATGATTATTACCGCCCAATAATTTGATTTCCCAGCCGTTTTATCATGAAAGTAACCGTGGCATTAATTATTTTGCATTAAGAACATCCTCAGTCGCACTTCTTTCGTAAAGTGTTTGTCAGCATTATACCTTATTAGACACACCCTCCTTGAAACTGGTTGTTGATTAGATTCCCTGTTCTCCCAACCACCGTATCAAAACAATTTTCACATAGACACTTTTTTAATCGTTTCTCTTTTTGATTACTTGTATGTGGTGTATGAAATGGAGTAACTTGTGCTCTCGTTTTCAGAAAACTAGAGAGTGAATTCTTAGTGAAACGCCACTCCTTAGAATTACAGGCAAGTAACACTGAATGCAACGGTTCACCGAAGTTAAGCAACGAATATGTTCAATAATTAAATGAGTTACCATTTGACTAACAGTAGTTTCTGGGAGCGCGTTGTTTTCTATGTGAATTAAAATGATTTGATTCGGCATTAAATGACCAGAAAAGGTTTGATAAGCCAGTAAAAAAAATGCCATTCATCTTGAAGAAGAAAATGAAGAAGAGAAAGAAAATCGATTTCTTCTTCTTCTTCTTCTTCTTCTTCTTCTTATTATTATTATTATTATTATTATTATTATTATTATTATTACGGTCAAGTCATGCTAAAAGTACCAGTTCCTGTTAGTTCACCGAAGTTAAGCAGCAATGAACATAATTATTGATTGAGTGACTACTGTAACCAATATGAGCGCTATGTTTATAAAAATGACTAGATTCGGCATTAAAGGACCCGAAAAGGGTTGATGTGCCGTTAAATAAAAGGAACTTATTATTATTATTATTATTATTATTATTATTATTATTATTATTGCGGTCAAGTCAGACTGAAAGCACCAGTTCCTACAATATCACCGAAGTGAAGCTGCGATAAGCCTTTTCAGTACTTAATTGGGTGATCACGTAAGCAAAAGACGGTACTGAAAGCAATCCGAGCCTTTGTTTATCCAAATGACATGATTCGGTACGAAATGACCTGAAGAGGGTTGATATACCTAAAAAAAAAACAACCCCACCCCAAAAGTTATTTTAAGAAGATTTTTTTAAATGTTAAAATGTGGCACACACCTCATAAAACCGAAGTCATGATATTGGAGATAACTTTAATCTTTCATTTAAATTTGAGACCGAAATCAATGTGTAAATCCGAAAAAGGATTAAGTGATTCTATCTTATTCAATATCCGTTGGATGTTAATATTTCACATTCGACTATTCGCGTTATATAGCCCTTTGTAAAACATCTGGTATATGAGAGAGAGAGAGAGAGAGAGAGAGAGAGAGAGAGAGAGAGAGAGAGAGAGAGAGAGAGAGAGAGAGAGAGGGGGGTTTCCATTATGAATTACGTTCAGGAAACGTACACATCTAATCTCCCTCTAGCTATGGGTAAATAGGAGGTCAGACTGAACTCTGACCTTTGCGCAGCAACCAGGCAAGTAGAAGGAAAATTCAGTTTCTTATATGGCGTTTAACAGGTTTGAATTCAGGGTTTTCCTTCTTCTAGACTGGTTGCCATACAAGGTTATATAGTCCTCCTTGCCCAGCTATTCACCCATAAACTAGGAAGAATAGTTTGATGCATGCCTTTCCCAAGGTTATCAGTGCTATGGAAAATGCCAAAAACCTCGCCCAGGATTTGAACTCGACACGCCGTGTCCATTTCTCTCGAGGATAACCATTACACAACGTGCCCCCACAGGATTTGAAAAATTTGTCATGTCATTATGAATATAGAAAGCAGGGAAATCTTAACAGGATTGTTAACGAAACACATAGCGCTTGAAGGAGTTCAAGTATTCATAAAATTTGCACCAAAATGTATTGTTTAATGACAGAGAAAACTCAAGAAAATGCATTTTCTTTTTTAATCTGAATTAGTGAAGGTAAATCGATAAAAAAAAACCCACAATATTATTAACGCTGGGATCAGAGTTAGCAATGTTTTTTTTTAAATCGATTTTGTTAAAAAAATATTGTTTAACCGTATCTTTCTGCCACTAACTTCTATATGCCCCTCTCTCTCTCTCTCCTCTCTCTCTCCTCTCTCTCTCTCTCTCTATCTTTCTCTTCTCTCTCTCCATATCTCTTTCTCTTTCTCTCCTCCACCCTCTCTCTCTCTCTCTCCACACAAATCCTTCTGTCTTTTTAATTCTTTAAATCTTGAATGGTTTAGGAATTGTCAGTGAAACATGCCAACTATACTTCAGTCTGTCTGTCTTTCACACTTTCTCACCCTGTCTTTTCAATTCAATAAATCCAAAGTGTTTAAAATTATCAGTGATACATGCAAGGCATGTCTCTCTATTTTCTATCTCTCCCTGACTCTCTCTCTCTCTCTCTCTCTCTCTCTCTCTCTCTCTCTCTCTCTCTCTCTTTCTCTCGCACACATACTGCCTTTTCAATTCATTAGATCCAGTGTTTAAAAATTCTCAGTTAAACATGCAGAGCATACCCCCCTCTCTCTCTCTCTTCTCTCACGCGCGCACAATATCTATCTATCCATCTCTCAATTTTTTGTCTTTTAAAAACTCATCCAAAGTGTTTAAAATTATTAGTGTAACATGTAAAGCATATATCCTCTCTCTCTCTCTCTATATATATATATATATATGGTGTTCGTGAGAAATTTGACAGTTTCATAAGGAAAAAGAAAATAGTGCTTAGTAACTAGAAAATTTAATGGATTGTAAAGAAATGCATCAGGCACGGAAATTACACTACTGTCAACAAGTTTTCCTCAAAATAACTGCAATTCGCATCGATCACAGCCTCAATCTTGCTCCGGGAACCTGGAGCAATCTGATGTTACAGTTTCACTGGGAAAGTTCTCAAAAACTACCTTAATTCTGTCGATTAACTGGGCTTTTGTTGTACTGACACGGCGATTGGTGTCTTTCTCAACAGCGCTACATACATAATAATCCATGGGGTTAAGATCTGGGGAGTTCGGAGGCTAAATATTGGGACTGCTGTAGTCATAAAATTTGCCGACAACCATTTTTGATCTTTTTTGGCCGAATGTTGCTGACACACATATGGCCTACCATTGGCTACCCTTGATATCAAGGGCTTGATTACAGTGTTTAGCAACTCCACGTAAGCTTCTGTGTGTCATCAAACAACTTTTTCTGTAGATTTTTCGAGATATTCTGCTGTACGAACGCAATCAGATCGTCTGTTATGTTAATTTCTTCTAGCCATAGCCTCTTAAAGTATCCATTACAATTCTCCAGTTCATGCCTGATTGTTTTTATAGTGTTCAGGAAGTATTGGGCAGCAACCATAATCTCCTTATTTTGATGGCCTGCGCAGATCATTATGATACACGGTATTCCCTTGCGTGATTTTGGCGGGTTTCAGTCATCCATTCTATCTGTCATCACGTATATAAATGAAGAAGAGTCCAAGCTTTTAAATGTTGCATAGTGTGCGTCAATACCTCCAGCCTACGGAGAAAAATAACCAAATATAAATATGTCAAATTTATCCCGAACACCCTATATATATATATATATATATATATATAATAATATATATATATATAATTAATAATATATTAATAATTTTAAAGCAATTACAATGCGTATAAAAAATAAAAACAAAAAGATGTTATTTTTTGTCTTATCGATTTCAAAGTATAACTTTACATTCAGAGACGAATTCCAGAAATTTCTGGAATTCGTCTCTGAAGATAAAGTTATACTTTGAAATCGATAAGCCAAAAAATAACATCTTTTTGTTTTTATTTTTATACGCATTGTATTGGCCTTCAAATTATTAATATATATAAACATACTTAACAATGCTTCAAGCCAAATTACCAATTACTATATATATATATATATATATATATATATATATATATATATGCGTGTGTGTGTGTTTCACACTTTCTCTCCATATTTTCAATACATTAAATATGAAGTGTTTAAAAATTGTCCGTGAAATATTTAAGGGTATTTTCGCCCCCCCCCTCTCTCTCTCTCTCTTTCTCTACACCCCCACTCCACTCTCCTTATGTCTCTCTATCTCTTTCACACTTTCTCTCTTTATTAAAGACACACTTCTCTCTCTCCCGCTCTCTCTCCCCCCTTTTTTAAAATTTTTTTCAAACATTCTCCTTTTGCATCCAGTCGTTAAGTGGCCGATTAAATTGTTTGCTGGTTCATTTACTTAAACGCCCACTTCCTCTAACACACCTCCCCCGCACCCCACAATTAATGTTTAACCAATCAAAATCCTACACGTTATCTTTTGCATCCTTGTCATGCGCAGATTATTATTTTGGATCGTTCTCGTTTGAAAAAAAAGGAAATACAAATTTCTCTCAGCGTCAATTGAGTGGAAGAGTGAATGAAGAAGAAGAAGAAAAAAGACCAAAAAATCCGTCATGGAATTCGGATTTGAGTCGGTTACCAAAAAACTACACTGCTTTCCCAATGAATCGGGTCTTCAGTTCGTTCTTTCTGTTAAAGCAACAATTCTCCATAAGGACCAAATTTCGACAAAAAAAACATCTCGAAAAAATAGTTTTATGCTAATTAAAACAGTGATGTGAAAGGAATGCATTTAGTGAGGATAATGTAAAATCAAGTTGGCGGAGTTGCCTATTGTCGGTATCAGCCGTACAGCGAGGAATTCTATCCCAATTTTGCTAGTGCTAGTCCAGGGAGACTATTTAGCTGAGACAGAGCGCCACACATACCGTCAGCTCCCTACTTTACCGCATATATAAGATTTCCTGATTTGTGCTACTCATACTCTGAGTTGGCGGGGACCGGTATCGAACTCAGAACCTTGCGATTCCAAGGCGGTTGCTATAAATTTTCTTGGTATTTTTTATCTGTATGATGGGATATATCAAAGTCCACTATCTGTTCACATCTGAACTCATTCTATTCAAATAAAGTCCCATTAATATATTCGTCTCAGTTATTCTGCTCAATTATCTAACCATCAGTTTTTGTATTTACTTGTGTGTCGTATGTGTGTAAAAGTTCCTT
The DNA here is from genome assembly GCA_023376005.1 of Doryteuthis pealeii. Classification (NCBI taxonomy): domain Eukaryota; kingdom Metazoa; phylum Mollusca; class Cephalopoda; order Myopsida; family Loliginidae; genus Doryteuthis; species Doryteuthis pealeii. The sequence goes on along the minus strand of CM042159.1, from coordinate 36,688,587 downwards.
GGATGGATATATAATATATATATATATAATATAATATATATATATTATATATATATATATATATCCAAAAGTCCAGAGAAGAAATATTTTTTTAAACTGTCGCAGTTTGAGAGCTCAATGTGTGATCTTAATGTTAGAGTCACAGAGCAAATGAGTAAAGAAATAACAACAGACTTAGAGGATTAACATTATAGTTATTTAAATAAAATAGACTATAATGCTAATCCTCTAAGTCTTTTGTTATTTCTTTACTTATATATATACTAATCCTATTAGTAAACCCTTGCGGTAAGAAAAAATAAGAAGGCAAATAATTTGTTAGTAAATATATACTACAAAAAGCTGCCTGAGAAAAAAATGAAAACAGAAAAGTCCAAGAGAGTCTCATCAACCGAAAATAATCAATTAACACTATATCACATGGCCAAAAGGAAAAACACATATATGCCGTTAAGTTTGTCTAAAGCTAAAATGTAAAGTACGTATAAAAGAAGAAAAAAGATATTAACTAAGAAAGAAAGAAAGAAGAAAAAGAAAGATATTAACAGAAAGAAAGAAAGAAAAAGAAAAGAAAGAACAAGAAAGAAAGAAGAAAGATATTAACTAACTAAGAAAGAAAGAAAGAAAGATATTAACTAACTAAGAAAGAAAGAAAGAAAGATATTAACTAACTAAGAAAGAAAAAGAAATATTAACTAACTAAAGAAAGAAAGAAAGAAGAAAGAAGAAAAAGATGTTAACTAGAAAGAAAGAAAAGAAAGAAAGATAATAAAAAGAAGAAAGAAAGAAAAGATATTAACTAAGAAATAAAGAAAGAAAGATATTTACTAAGAAAGAAAGAAGATATTTACTAAGAAAGAAGAAAGAAAGATGTTAACTAACTAAGAAAGAAAGAAGAAAGAAAGATATTAACTAACTAAGAAAGAAAGAAAGAAGAAAGAAAGATGTTAACTAAGAAAGAAAGAAAGAAAGAAAGAAAGATATTAACTAACTAACTAAGAAAGAAAGAAGAAAAGAAAGATGTTAACTAAGAAAGAAAGAAAGAAGAAAGAAAGAAAGAAAGAAAGATGTTAAGAAAGAAAGAAAAAGAAAGAAAGAAAGAAAGATGTTAAGAAAGAAAGAAAGATGTTAAGAAAGAAAGAAAGAAAGATGTTTACTAAGAAAGAAAGAATGAACGGAAATAATGTTCATATTCAACGGTGGGGACACAAACTTTGAAATATAAGCACTCATATATTTTTTTAACTACCATTTATTGCATTTTTCTTTTATCTAAAAATATTTTAAAATCATATCTTTGATATCTTGAGCACCTCACATGGGGAAATGGTTACCAAGCTAGATTATACCCTTGTTAGAGATTTTTTTCTTACTGGGTGCCCCATACTTCTGGCCTTGTGCTACAACCAAGGTAAGTTTAATTAACAACTCCAAGATTTTTATTCTACAATCATTAATAACACTGGTTTACAAAAAATGTTTTTTGTCTGAAGCAAGAATGTGAATGTGTGTTTTTGTTACTAATTTGGGTGTGCTGAATTCAAATTTATAAACAGTTTTGCTCTATCACCTCTAGTTTTCTGTCTTTTAAATAGTATCATTTTAGTATATACAGAGTATATACATGCTTATTTCAATTGTTGCAGCAGCTTATTACAGATAAAACAGGATAGATAAAGAACATTGACGGAATAAATATACTTGGATGACACAGTGTACACAATTCATAGTACCGCAGACAGAAGTGTGTTTTCTTAGATGATCTGTTGTATTTTGCCTCCAGGATGTCACGAAAGAACATCCAGCGGAAGTCGCCCATCATGCCGGGGTTCCACTTGCCTTGGTAGTTGCTTTCCCTCTTCGTAATGTCTTGGTATAATCTTTCTCCGTGCTCATCACTCACTGCTCCAATGTTTGGAGGGAAGAAGTTGAGGTGTGAATGGAGAAAATGAATTTTGAGTGACATTCGGCATCCCATATCCTCATAAGTCTTTAGCAACTTCTCAATACAGGCTTGGTAATTTGGTACGCGTGTGTTACCAAGGAAGCTACTACAGACTGACTTAAATGCTTCCCATGCTCTCAGTTCCTTTAAGGTAAGAAGCTCCTCAAAATCAGTATCCTTCAGCACTTCTCGGGTCTGACATAAATGTAAAGAGTGGAACAAATCGTAACCCAGAACGATTCAATTTCATACGAATCCATTTTCTATTTATATATCAACTCGCTTAAAATCCGTTTAATATTTTTCTATAAAAATTCTTAATCTTTTCTTTTTTGTCTAGCATACATTAATATAATATTGTATATGGACCTTTTATCAATCTTCCTAAGCATATATAAATCTAATTGGATTTTCATGTTTGAAAATATATTTTCACCAAGAAAATAATATATATATATATATATATATATATATATATAAGATTATGTATGTCTGTATAATGACCAAGTGCATACCCATTTTATAAAGGAAAATTGGTGGAGATTTGCAAACACCAAAGTTCAATAAAATCCACACACTATTTTTGTATGAGAGGTGTTAAAAATGTTTAACCCTCATTTTCCATAGGAAAAGCAAAATAAAAATATAATAAAGGTGTAAGTCAATGATATATAAAAAGAATTGAACAATCTAATAAAAGATAAAACATAATTCAAACCATTTTAAAGCCGGTAAATTGTTGAATTTTAAGTTAAAACATCTTCAAAATGATTATTTTCTTAATTCTTACAACATCTTTAAAACAATACTTGGAATTTTATTCCAAATTAGGCAAGATTTTAATTTCAGAAAAACTTTAAGTCCGTAGACCAGTCCTCATTCCACTGTAGCAATATCTCGTTTACAAAAAGTGATGTCAATATTCACATAGGGAAGGCATGGACTGCTATTGACAGATTATCAATCATATGGGAATCTGATCTCTCGGAGAAGATAAAGCAAGAACTCTTCATGTACTTCGATAATCTCTGTTTGACATGAGGTATACTATGGTGTTACTTATAAATATAGCAAGTTGAATTCATCAGAATCTACCTCTCTCTCTCTCTCTCTCTCTCTCTCTCTATATATATATATATATATATATATATATATATATATGTGTGTGTGTGTGTGTCTTTTTATGCTGAAGTTAGGCGTTATTATGAAGCATTT
>CM042159.1:36645427-36680427 GCA_023376005.1 Doryteuthis pealeii | reverse complement strand
GTTTGTCTATATGTAACCGAAACTATATTACTATACAAGTCACAATTCCCTTTGTTATTTACACCACATTCCCCATGATTTTATTTTTTTATTTAAACCTCAATTATTAGTAAAATTGTTTTACATCATTAAGACTGTTAACAATATCTACACACTAATAACATGCAATTGTATTTATATATACAATAAAATAGCAGTTCACAGTGTGAATGGGAAGGCTAATTTGAAAATTGATCTTAAAAATTTGATTTTAATAAATATATGCTTAGTATTATTGATTTCTAATTGTTTGGTTTTATCTTATTGAATATGAGAAAAAAATCTCGGGGATAAATCTTAAAAGAAATCCATTAACAAGAAGAAATAACTGTAATATTATTCTTTACTTCCTATTTTAACTAAATAGTTGAATTAGGAAAATTTACCACTGAAAGACGGGAGTAATGGAAAATGATGGAAGAGTTAGTTTCAAAGTTGTTCTATTTTCCGATTATACCCCCTCTGTTACAAATATTTTTATCTGAATTCCTATTCAGTTTCATTAGCCTTACTAATTTAACATGATATTTAATAAATTAAAATTTAAATACTTGCACCCGGAGGATGCATATATTTGCTAGTATATATAAAGGATTTTTTTTTTCATTTTAAAACTTCTTGCAGGACTTTCTTCGATATGGATGTTGCTGGATATTTAACGGAAGATCGTCGTAAAGCCGCAGACAGTATGGGTTGCCTCTCATACATAAATTGAGATTATGATATTTCGGTGTATCTTAATGTCTACATGCACCTAACTTCATCTGAGGACCCGGCATAAATATTTATACCTATCTTCTATATTTCGTTCAATTTCTGGACGCCAGTGTTTGCCTCTAGGGACTGAATTATGGAAAGTAATTTTAATGTTGATTTGCTTCTGTATTTCGCATTCCTTATTTCGAGAAGCTCAGGTAAATAAGAAAGCGAAACCTTCGTTCTCTCTAACGCTAATTTCCGCCATCTTCTAGTATATCGTGCGTTTTCTCTGTCTCTTTATTTTTAATGCACGCGCATGCGCAGATGCAATAATTATTTACTTCCTCTCGAAGGGTAACATGAGACGAAATGTTTTTAATGTGTATAGCCACACGCTTTTTATAGGAAACGCGATACACATAACAACGGTTTCGATATAGGTTATTGCAGCTGAAGGAAGATTCCAGTTAGGGACACCGAAGACATCCACACTTTTGGGCGCCGAATGTGTCATCGATCCTTGAAATATTAAATCGGTTTGGGAGGTTGCTGGCCGTTGAATCCATAAGAGATAAGATTACTTTTTAAGAAGTACTTTATATTTCAATTATATGTGAATACGTTATATATATATATATATATATATATATATATATATAATATATATATATATATAATCCAATGATTGACTGAATAAATCTTTCTTACGACGTTGTACTTTTTCAGTTGTCGTAATTTACAGAGCTGAGTGTGTGCTCTTATTGTAAGAGCCACAGAGCAAAATTATATATATATATATATATATATATATATATATATATATATATATATATGGCTGGCCTGGTGAGTCATCTGAGAAAACACAGGAATGGAGAGTCAAATACAACTGGCATATAAATATGATGATAAAAAAAAGGGAAAAAGCAGGAAATGGTCTTACTCGAATCACAAGTTGACAGCCATCATATATATATATTATATATATATATATATATATATATATATAGTGTGTGTGTGTGTGTGTGTGTGTGTGAAAAGATAATGATCCTATTGTACTATTTATCTGAATTTGTGAGATGAGACTTGATAATTTGTATTAATTGGATTCTTCGGACTGTTGTTCTCATCTTTATTGTTATATTGATATAATAATTATCGCTTAATTTTCCACATGATTGATAATCTGTCAGTCACAGCCTATATTGACATCGCTTTCTGTTGATGAGATAATACTACCTACGCTCTTGCGCAAATTAATTAAAACACCCACTTTAGTTTCCTTTCTTACACCATACTGTCAGTTTAAGAGTGGCTGGAGTTAGAAGGTATAACCGATTTCTATTTTCTCCCTCAGATTAGGTAATTTGCCGTGGTGTGCAGTAATATGAATATTTTTGGGGTACATGATATTTTGGGGACTTAAAAATATTGCGTCATCCGTGAGTGCATTAGCTTTTTATCAAGTCCAGAAGCTATTTTCACGAATGTTGATTAGTTGTCCAACGGCCATTGTCTGCAATGGACGTTTTTCCAAGGAAATGTACGAAAATTGTAATGCTGCTCGAAAGCATTGGAAAACCTTTCAGAGGGACCGCAGATATCAATGATATAATGTAGTATTTCTGTCTGTAATCAAAACTACGTCGCAGCTTTCATCACACTATTCTTAATGATTACGTAAGCCTATTAAGGAGAATTTGATTAGTCCAAATCGTTAATACATAGAATAAAAATAACCCTGTGTTATATACACTCAAAATATGAGTAAGCAATGTTAAAAATTGTTGTTTTTTTTTAATTCACGCCCCATTCTTTCAGTAACCTGAGGTTAACTAACAAGTTTACAAATAAATATCTACGATTTTCTGGAAAATTTATGAGCAAAATATTCAAAATAATTATTTAATTGATAATTTTAGATGCACACAATATTATATTTGAGGGGTACAGAAGTAAGTTTCCATTTCAGATTGATGTTTGTTTTGTTTTGTTTTTAATCATTTCACAAATATAATGATAACATTGTATTCCATTGAAATCCCACCCCCTTCAGGATTTATCTTTAAAAAATTAATTTTTACATCGCCCAAATGACGTTCTTTGATTTCTTGTTATAATAATAATGTAATCATTCGTTTTGTCTCAATTAATTTGCACAAGTGTGTAGGTATGTGACATAATGTCATCGTATTGTTTTTATTCTGTCTTGTTGAAACAATCGCTTTAGTTTCTTTTCTTTCATCATTCGGTCAGTTTTAGACCCAGTGGAGAGAGAGTGTGCAATCGATTTCTATTTTTTCTTCATATTAAGTCATTTGCAGTGTAACTTTATCAAAAACAATCTCTTAAAACATGTTTCTTTTTAACTTTTTAGGTATATAACATAATGTTATCGTTTTGTTTTGTTGAATCAACCGTTTTATTTTATTTTCGTTCATCATACGGTCAGTTTTAGACCCAGTGGTACTTTATCCAAAAACAATCCCTTAAAATGTGTTTATTTTTAATTTTTCAGGCCTGCTTCGGTTACAACGTGTCATCAAGGCACCTCTTGGACACGATGCCCACATCTCAATCCGTCAAGTCGATGATCGAAACATGAGACAAGTCCTACGTGAAGCCAAAGATAACAAATGGAAAAATTTCATTATAGATCTGTCGGTAGAAAAGTCATCGATGTTCCTCCGAATGGTAAGTTAAATAACCTTGACCTTCAAGTCATCGACATCTATGTGGGTCTCATTTATTCTATAGAGTGGTCCGCAAGTCATGTCTCTCTACATATTGTTTTAAGTTTCATAATTTTTCTTTTGATATATATATATATATATATATATATATATATATATAATGTCTGTGTATGTGTGAAGAAAAGGAAGTGAATCCGACGGTATGTAGTATATTAAGAAAAATTGAAAAAACACAGCTGTATATAAGTTAAGTGGTAAGTTAACACTACACAATGAAAAAAATGCACAATGCCTTTTTTCGATACACACACTCACACATTCTCATACTCACACCGTAGTAGAGAATACTTGACGTCCTATTTCAAACCGTCCACATTTTTCAGCGTCCTTTCTTCAGACTTCAATTTTTTAACAGACTGATAAACAAGGACTATTACTTGCTTTTCTCGTTATTCTGTGATAAAAAATTGTTATCACCTTCCATATACCAACAAATGCCCTGAAGATGATCTAATTAATAGATCGAAGCACTGCAGCGTCGGCCAATAAACTTACCACTTAAATTATTTAAACCAATTTATCTCAATATATATATATATATATATATATATATATATAAACAAGTGTTTAGTACAATTGATTTTGTATAAAAGTTTAAACACTATCATACTTTTATTTAAAGAGCAGCAATTAAACGAATTATTTCAACTTGAAAAAAGAATAAAATTAACTACTACAGTTAGCTGTACTTACTCGATATCTTGATTAATTCAGTGGATTTAACCCTGAAAATCCTTATGGTGAAACTCTAGTTGGTTATTTCTGTACAAACTATATAATAGACCTGCTCTACTTACGTATTGAGCACTTTATATTTGTTATTACGCTGACTTATCCAGGTAAAACTCATACCAACCAAATATTGAGACAAACCGAATATTTTTCATTCCATCATATATATATATATATATATATATATATATATATATATATAATCCAAAAATCCGGAGAAAAAATCTTCCTTATGACATAGGAGTTTATTTTAAAACGTGTCGCAGTTTGCAGAGCGTCTGATGATTTGGATTCTTAGACATTTGGTCTAGGCTTCCTAAAATAGGCTATAACGCAAAGAATCTAAGTCTTCTGTTATATTTTTTACTTATATATATATGTTATGAAATCATATATATATATATATATATATATATATATATATATATATATATATATATATATATATCAAGAAATAAATCAATCCTCGCTCTATCTGCAGTCAAATGGTTAAACCAGATTTAGAGTTAATCCGAAAGGTAGAATTCTTCCGTATTCGCTAAAGATTTTAACATTGATATTCTATATGAGAGTTTTTTTGTTTGTTTGTTTATCAGGATGCGATATCAGGAGTCATGCTGAGGCAGTCTACATTAATTTTTATTTAAAATATTTATTTTCGATTTTTACTATGAGCATCAATCATTCAATTATGTCGCACAACAGGCAGTGTCGTTTTCAATAGCAAATAGTCAAACTGAAAAATGACACAGTTCCAGTCTGGACCGCAAATAGAGGCGAAGACAAATTATAGGTTTATATAGTAACATTTAAGTGCAAAGACGCAATATATATATATAAAATATGTCTATGATTTATATAAATTTGTATATGTCGAGACTATATAAAAAATACACACACACACACACACATACATGTATATATATATATATATATATATATATATATATATATATATATATATAACAAATGGTAGGTCAAAGAAACGTTGATTACATACGGTAATAAAAAAAACTTGATAAAAATGTTCTATTATTCATATATATATATATATATATATATATATATATATTATTTATTTATAAGCACATTATTTATATAAATGTGAATATTTCAACAGTTCATAACGAATACACGCACGCACACACACACACAACACACACACACACACACAGACATATATATTATATATATATATATATAATCATATGTGGAGAACAAGTTTACGTTGGTATAACCATTAAATTATTTCATCCTAAGTATTTTCTAAGCCGAACACAAAATAAGATTGTAAGTCAAAGACATAAGAGCCAAGAAAAAATGTAACAAGAAAAATGAACTAATGCCATATACTATACATTTACAATGGTATGACTACTAATTAACACCCACTCCTATAGATTGACTGATATATATATATATATATATATATATATATATATATATATAATATATACCAACCGCTCCACACGGCCCGGATACGACACAATATCAATTTCTTATGCGGAGATTTAAAGGTTTGAATTTAGAATTTTCTTTCTCCTAGACTGGTTTCTTAGGCCATATTAAAGTGCCCTATTCTTTATCCCTAACTGGATATTAAATGTTCTGTATATATATATATATATATATATATATATATATATATATATATATATATATATTACATGAAAAATGATATAAAATCCGACAATGTAATGACGTATAAAGTTTTGAAAAAATAAAGAGAGTAGTTGGATGGATGCCTTTACCAAGGATATTAGCCCTATTTGAAATACAAACAGCCTCGTCCAGGATTTGAACTCGGGTCGACGAGTTCATTTTCTACGACTCTAACCATCACACCACGCAGCTTCACGGATGTTTATATACGTGTTTAAATTATGTCTGCAGAGACGAGAGGAAATTGTTTGTTTCGAATCTCTAGTCATGCTGAGATAACGAACATCTAGTTTTGTTACAAGTCAAGTCATTTCCGGTTCGAAAAAGATCTATTTAGTTTTAAGGAAAAGCAAATTAGTGCCGCCCAGACAAGCAGATTCACAACATAACTTTTTAAGCCAATAGAAATGCTCTACCAAAATAGAAAAAAGAAGATTAGGTTCAGTTGAACCGATTCGAAGTCGAACCAATCAAACAAAACTACAATAAATCGATGGCTAATGCCAAATCAAACTTTGTATATATAGACTGTATCACCAATAAGGACAGTATCATATACATATATATATATATATATATAATATAATATATATATATATATATATATGAAAGGAAAAATGGATTTAAAATCCGACAGTGTAATAAGGTATAAAGTTTTTAAAAAATAACAAAATTAAGTCAAAGATTGACTTACAGACAGCCGATGCTAAAGCGTTTCGGTTTTAATAAAACCATCGACATAGTAACTGTGAATCCTACGAAAAGAAATTGGTATAAAACAACCAAAAGTTCGTGGGTCTTGGTTTAAGATGTTAGAAGGCTCAACCCAGTAAACGAAATGCAAGAAAAGGAAAGATATATATATACAGATTGATAGGTGCGTGGTTTAAGGTTATTGTCTTAGGAAATGAAATGGTCTACCAAAGTTAAAATGCTGGACGAGGTTGTTTGCTTTTCACATAGCGCTAATACCCTTTGGAAAGGTATGCATCCAACTACTCACCCTCCAGCTATGGGTAAATAGTAGGGCAGACTGGGTTCTTTGACCTTGGCTAGGTAACCTAATTTCCTGATATTTACGTTTCACGGCGCGCTAATTTCCTTTGGCAATGCAAAGAGCCATATATTCTCCCCCAACCCCCCCCCAAAAAAAGAAATATATAAATATATTATCTATCTTGTTGTATCAATCGGCCTTGGTGAAGGAAAACCCTGAATACAAATCATTCATATAACAGATAGGCTTCATTACAATTTTCTTGCTGAATCACCGTTCTATGTCGCGCAACAAGGGTCAACCCAGCATGTAAGGCATCCAGGTTCAATCCTAGTTAAGGGCTAAGTGTAGATATTGTTTATACATTTCTATGTAAGTTCATGTATTTCAGTTGGAATATCTTTATATAAATCATAGATTTTGAATCGCTTTTTATAAAAGATATAACTATTGAAGTGAATGTTCCTTTGAATGAAATAAATTCATAAACTATAAGTTTATACCTCATATACAAAGTGAATATAAAATCAATTGGATTACAAAAATGTCCCCTTTGAATAGAATTCTAAAACCTAAGAAAAATGTTCTTAGTCTTTTTCTTATAATAGAATTAGGCATTTTTGAGTTGTATTTTTGAGGTAGGAGTGGAATTTATTTTAGTCGGAACTGGGGAAATGGTAGAATGTTCTAGTAGTATAAATACGTGAAATGCAAGAGACATGTGGAGCAAGGCAAGGACAGTTATATTTAGATTTAAAAAAAATATTTTTGAAATTCAAATTCAATTCTAGTTTATGTCTAAGCAAATGTTAAAAAAAAACTAACTGGCTTACTAGTTGTTTTTATTGGAAGGATATCGATAAGAATTCCTAAAGCTGTATTTATTTTATATATATATATATATATATATATATATATATATATTTGTAAACTACTAAAAGTAGAGGAATCATATGGAAAATGGGGAGGTGATATTTTATTATGAAATAAAATATAAAATAAAAGGGGATACGAAGGCCTTTTCGACCGGTACTTTTTCAAGTATTTACACCGGTTGACAATTAAAAGTCAGAAATGTAAAGAATTTGTTAAGAACAAATGGGGTAAACCAAAGAGTGAGGGGAGGACAAAAAATAATGGGGAAAGAGGGGTATGTGTGTGTGCCCTAGGTTAAACCAGGGTTATGTTATGCCTCCCAACAAATAAATGGAGTGTCTCGGTGTTTGTCTGCACAGAGTAGGTCTATGTAAAGAAATACTAACAGCCTCAAGGACTGCTAGATGTTGCTTAGACCTAGCTCTGTGCAGAACAGAGAACACTCATCTGTGTAATCGGACAAACAAGCACTTATAGAAAGGTGCTCAGCGATCGCTGAGTCAAATGCTTGGGATAACCCGGATGTATTGTTTGCGACGGCATTGCGAAGTATATATATATATAATATATATATATATATATATATACGCACATACAGGTGGTAAAATATGGAAATAAATCCGTCGGTATAGAGAAAATAAGTAAAAACTAGCAGGACCTGTATATATACCACAGTATGATAATTTAATAATTACAACATTAGATATGTTAAGAGCTATTGTCAAAATAGTTCAATGCCAAATAGAAATATAAGCACTCACACCTAGACTGTCATTTTTAATAAGACAAGTCTTCATGAGAATCTAATACTTATATTAAATATATATATATATATATATATATATATATATATATATATATATAATGGTAATGAAGGAATTTCCTTGCATTTAAAATATACTCAAGAAATCTTTTAATTATTTGTTTATATTTTTTCATTCTTCGCTGCTAGAGGTGCCCTGAATAAGTGGTAACGATATCAAAGCTCTGCAACCACGCTTGACCTCAGGGTTATCGTCTGAGAATGACTTTAGGCTCGAGGATACAGCGATCTGAACGTTGTGTATATATATATACCACATAAAGACTATGACAACAGTCCGAAACATCAAAATTATTCAATTTTTTATGTTCATAATATATCTCCTCATTTTCTGACTGATATAAGATAAATCGCTGATTTAAAGGTTTGGTTTAGTTTGTAACATTTTACGGCATATCAAACTCGGTGGTTTATTTAATGCCGACAAAATTTTGAAATAAATTCTTAATGAATACACATTTTCTATGAACACGTTTTCTTTATAACCAATAAGATGGGACGCTGATTTAAAGGTTATGAATAATCATATTCACTTCACTGCAAAATTATAACAGCCAACGAATATAATTAAAACTTTATGCTAATGTCATTATTTTCTCTTTTTCAGGCTTTACAAGAAGGGATGGTAGACCCATATCACCATTACATTTTGACGACTCTGGTAAGTCAAATATGTTTATGAATTATTTATATTTGGATTGCTTTATTTTGATGAATAAAGCAAGAAAGAAAATTAGTCTATCGCAGTAAAACTAGTAATTATGCTAAAATATACTCATATGTTATGAAATACAACTAACTTATTTCTTCTTTAGACATTTGCGCCATCACCCTTTGTGGAGATCTAGCGGGATGTATTTTACTTATTTTCATCACTAGAAATAATATCTGAATTACAAATTGCACATTATACTTACATTAGACTATGTTTTCTACTAATATTATACTTTATACATTTATGTTTATGATATGTATATATTGAACTACATCTATACTAGTTTTACATTATATTTACATTATACTTCATTCTGAAAACTATTCCTTCGTTTCACATATGCGAAATGTTTTGTAATGCAATTTAAAGTGCAGCAATCGTAGGAATATATTATACATATAGCAAGACGAGACAACTAAAAATCGATATTGTTATGTCCAAACGAAAACCTTTATTCGAATTTGAGAATGTTTCCGATTCTCACTTAATGATCCGGTTCCATTAAGTCAGTTGATACCAAAACAAGGACATTCTCATGCGGGTATATCAAACAGCGATACATAAGATATTATATATATATATATATATATATATATATATATATATATAATCGACTGCATCAACTAACCATTGTGACCAATTTCACTGGTAAGTCACTTTTTTCCTTATAAATCTTATATATATATATATATATATATATATATATATGGAGAGAGAGATTAAATTTAAGGAAAAGTAAAATTTGCTTCATTGTCATGATTTATTTCAACTGCATGATTACAGCATCTTCAGACATGAGCGAAAACATGGTTATCACTGAAGGAATTTCCCAAAATACAAGGGTTTAAATTTAATTAGATGAACTACGAGACTTTTATTTTCTGGATCAAGGTTTGATTTAGTCTAACCCATATTCCACCGCGCGAACGAGAGCCAACCTCGCAGGTTTAGCACGTCTGCCCTGCTCCATGTCAGGTTGAAACTGATTCTCTGACTAATTAATCACGTGACGGGCGAGATTCGCGCCTCTAGGGACCAGAGAACTATAACCTTCCTGGTAGTTTTCCACTGGCCACCTTTAAGTCTCCAAACTGTGTCTGTCAACAATTTATGCTACCATATGAAGTGTAACAATTAGGATTGAGCCAACTCTAGTAGTGACCATCCCAAGCGGTGTTTCATCATCATCATCATGTCGTGCAGGCAGCACGGATATTGTCATCTCTCACCAGTCTTCCCTATCATTCATTGCACCTGGGAGTTCTTCCTCGCTGCAGCCAGCATCTTTACATAGCTGGTCAATGTAGGTCCTTGCTGGGCGTCCCACACTAGCATGTCCATGTGTTGGCTTCCACAAGAGAACATTACTTATGAGTTCGTCCTTGCTTTTCCAGCAGTGTCCTGCATGTCTAGTCCGTCTCACTCGGATGATCTGTGATATAGGGAGCAGGTGACCATACAGCTGCTCCCTAGCGGGGTGCTGTTTCCACGACTTGTTCAGTACTGCACGCAACATTCTTGTGCAGGTCCCATCTAGCTTACTCTCAAGGCGCCTCGTCAGGGTCCAGGTGGTGCAGCCAGACAGCACTACTGATATGACTACAGCCTGGACTATATTTCTTCTCCTAGACTGGTTGCCTATGCAAGGTTAAAGAGCCCAGTTTGCCCTACTATTTACCCATAGCTGGAGGTAGAGTAGTTGAATTCATAACTTTCCCAAAGGTATTAGCACAATGTGAACTGTAGCTTCGTCCAGGATTTGAACTCGGGTCGACGAGTCCATTTCATACGACTCTAACCAGTACACCACGTAACCTCCACAATAGAGCAAATGACAAATTCATCTTTCCAAAGTGCTAAATGAAGAACCAGTCCATCATTTCATCTACTCAAAGATTCCTATCTCTGCTGAGTATCGATTTGGCTTACTAAGAATTCAAGTGATGAAGAAACCGTGCCACTGTTGTAAGCTCCATCGGGGACACACGCTGTCACACCTACCGCCCCCACCCCCGGCAAAATGGACTCTCCTTCTCCCAATGACACAGTTCTGATGGCACAGCTGGATTTGAAAGAGACGCATTGTTTTCATTTCCCTTTACAAGTGGCCCACGTGATCACGCAATTTCTCTATTCAATAGAGAAATATTTGAATTTGCCTTGTTCTATCTTTGGATTCATTGATGATAGACTTCCATTTAAAAGCTTTAATTCGCTCTTACCCTGCCAAAAAAAAGTGGGGGCGGGTGGATTTGAACGTTCAGTGTGCATTCATTTTTATTGTATATTCAGCCAAGGTCAAAGGTCATATATTTACAAATTTCATCTGGGTAATATTATAGTAGTTTTAATTATAGTTTCAATAGGGCCGGCTTAGCTCAGTCATTAGAGCCTCAGCCTTGGAATCATGAGGTTCCAATTTCGATAATTAGCCACGGCAACTCAGCGTATAAGTAGCACAGAGATCTGTGCGCTAAACGTAAGGTGCTGATGGTAGATGTAACGCTCCACCTCGGACGCTAAAAAACAATCTCCTTGGTCTAGCGCTAGTGAAAAGTGGATAGATTCCATCACTCTCTAGCCGACCCGCTGACTTTCGTTTTTACTTAATTAGATAATTAAACAAATGCTACTATATACTGAGTCATGTGTAAATAAATGGAAATTAATCCGACAGAATGAATTTAACATTTTGAAAAAAACAATTAGTAATTATTATCTGCTGACAGAATCTGTTTCGACGCCTTAGTAGAAGGGTCATCATCAACGAGCAAAAAATTTTATACGAAAGACGATAAAAACCGTTGGAAGAGAATAGGGGGTACAAACACACGCTGGAATGCTTGAATTTTTTTAAATTACTGTTTCAAAAATAAAATAAATTTTATTTTTAAAAATCAGAAGCATTTTTAATTCAAAAATAAACTCAAAAAGAGTTTGGTGTAAATATATAAAAAAGTGTTGATGATGACCCTTCTACTAAGGCGTCGAAACAGATTCTGTCAGCAGATAATAATTACTAATTGTTTTTTCAAAATGTTAAATTCATACTGAGTCATATACAATCTGCTTTAGGAGGCGCCTGGTGTATTGGTTAGAGTTGCAGGAAATGGACTCGTTGACCCGTGTTAAAATACTGGACGAGGCTGTTTGCATTTTACATAGTGCTAATACATTTCGTTATTCCTTCCACATATTTCTCTTTCTTTCTTTGATTCTTTCTTTCTTTATGATTATCTTTTTCTCTGTAATGCTTTTTCCACCTTTCTTTCATTCACTCTTTTATGCATACGCCTCACTTTTCCTTGCTCTTTTTGTTCTTTATTTCTCTGTTCCTCTCATTTTCTTTCATTACTTTTTTCTCTTCTACTATTTCCTTTCACCCTCTTGGCTTCCTTTCTTCTTTTCTGTAAGCGTTACATCTTTATTTATGGAGAAATGTAGACAAACACGGGATGTTGTGCAAGATGGATGTTTATTGTAGGTAGTGGTGTCAACGTTATAACGTTTCGGTCTGGTACTGGGAGTTCTATTTTATTCTGATGGTGTGTGTAGCTAGTAAGGTTCTGTTAATGATGCCACAGTTGTTTGGTGTTGAAAGAGGGTCATACGCGAGATATAGTAAACCCAGCGCATATTACCCACCTACGACCTCTTTCAACTCTAAACACCTGTGGCATCATTAATAGAACCTTACTAGCTACACACCCAATCAGAAAAAATTGAACTCCCACTACCAACTTAAACACTTCTTCTAACACCAACAATTTGTTACATAATTATTGGATACCTAATATTTATGTGCAATAGTGTAGAAATCAAAATGGCTGTGATAAGTTGGAGCCCACAGCCTTGAAGGATTTGAATGACAAGGCTTGACTTGTCCTGATCCTTCCTTCCGTGAGAATCGGTGGAGAAGACCCTCTTCCGGTTTAGATTAGAAATAGATTTTAGTCAGTCGGCGAGAAACCACGACGGTGGTGAATCGTGTTATATACGCTCCGACTCGATCTGCGCAGGTAGTCTGGTGGGGATTTCAGAATAAAATGTGATCTACGTAAATCTAAGTCTCGTGTTATTATCTAAAAACTACCAATGACACTGGGCTTCTGATAAAGAGAAATCCCCAATGAAGACCAGACACGAAGTCCCCAAGAGAAGTCCATACACTATAAGAGACGATAGAATAGATGTTAGAAGAAGACGTAAGATAGAAAAGATGAATATAAGAAGAATAGAAGTAAAGTAATGAATAGGGTATAAAACAAATTGATCACCCCTCCCCTATTCACGACTCCTAACTCACCAGTTTTAAAATGGTCACCGTTGAAGAAGGTCTTACAGACCGAAACGTTATAACGTCGACATCACTACCTACAATAAACATCCATCTTGTACAACATTCCGTGTTTGTCTACCTTTCTGCACATAGTGTCGGAATAATTTCCTCTCATTTCCCACATCTTTATTTCTGTATTAATGTATCTATGTTATTTTTCTCCCTTTCCTCTTTACTTGCTTTCTTTCTTTCTTCATGTCTCTCTTAATATATTTCATGCTCCATTTCCCTAATTCCTTCGTCCAATTACCTCTTTATTTTTAGTCCCGATTCTAGATAACCCTTCCATCTTACCTCCCATTCTCCATCCCTTCCTTCTTTTAAGTTTTTTTTCCTTTTTCTTAATTATTTATTTATCACTGTATTTATTTATTATCAACAATTATCTCTATCAACTATACGAAGGAAAAATGTAATAAAAAAGATTCTATGTCAAAACACGCTCGGATTAATTTTTGAACCGTGTAAAAAAAAAAATCCGAAATTTCATTTTGCAACCTACGAAGTCTCATTTATTCTTCCGTTCACGTGGGAAGAAGATGAGAATTAGTTTTGAAATTGATTTGGGCTCAGGGAATTGGGCAGAATTCGCGTTGCTTTGCTTTACTTTAGATTAAAACGAGAAATCATCAGCTTTTATAGGATTTATAGATTTTTTATTGAATTATTTAATTAAGGACAACAAAAAAATACATGGCGGTTTCTCACAATGAATAATGAGATTATATTTTGTACACTTTGTATTTGCGCGCGCATTTTATTTACTGGAGTATAAAATAATTGTTTGGGCAACTGAATTTGAAAATCAAATAGACCATCAGTAGTTATACAAACACAGTCAAATTTATTTATTTATTTATTTATTTATTATTATTATTATTATTATTATTATTATTATTAGGGACGGGTTAGCTCAGTAGGTAGAGCGGTTGGCTAGAAACCACAAGTTCGATACCGGTCCTCGCCAACTCAGCGTATGAGTTGCACGGAGATCTGTGCGGTAAAGCAAGAATCTGATGGTAGTTGCGGCGCCCAACCCCAGACGCCAAAACAATCTTTTTGGTCTAGCGCTAGTGAGAAGAGGATAGACTCCCTCGCTGATTGGCTAATACAGACTTTAGGTCACCCCGACGACTTTACTTTTTACTTTTTATTTCACTCCTTGGGAGTTTTTTTCACACCAGCGTTAGCTGATGGTCTTTCACTGGAGTCTGAGTGAAAACAAGTCTTCCCAGGTCTCCAGGATTCTTCTGAGTATTCTAGCCAATTGCAGAAATGCAGTTGTATGGATGGTTTCAGTCTCTCCACAGATTTCCAGTTCCTCCAGTCTTTTTTCCAAGCTTTTTGAAACTTAATAATTATCTCTTAGATTTTTCCGTCCCGGCCGACCACCGAGTGAAAATGAAAGAAAGCGAAAAGATAGACAAATACTTGGACCTTGCCAGAGAAATGAAGAAACTGTGGAACCTGAAAGTGAAGGTCGTACCAATTATAATTGGTGCCCTTGGAACGGTCCCCAAAGGTCTGGAAAAGAATTTGGGTGAATTAGAAATCAGAAGAAGAACCGAGAACATCCAAACTACAGCATTATTAAGATCGGCTAGAATACTCAAAAAGTCCTGGAAACCTGAGGATACTTACTGTCGCTTAGCCTCCAGTGAACCACCGGCTACGGCAGATGTGAAAACCTCACTATAATAATAATGATAATAGTGCCAAAAAAACTGGTCCATAGCTGACAGATTTAATATTTAGTTATAATGTGAGTATATAATAGATGGAAATAAATCCGACAGTATGATTGAAAATAAACAGAAAAACAAATGATAATTGTATTACGTTGACAGATATCTGTTTCGACCTTTTATAAAAACGTTATTCCTCAAGAGCAACTATATTTAGGAAAGAAAAATGATGAATTGTTAACCGTTTGACACGAGAGGTTCAAATAACGCTCACTTTCTGGGCGGGAGTGTCTTTCAAAATGTATATAAAAAATGCATATTTTGAATTAAAAATAAAATATATTTTATTTTTAAAACTAAAAATCTCAACATCAATGAGAAAAACTCAAAAAATTTTGAAGTAAAACTGTAATAAAAGATACAAGTTTTATCAAAAGTGTTAAGGGTTAAATCCAGCCACGAAAACGAGTTTAAATAGAAGTGTTGTTATTGTTGTTATTTCTTTCTTTTTTTTTTTTTTATTTGTCTTTGGTACTCTTAAATAAAAACGTCAGATTTTAATAATCGTCGACGAAAAAACAAAATTACGGTCATAAAAGGAGGATACAATTTATGCCTAAATTGTAAAACGAGCCCCCACTTTAAGTTCCGGGAATTCGTATGGTTAACAAATCCAGGTGTTGCGGTCTCTAGTTATAGTGTATAATAGTAAAGTCGGGTGCTCTAGCGATTGAGATAAATAATAAGAAAATGAATAGAAAGAGGAAACTAGCAACGGAGACGAACGTATCAAGCCAATAATGAATAAAAGCGGGAATTGGAATTATAAGAAAGAAGAAGTGATAACAAAACAAGGATCGGTATAAAGAAAAATATTGATGGAAGATTTATTGGCGCCACCCATGGTTGTAAATTAACTGCAGAGACGTTAAGAATTGTATATGAATCCGGTTGCAAATTGAGATATAATTGAAAAATAATATCGCTGTATTTCTTAGTGTTTTTGTAATGTGTTCAAATATATAAAGATTATTTTCCTCAGGATAGTAAAACAAACAACAGCAACACAAAAAATAGAGTGAAAACGTAAGAATAATTAGTATTTGATAAAACGTAAGTTTGACTAAGAAAAAGAAAAATAATTGAGGGAAATAAAGAAAGGAAAATAAGATATAAGAAAGGAAAACTTAGAGAACATTTAAAAAAAGATTTTTGAAAGAAAGGAAGAAAAATAAGAAAATAAAAGAAGAATTAGGAGAGACGTAAGAGGAAAGATAATTACATAAAGAAGAAGAAGAAAAGTAAGAAAGAAAACTAAGAGATAATCTTTTTAAAAGGGGGAGGTAAAAATGAGAATTGTATAAAAGAGAGACGTAAAATGAGAAGAAAATGACATAAAGGAAAGGAAAGATAAAAAAGAAAAACTAAGAGATAGTTTAAAAAGGAGAGACGTAAAAATGAGAAGAAAATGAGAAAGAAGAAGAAGAAGAAGAAGAAGGCAAAAAGGCAAATAATAATAAGAAGAAGGCAAAAAAGGCAAATAAGAAGAAGAAGTAGGAGACAGAAGAGAAGTAGGAGACAAAAAAGAAGCAAAGAATAGAAGAAGAAGAAGAAGGCAAAAAGGCGAAGAAGAAAAAGAAGAAGGCAAAAAGGCGAAGAAGAAGAAGAAGAAAAAAGAAGAAGAGAAAAGAAGGCAAAAGGCGAAGAAGAAGAAGAAGAAAAAGAAGAAGAGTGTGAAAAAAAAGAAGAAGAAGAAGAACTAAGAGAGAATAAAAAACAATAAAAAACAAAAGAGAGATTAAGGGCAGGAAGAAAAGAAGGGAAAAATAATTAAGTGAGACGTATATTTGAGAAGAAAATTATATAAAGAAGGAAATTAAAAAAGAAAACTGAGAGGGGATTTAAAAAAAGAACAAAGGAAGAAATTTAAGAGAAATGAAAGTCAGGGAAAAAAAGAAGAAAAGAGAATAAGATAAGAAAAGAACGTAAAAAAAAGAGAAGAAAAATTCGTAAAGAAAAAGAAAACATAATTTTAAAATTGAGCTGTGTTTCCCATTAAGATGACTGTATTTACGTAACAAGATCAATGTTAATATATTTGTTATTCTATATATAGAGAAAAATGAATATATAAATATATAACTCGATTTCAAAATTGTTCTCAGTCTTTCCCAACAAGAAAACTGTATTAAGTAAGATTAACAAGGAAAATAACATAGCCGCTTTCATTCTATAGAAAAATAAATATAGAAATATTTAACGCGATTTGAAAATTGCGTTCAATTTTTCCCAACATTAAAGGTGTAATGAGTAAGTAGAAAAATAACATTGTGGTTCTCATTTTATTAGAATGTAAATATATAAACGACTAGAAAAAACGAGACCTGTTTGGTCATCCATTGAGCTCTGGGTAGATAATTGGGATTAGGGAAATGTGAGTTTGCAAAGCGAATTAAATTTTCTTTTAAAATAAATACGGCCGGACAAAACATTAAAATCATTTTGTTAGATTTCTAAGTAAAGGTTTAATCAGTTTAAGCTTCGTGTTGCTATTTATGAAACATACAAATGCATTTCAAATTCGCCTCTCTCTCTCTCTCTCTCTCTCTCTCTCTCTCTCTCTCTCTCTCTCTCTCTCTCTCTCTCTCTCAGAAACTAATATATATAACGAGGAAGTAACCAAGAGATATATAGAGATGGAGAAAGTGATAGGCAGAATGTAATGTAAGGGACGGTCAATTTTTTTACTTAATTGTAAATTACAACTAATTCGAACCAATTAAAGTGGATTTTTTTCAAACATAACTTAATACTAAAAGTAAGGAGTCATTTAGTATACTTTACCGGTCATTAGACTAAACAGAAAAAAAGGCTTTAGGAGACAAAAGTTTATTTGCATAGCTTTAGTATAATTATAGATTTCAAAACTGTGTTCAGTATTTCCTATCAAGATGTATACATTGAGTAACAAGAACAAGGAAAATAACTACGTCCCTTTTTTTTCTATTTTTAAAAGAAGAATTAGGAGAGACATTATAGAAAGAGAAAGATATCAAAAGCAAAACACAGACAGTTAAGATAAAGACAATTTTTATCAATGGAAAAAGGGAGAAAATATAGAGAAAGAAAAGATAAGTGCATTGAATGACAAGTACAAAGAAAAGAAATTTGTCACACTTGTGACAGATTTTCTATATAAGAAATGTTTGTCTATATATAAAAATAAATATAGATATACATAACATGGTTTAGAAATTTAGCTCAGTCCTCAAGGAAAATAACTTTTCTCTCTTTGTCTCTCTAATATATATATATATCTATATATATATCTATATATATATATATATATATATATATATATATATTCACAAAGGTAAGATTTCTTTCATTTCATTCATTCATTCATTTTTTTCATAAATTGTTAACTATATATATATATATATATATATATGAGAAGTAAATACACAAACGATCTGTTTTGATATGACTTTTTTTTTTAGCCGACAATTTTTGAGAGAATATGTGCTTAATTGAAGTCGTACCTAATTTTGAAAGTTAATTAATTAACAATTAATTAATTAGGCGGGCATGCCTATTCAAATGTGAGGCTAAACAATTCGAGAAAAATCAATATGTTTAGCCTCACATTTGAAGAGGTATGCCCGACTAATTAATTAATTGTTAATTAGTTAACTTTCAAAATTAGGTACGACTTCAATTAAGCACATATTCTCCCATATATATATATATATATATATATATATATATATATATAGTTAACAATTTATGAATGAATGAATGAAATGAAAGAAATCTTACCTTTGTGAATATATATATATATATATATATATATATATATATATTAGAGACACAAAGAGAGATAAAGTTATTTTCCTGAGGACTGAGCTAAATTTCTAAACCATATATATATATATATATATATATATATATATATATATATATACAATATAATACGATCTAAAATTGAGTTATTTTTCCCAACAGGATAACTCCATTGAGTAAGAAGAGCAAGATGAATAATGTTGTAGCAATCTGTCTATTAACATAGACCAATAAATATATATATTTACCGTTATTTAAAAATTGAGCTCGGTATTTTTCAACAAGAAAACTGCATTGGGTTACAAGAACAAGTTCAATAAATTGTGTATATGTATATATATATATATATATATATATATATATATATATATATAAAATGAATATAGAAATATAGAAATCGATATAAATGTGACCATAATCGTTCCCAACAATAAGACTACATTGAATAAGAAGAACAAGGGAAGTAACTTTGTTGCTTTCATTATACATAAAAATGACATGAAGAAATATAATAACATGATTTCAAAATTTTGCTCAGTCTTTCACAAAAAATAGTTTGGTGTAGTTGGGTTTCTTTGATTAATGGCAAATCAACCTTCGTGGGTTATTCAGTGTCAAGGTTATCCTTCTTGCAAAACAGCAGTGGTAATATTGAACCATAGCTAGGTCCCAACAAGATGACTGTATTGGATAACAAGAACAAGGAAAATAACAACACACACACATATACACACACACACACACACACACACACACACATATATATATATATATTATATATATATATATATAACGAGAGAGAGAGAGGGTGAGAGAATGACATAAAGAGAGAGAGAGAGAGTGTGTGTGTGTGTGTGTGTGCCTGGCTGCCTAGGTTTGCTAGTTAATTGACCTTGTGTTACAACGACTCCTGCAGAGGGGATTATATACATATATATATATATATAGAGAGAGAGAGAGAGGGGGGGTGAAAGTTATAAAAGGGAGGGAGAGAGAGAGAGAGAGAGAGAGAGAGAGAGAGAGAGTGTGTGTGTATGTATGTATGTATGTGTGTGTGCTAGTTAATTCGTAGTATTTCTATACGTCTTTCTGTTGTCTATTTGCATTATCGTATACTGTAGACCTCTAAGGCATTTAGATTTTGCGCGGGGAATTCTTTAAAACTTTACACCCACGTAGGATTATGATTCAATTAGCCAAACTGTCGAATTCTGCTTTGGAGTTGCACGAGATATAAGAAAAGAATAGTTCTTTTTCAGGAGTTTAATGTCTGGAGGCCTCACAGCCGCCTTCTCCGTCTTCTCTCTGTGGATTAGCACAGTTTCCCACAACTGGAAGAATAGTTTCCAGGTAGTTGATTAAAGTAACGATTGGAATGTACAATTGCACTGTCTCAAGATTTGTCTATTCCTCTAGTTATTCCGCTCATATCAAGTTCTCATCTATCTATCAGTCTGTCTGTCTGTCTGTCTGTCTGTCTTCTTTCTTTCGTTTGGTTAATTTAAAAATGCACCTCAGAAAGTTTAGTTAATTATAAAGAAACATTATTTTTCCAAACAAAAAAACCTACATTAACTTCGATGAAAATATTAAGAGATCGCCTCTCTCTCTCTCTGTATATATATATATATATATATATATATATATATATATATATATATATATCTTATTATAATGGAGATTGTGTGCTTTTCCGTCTGTAACCGAAACTAAATCACGTCTCAAGTCACAATTCCCTTAGTAATTGACGTCACATTCACCATGAATTTATCCTTATTTTAACTTCAATTATTAATAGAATTGTTTTACATTATTTATACTGTTAACCATATCTACATACTAACAACATGCAATTATATTTATATATACAACAAAATAGCGCTTTACAGTGTGAACGGCAAGGCTAATTTGCATATTGATATTAAAAATGTAATTTTAATAAATATGTGCTTAGTATTATTGATTTCTAATTGTTTGGTTTTATCTTAATGAATATAAGCAAAAATCTCTTCAATGAATCTTAAATGAAATCCATTAACAAGAAAAGATAACTGTAATTTTATTCTTTACTTCCTCTTTTAACTAAATACTTAAATTAGAAAAATAACAATGAAAGACGAGAGTGATGGAAGAGTAAATTTCAGTTGTTCTATTTTTCAATCATATCCCCTCTGTTTCAAATCTTTTTATCTGCATTTTTATTTAGTTTCATTAGCGTTTCTAATTTAATACGATATTTCATTACATTAAAACTTAAATACTTGCATCCGGAGGGTGCATATATTTGCTAGTATATATAATGGAGATTGTGTGTATTTATGTCTGTAACAAAAACTACGTCACAGCTTACGTCACAATATTCATGTGTTATATACACTCAAAATTTAAGTAAGCAATTTTAAAAATTGTTTGTACTCCTGTCCTCTCTCTTTTTTTTTTTTCAGTAATATGAGGTTAACTAAAAGTGTGTAAAATAAATATGTGTAAAATATTCAAAATAATTGTTTGATTAAGAATTGATATATTCACGCAACATTTTATTTTATGGGGAACAGGTATAAGTTTCCATTTCAATTTTTTATTTTTTATATTTTATTTTTTACTTTAATAAATATGAGGATTTTACTTATTTATGTTACAAATCCTCTAACATTGAATTTTTAACTCTCCGTACAGGCAATATCTTTCAAAAATTAATTCTTACACAGGCCGGGGGCGTTTTGTTGTTTCTAGTATATATAATAGAGATTTGTCTGTAACGGAAACTAAATCACTGCTTACGTCACAATACTGAAAATCGTCAATACATAGAATAAAGAATAACCCTGTAATCAGTTTTTATGTGTTTTTTTTTAAATTTTACACATCTTTTCAGTAACAAGAGTTTAACTAAAAAGTTTACAAATTAATAAATACCAACGATTTTGGATTAAATTTTATGTTGTTATGATAATATTTAAAATAATTATTTAATCAATAATTAATAGATGCATGCAACATTTTATTTGAGGGGAACAGAACTAATTTTCCATTTCTAATTGTTTCATTTTTTAATCCTTTAAAAGATTTGATGGATACAAACCCTCTAACATTGACTCTCTAAGTCCCACCCACCTCAAGCAATATCTTTCAAAAATCAACTTTTACACCGCCCGAAGGGTGTTGCTTTGTTAGTATATATAATGTACGAGACAATATGAAATATTGGGGGTACAGAATATCAAAATAGAAGTTAAGACTTTGCAAGTGACCTTATGTTAATTTTTCGGGGTTTTTTCCGGTTGTTGATATTAGTTTTAGTTTTATTTCCAATTTAGATAAACTTTCCCAATGCGTTGCGCTTGGCATTTACAATCCAAAGTCAAATTGGATTTTGAACAATTAATTGTTCGCCCCTGACTGACAGTCCTCGATAGATATGAGGGTAAGGAGCTTGGCAGGCGAAGATTCTGTCGGGTTTCGCTCCCGGCTAGAGGTAGCTGTTAAAAAAAACTCGAGCCGCACTGATGAGAGGTAAACGTGGAAACACGTGTCTGTGAATGACTGGTGTGTATATATATATATATATATATATATATATATATATATATATATATATATGATACTTATGCAAAAATTGACAGAATTATATGTGTCCTTATGCAAGGTCTGTTTTATCATTTCCTTGGGGTTTTCCGACTGCAGGCAATTGCTACCTTTCCCATCATTACATGTCAAATCAAGCGTATGATTCCATCCAATATTCGAGGCAGTCTTTCAAAATATCCCGACCTGTTGTCAGACTCTTTTATCTTGAAGATCGTTTGCTTAACCTCCATTGCAAATGACCGAACTTTTATTCGTAGAGACAAAAGAAATTCCCAGCACCAAATTTCCAGTCAAGTACAATAATTTACTTCTAAAAGCATCTAATAATAATAGAGATTGTGTTTCTGTTTGTTTTAACCAAAACGACGTCACCTCCAACGTTACAATTCCCTTATTATTTACATTATATTCTCAATGGTTATTAAATGATCATTATTCAATCCGGGTTAATAAACTTGATGATCATTCAGTTTTAGTTGGCCAACATTCTCTCTATGGTGGAAATTGATTTTATATAAAGTAAGTGTTCGCAGATCGTGGACTCGGGACATCCGGACATTCAAAATGTCCCGAGTCTGCGAGCACTTATTAATATAAATACTTGCCGGTCCAACTACAGTGATCTTCATTTTTCCATTTTGCACAAGGCTAGGACGAAGTGGCATTTAAATGTCCTCGAAGCTGTTTCAATTTTCTTTTTTCGTCCTACCTTGTGCAGACAAATTAGACCTAAGCACTCACTTACTTTATTGGGTGAGCACCTTGGGTCTGGTGCAACTTGGCGGGGTCTTCTTAGTTTTGTCCCCCCCCCCTATTGTCAAACCTATTCCTTAGTCCTTAGTCTTCATTCCATATCCATTCATGTCGTAATTCATTTACAACTTGACTTTTAATCGATTCCGAAAAATTAAAGCACAGGACGAAAGGGCCCTTGTTTTATCAATAACAATTTTTCTTCTATTCTTTTCATTCCTCCTTAGTCTTTCATTGATATCGTGGTGATCACTATGATAACCCTCAATATATATATATATATATATATATATATATATATATGTGGAAATACGATGAGGAAATTAATCCGACAATATGTGAAGAAAATATTTTTAAAATATAACAAACACAGGATGTTATGATCAGGAAATAAATTTTTAGTGTCAATACTTAAGCATTTCGGTATTTTGTACCGTCTTCAGGACACTGTTAGGTAATGTTTATGTGAGGAAGGAAATGCATTGATCACGTCATTTGCTTTTCGTAAACAAACGCGCATATAAAAATAAACGGTTAATAGCATCATATTCACTCAACCACTATACACTTAACATCTTTCATTTCGTTCCTCACATAAACATTACTTAACAGTATCCTGAAGTTGGTACAAAATACCGAAATGCTTAAGTATTGACACTAAAACTTCTTTCCTGATCATAACATATATTTATAAAATATTTCTTCATATATATATATATATACATATATATATATATATATATATATATATGCGTATATGCCTCAGTCTAACCATTATCTATCAATATATCTATGCATTTATCACAGTCTAATCATCATTTATGCTTTTGTCTTTCTTTTTATTCCCCTTTGAATAATTTAGCAAATGTAGCATTGCACAATAGTAAGTCTACTTAAATGATTATAATAAAACGCTATTTTTAAAAACTAGAAATACATTTTCACTTATATTTAAATGCAAAAAGATGGTTATCACTTATTCTTTTACGATATATTAATTAGAAAAATATCACTGTATTATATGAACTTATGATGAAATAGCATGTAATGAATTATGTGTAGATAATACTTTTTTGGCGTCATAAATTTGAAAACTTAAATGTTTTTGGTTTTTCTTTTGTGAACTTATTAACATTGACGTATTTGAAGCTTGCTCGTACCTCAAATTTTAACTCTCAACACAAAGAAAACAACTACCGAGTGACAGCTTGTAACTTGGAAAACTCGTAAGTTGGGGCACTCGTAAGTCGAGGTACTACCACCACACACACACATACACACAAACACACACACATACATATATATATGTAATTATAAGTATATATATGCAAGGGTCTTGGTTTATATATATATATATATATATATATATTATATATATGTATGTATGTTTGGTTATATACACAACACATACACACACATACATATATATGTAATTAGAATTATATAGATGCAAGGGTGTGGGTTTATATACATGCATACATTTCGTTATACACACGCATATATATATATATATATATATATATATATATATATACATACACTCATATATATGTATATATATATAAATATATAAATATTTGTGTGTGTTTATGAGCATTGAAATAATATACATACAAATATGAGATTCTTGCGTATTCTTGCTTATAAAAGTTTTAAACAACTAAATGTTTGCTATCTATCAATGTATATGTACGCACACCTATACGAGCATATATACATACAGAGGCTCAAGCACACACACACACACACACACACACACACACACACACATATATATATATATATATATATATATATATATATATATATATATAGTTCACATGGTTATACATGTGCTTATTTTTTTGTGTCGAATATAAAACACACTGAATCATGAATTTTTAATAGCCTTTAGAGTTATCGTGACTTGAAGTCTAAAGTCAAAATGCATTATGAACTTAGTGTGATTTGAAGAAAAAATATTAATAACGTGTTATTTTTTCTTCAATAATCTTGAAAGAGTCGACGTTCGGGAATAAGCATCAACTCGACATCTGATTATTATGATTAACACAGGAAAGAGTGTTTTTCACGCTATGTGAAGCCAGAAGAAATCAAGTGTTTCCCTCTCAATCATCAAATTAGAGGACACTTGAATGATAACGTTGCAGTCACTTATCAATATTACTAAATTAGATGGAGACTGAACCCGGAGGCAAAAAAACGCCACGAACTTAGCATTTCGAGAGACAATCAGACAAACAAGCACACACACGCCCATGTATATATATATATATATATATATATATATATATATATAGCAAAATGATTACAGTCGGAAGATTAGGGAACAAGAGTATCAATATATATTATATATATATATATATATATATATATATATTGATATTCTTGTTCCTTAATCTTCCGACTGTAATCATTTGGCTACAGCCTCTGGTTAAAAATGACAACGTACAAATCATCCAAGATAATATGCAAAAATGTAAATCCTGATTTCCCAGTGTCGCTTAATCTTCGAATTCTTATTTCTTAGAATATATATATATATATATATATATATATATATATATATATATGTGTGTGTGTGTGTGTGTGTGTGTGTGTGTGTGTGTGTTTATTCTGACTGCGATTTACTATTCATTTCTTTTCATATGAGGATTTGATTGACCTTTATATACCCCTTTTGTATCGGGTATATAATGGAGAGAGAGAGAGAGAGAGAGAGAGAGAGAGAGAGAGAGAGAGAGAGAGAGAGAGAGAGGGTCTTTGGAGGTTCCTGTTTCTTACTACACTTACAGTCATAATTCGTAGGCTAACCCCGAATTACGTAACATGACTAGAATAACCTTTTTCATCATTGTTAGTATTTAAAAATCCTATTTAAAAAAAAAAGATCTATTAGGTTTATGCATCTAAATGGAGTTGAGCCAGTCATTTGTAAACATATTGGACCACACTTTAATATAAATAGATTAAAACTCGGGAATCCTTCTCAAAATGTTAAAAACTTCTATATCTGTACATAAACAAATCTAGAGCAAGAATTTCTTTTAGAAGTCCGTCGCAGACGTCATTCCATGTCGTTCGACAATTGTGTACCCAATTCTGGACTTGCAGATGCAGTCACACACGTTGCATTTGGTGGTTCATGACGACGAAAACGTCACCGCTCGGCAGCCCTGTTAATCTCGATATTGAGCCGCTCAGCTCATGTGCGACACGTGTCTCACCAACCCTGTCTGTTAGAGGCCAGATCTTCCAGGAATAAATGTATGATGGTGTATTTCTTCATCGTCGTCTTTATATGGTCTTGTTCATGCCATATTCAGCTAAGCAAGAATACTGTTTAAAACAACCGTAGTTGATATAAGTAAAGTATTATTGTCGGAGTGGTCTAAAGTCGCTATCAGTCAGACAGCGAGGGAGTTTATCCCCTTTTCATGAGTGCTAGACCAAGAAGATTGTTTTCTTATAAGTCTGAGGTTGAACGCCACGCCTACCAGCTGTTCGATTTTATTGATATAGTTATTTACTAAGCTTAGCTCAGATGCGGCACAAGGCCAGAAGTGTGGGGCACCCAGTGAGAATTGAACTCACTAACAATGGTCCGCTAATCTAATTTGCTAACCATTACACCACATGATTTTATTGACATAAGGTGTGTGCCAGTTCCCCCGCTTATACTTATAGACTGGCCAAGGTCACGTGATTGACTCTTCCAACCAATCACTAGCAGTACTACTGGTCTGATAAGATACTTAATATCCCCATAATGGTCACACATCAAATACACTCTTTGAAGACGGACGAACATAGGATTGCTGGGATCTTTACCAATACTCACGAAGAACTTATACGATTACCAGTAACTGAGGACACTTTAGTAACCAAAGGATTCACATTGTCGACCGACTCTTTATCAAGGATTCCACCAGATAAGCGCTTCTGCTATAAGGCCAAGCAATGGCCCTTAAAACCATAACACCAGCAGCTCCACACTTTACCGCACAGATCCCTGTGTTGTTCATACGCTGAGATGTCGAGGACCGGTATCGAGTCAGGAACCTTGAGGTTAGCAATCGAACACGCTACCCACTGAGCTAAACCGACCAAGAGAATATACATGAAACCAGAAACAATATCGATGTGTCTAATATTTTTCAAATCCACGGTATTAGTCTCTTATAATTATTTGCCAGAACTATTGACAGTTGATTCATGAATTCAAATTCAAAACTTTTTCGTCTATGGCATGTCCATAAATTATTTGGAATAAAAAGAAAAAATACTTGAAGGGAATATTGATCACCTATTTTTGGCATCCTTGCCAACTAATTATTTGAAAGAAAAAAGTTAAGTATTATAAAAATATTTTTTTAAAAACAAACACATGGAATGCAGATCCAGTGAAAAACAAAGAACACAAAACAAAACAAAACAAACAAACAATTCTTAAGGCGAAAGCCGTTCCGTGCTCATCGTTGTTCAATAAGTTTTCCTTTTTACAACAGCCCTTCCAAGGTTTTGGCAAGCTCCCAATATTTGGAACAAAACTGCGTAAGAACTACCTTCAAAGTCAAGAATCCTCTTAAAAAAATTGTTCATTAATTCGTTGAAATAATGATCAAAGAGGGGGGAAAATAAAGAGAAAAGAAAAATAGACAAATAAGAAAACAATGTATTCTTCTTATTCTTATAACAATACAAGCAAGTATTTTAGAAGCATGTAACTTCTGCAAATTTGAAAATGTAAATCACACTGATCGTTTTGTTAAAATCTTTCAATTCATATTTTAATATCCGTAAAGAGAAGCTGAAGGCTCGTGGTGTAATGGTTAGAATCATAGGAAATGGACTTGTCGTCCCGAGTTCAAATACTGCGAAGCTTTCGAGAATTTTTTTTATTACTATGTGGTCCACTGGAACATGTTGTGCTTTTCTCTTTTCCTTCATTAATACTAGGTCTGGTCTTCTGGTCAGTATCATGTGGTATTATTGAATAATGAAATCCCGGTATTTAAAACATAAATAGTTTTTATTCTAACAAGAAAACTCAATTCATAGCTATTTATTTATGTGCGATAGTTTGTTAAGATATGCTTCGGGTATGACGTTAAAGTATCTGCTGGTGAGGTTCCAGTTCTGGAGAATGTTGAGCACCCCTTCATCACCATTGCTCCCTGGTCCACTTTGACCCGAAATGGTAATACCAGTTAGGGTCGCATCTATGGGTTAAATGGAAAAAGGTGTTTATAAAAATGATTAAGTATCCATTAAGAATGAATTCATTTAAAAACTTTGCTGGCATTAAATGACCCACCGAGGTTGATATGCCGTAAAACAAAATAAACAAACAATATGACAATTGAATAAGTTATTACCACCACTTTCGTGTGTGACGTGAAAAAAACTGTGAAACTTATTTTTGCTTCAGAGTTTTCTTACAGTAGGGTTTGGTAATAAATAATACCTAACGACATCTGTTTTCAGTGCGTGCAGTCTTAAACAAGACGTGGAAACAGCACCCTACGAGAAAACAGCTGTACGACCACCTGCCCCATATCCTACAAACCGTCCATGTAAGACGAACGAGACACGCCAGACACTGCTCGAGAAGCAAGGACGAACTCATAAGTGACTTTCTTCTGTGGAAGCCATCACATGGGCACGCCAGCGTGGGATGGCCAGTAAAGACATACATTGACCAGCTCTGCGCGGATACTAGGACCTTATAGGAGCAATGAATGATAGGGAAGGTTGGCGAGAGATCGCCATGGATATCCGCGCTGCCGGCGCAACATGATGATGATGATGATGATAATGCAATCTCGGTACATCTGACTTTATGTGCGATAGTGTATGGAAATATTTTCTACGTATAGCGCAATGTGACAATTAAATAACCACTGAAAACCGTAACACGAATGGATCCCCGGTGCCTAACAGGTCAACAGAGCAAAATAAAGCGATTATCACCTCTTTTCCTGTTCTGGGATTGGCATGAAAATAAAACCGTGAAAGTTAGCTGTGCATAAAAACGACAAAGCTTTTCAGAAATAGTTTCTGTTAGTGTTTTATAATTTGCTTGAAGCTTTGTGTTTATATTGGATTTGGTGGTTGGTTTTGAAGGCTATCACAATGCAAGTGTAAAGAAGCATAAGGCAAATTTTTTTTTGTTTGTTAACCTGTAATTTTTTAATTCTTAATATTTCGAGATGAAAAATCTTTTCTACAGAAAATCTCCGAAACTGACACTGTTACTAGTGACTGTCCAGTTGGTTTTGTGTCTAATGACTTCCAAATTCTCTGCGAGTGTGTGCATGTGGGTGGGTATGTGTTTGTGTGTGTGGTTTTTTTTTTGAGCCTGTGTCTGATTATCATTCCATCTTTGGCTCACCCTCTAAGCATTAACCTGTTTTTATTTACATGACCATCTGATTCTCTCTCTTTTTTATGTGTGTGTATGTCTGATTATCATTTATATAGTTTCCTTTATTTTTTAATTTATGATCCACTGCAACAGCAAAATTCAGATTACATGATTTTTTCTCTATTTGTTAATTAGTATGAGGTCTGGTTTTCTAGACAGTATTCTCGGTTTAGCTCAGTCGATAGAGTGTACAACTAGAAACCACAAGGTTCCTGGTTCGTTACCGGCCCTCGCCAACTCAGCGTATGAGTAGCACATAAATATGTGCGGTAACGTAAGGAGATGATGGTTGGCATGGTGTTCCACCTCAGATGCAAAAACAATCTCATTGTTAGTGAAAAGAGGATAGACTCCATCGCTGTCTGGCTGATATTGACTTTAGGACACCCCGACGATTTTACTTTACTTTATCTATGATTTACTTGAATCTCAAAGTTTTAAATTATTTTGTGCATCTCATTTTTAAGACTGATTCTGGTTTGTGTATATAGCGCTTAGCAGTATCTCTCAGCATCAAAGAATCATAACATCTTCCAGAATTGCCGGTGAATCACGTTCCCTTCCCGGTAATACGTACATTTGAATTCCTATTGTGCCGGTTTGCTACATTTATTCCTAATGCGATTATACGTTTCATAACTGGAACCACATATAATACACTTTACGCGTGGTCTAATGGTTAGAGTCGTGGGAAATGGATTCGTCGAACCGAGTTCAATTCTTGGACGGAACTGTTTACATTTAACATTGCACTAATACCCTTGGGAAGGAATGAATCCAATTCTCCTTCCAACTATGGGTAAATATCTGGGAAGTCTGGTCTCTTTAACCATGGCTAAACCAGTCTAGGAGAAGGAAAACTGTGAATTCAAACCTGTTAAACTGCGCTTAAGAAATTGACCTTTTGTCGCATCCTACTCATGTGGAGGGGTTGGTAAATATATATAATACACTTTACCGTAATTCAATAAGTATTTTGGGTGGAGTACATTTATGACTGCTAAATATTTATAGTTATTCTCCAGAGTTTCATTGCTGCAGATTTTGATATCAAATAATTACTAACAATATACGTTTTCATTTAATAATGAATCCCGCTAGAAGACAAGTAGTTTTATTTTATTGCAAACATTTCTATTTAGAACTGCTTATTTATGTACGATAGTGTATGCAAAGATCTGATTCGTATGGCACAAGGTCACAAATAAATAAGCACTGAAACCATAACACGGTCGGATCCACGGTGTCTAACTGGGGAAAAAAAAGAGCAAAATGAAACGATTATCACCCTTTTTTCCTGTTCTGTGTTTGGCATAAAAATACAACTGTGAAAGTTAGCTGTGCATAAAAACGACGAAGCTTTTCTTCAGAAATAGTTTTGGTAGGCGTTCTACGTACGTACCAACTGTGTTTCGCCCTCGTGGTCAGTATTAATATGCATTAGACCACACCGCTGTAAGTGTACCGAAGTTCCGTTGGCACGACTCGCTGGACTGAATAAATATATTTATGCATTGTCTAACATTGTCGTGATCATACCGTTCTCCCTCCCCCTCCCCCCACACACGTCTTCCCTCTTACACACAGTGTCTTCCAAAAGGATATTGCTTCCTACCAAAATAGGAATAGACGCTACCAACTCCAGTCGGTACTTCAATCAATCTGCATTCCGATTTCCTTCTTTGTTTTCTTCTTTTATGTTTCGACCGTTTCTTCGCGCTATCTCCTTCCCTCTTTAGTCGAATTTTGATTATTCGCTAAGGCTTTCATTTATTTTAGCATTTTCCTTAAAAGTTCTTTTCGCCCCGTCTGTTTCATATAATTATGCTTCTTCTTCTTCTTCTTCTTCTTCTTCTTCTTCTTTAGTATTCTTTTTGTTTTATCCGTATACTTCTTATCCATTCTTACAAGTTGTTGTTGTTGTTGTACTTATTGTTGTTGTTGTTATCCTTCTTTTTCTTCCTTTCTTCTTCTTCTTCTTTAGCATTTATCCGAATACTTCTTATCCATTCTTACAAATTGTTGTTGTTGAATTTATTGTTGTTGTTGTTCTCCTTCTTTTCATCGTTTCTTCTTCTTCTTCTTCTTCTTCTTCAGTATTCTTTTTGTTTTATCCGAATACTTCTTATCCATTCTTACAAGTTGCTGTTGTTGTACTTATTGTTGTTGTTGTTTTCCTTCTTCTTTTTCATCCTATCTTCTCCTTCATATTCTTCTTCTGCTATTTTAGTATACTTTTTATACAACAAGTTCATATTTTCAATTTCTTATTTTTTAAAAAAATTGTTATTGTTGTTTTTGCTGTCCCACTTCACTTTCTTCATTCGGTTCTGTTCTTCTTCGTTCGTTCGTTCGTTCGTTCGTTCGTTCGTTTTTCTTCCTCTTCTATTTTTGTATACATTTTGTTTCATCCAAATACTTCTTCTTTTTCATTCTCTCAATTTCTTGTTGTTGTGGCTCTTCTTTTTTTTTCAATGTGATGCAGTTTTATCATCCTCTTTTGTGTTATCCGAATACTCTTTCTTCTTCTTTTCCATGCGTTCAAAATCTTCTTCTTCTTCTTCTTCTTCTTCTTCTTCTTCTTCTTCTTCTTCTTCTTCTTCTTACTGTACTTCTTCTTCTTCTCTGTTTCATCCTTCGACCATTTCAATTCTCTTTGAATTTTCTTATATATATATATATTTTCGTTTCATTTTCTTTCTTTCTTTTTTCATAGTTTTTTTTACTTCTCTACTTTCCTTTCCTTTTCTTTCTTCTTCTTCTTTCATTTCCACTGTCCAAATGCAACCACAGCCAACCCTTCGCCCTTCTGTTTTATTCAACAACATTCTTTTTAAGTCAATGCTATTCCTGTGTCTGTTAGTTATTGGGCATATTCACTTGAAGGGGGCGCTCTCGCGTATAGAGAATTCTTACTCGAGCAGAAACACGCGTTTAGCATCGAATGGAAAACTACTTATCAACGTACATCAGACCACGATTTTATACGAAGCATCGACAAAACAAAAGCAAGTGCGTATCAACGTGTATATTCTAAGTAATAACTATGTGTGTGAAAATTTGTCCATGCACATCAACCCTACACACACACAAATACACACATATCTATCTATGTGTGTGTATGTATGTGTGAATTCATTAATATATGTAAAGCATCTATAAATACAAGCTGTTTCAAAACTTTGGAAACACTTTCTTGACAGAAGATATGTTTGCTGTTTAAAGTGGACCATATGATCTTTAGGCACCCCTTTTTGATCTCGATTAAGAAAGGACGTTTTTCATTTACACCGTCAATATCCGGTTGTTTTAATATACGATTTTTAGATTTAAAAAAATATAAAACCAATCCCTAACCATAACCCCTAACCCTAACCCCTAACAAACAACTGGATATTGACGGTGTAAATAAAAAATATGTCCTTTCTTAATCGAGATAAAAAGGGGTACCTAAATGCTATTTTCAATAGTTACTAAGCTTTGTTCAGTACGAACAGAGATATTAAAGGGCAAGCTGTAGAAATTTTATGTCGTAGCTATCTGCAAACTGGATATAATGTGTCTACTTTGAAGATCATCATGTCCAATTAAGAGGTATACTGTTCTGGTGAGCGCAAGTGCCGAACATGTTCAATATTTAATAACCCTCGAACACTACGATATCTATATCTATATCTATATCTATATATATATATATATATATAAACCCTCTGCACGAGCAGGAGGGGTCACAAGGACATTTTTAAGCGGAGTTTAACAGGTTTGAATTCACAGTTTTCCTTCTTCAAGACTGGTTACGTAACCATAGTTAAAGAGCCCAATCTGCCCTACTATTTATCCAAAGTTGGGGGAGAATTATATTCATACCTTTCCCAAGGGTATTAGCACCGTGTGAAATGCAAGCAGCTTCGTCCAGGAATTGAACTCGGGTCGACGAGTCCATTTCCTACGACTCTAACCATAAGACTACGCGCCTCAATATAGTGACGTATCAAAAGATAAACCGAAGATTGTTTTTTTTATTAAGCTCATCTACCAACTGGAGATAATCGGTCGATTTAAAGAACAGCAATGCACTTTAAAAATATCATATTCAATTAGGCGCGAACGCAGGCCCTGCCCTAAACTTTTGAAAACTAGACTATTTATAAAGACAACACTCCTGTCAGCGGAGTCGGAGACCTAGAATACGTTGTAGGGGGCCAATGCTTCCTATATGGGGGTGCTTGGAACGATGCAAATTTGTATGTGATAATAAGGCTCCAGCTCTGGAGATCTGAGCCATGTGAATTAACCCTTCATATGTAATTACTATACTTGTTGTTACTAAACCTAACCCAGGTTCACCCTGACTCGAAGTGATATAACATGTTAGGGTCTCAAGCATAGGTCTAATAGATATGTTTAAGAATATTCGAATACCATTGGAACGCATGCATTAAAACCTTAAGAAACACCTACAAAAATGTGAAAATGAATGTACAATGAACGTGATTCCCTAATGTTTAGGTGTCAAATAACCCTAGATAGGTTGACATACCGTTAAAATCAATCTATCTTAGGAAACTTTAATGTTGTTTCGCTATTATGAATAATATGTCTATTCTACGATAACATAAACACATAATAAATAATGTCCGTTAATTGAGTTGATGACTACTGTGCTTCCCCGAACAAGAACAACAACCACAATGTGAAACATGTCAAACACCCCTGACAGTTAAACACTTATTGATGGAATGCAGATTTTTTGCTCACATCAGAAAACGTTATTTTAAAGCAAACAACATGAAAGATCTGTTTGAAAATGTTAACACAGAGGATATTTCCTCCTTCATGAGGGAAATAAAATTTTACCATAGAATATAGACATGAAACAAATCAATACCATACAATATAATCCCCAATAATGCTAACACATTTTTAAAACCAATTACTAAAAGTATTTATATGAATATACAATATGTATTACACCCTAACTGTTAGGCATGATATAACCCAGGACGGTTTGATATGCCGTTAAAATCAATAAAACAACCAACCAACCAACCGAAAAATAATACCTGCCTGCA
>CM042159.1:36617927-36640427 GCA_023376005.1 Doryteuthis pealeii | reverse complement strand
GTCAAGTTTCAATCTCAGCCTGAAGCAGCTTAAGTTCTAGTCGAATTCAAGAGATGTGATACGTCGAAACAGGATTGTGTGTGTGTGCGTGTGTGTGAAAAATATTTAAAAATATATTCAGAGGTGTTTATATATATATATATATATATATATATATATATATATATTATATATATATGGGGGGGGAGATCTCTAAATAATATTCCGAATTGTTTATTTATTAATGAGTAAATAGTTCTGCCTACTTCCAAACGTTTCGGATTTTATATATACTGTGAATATTGCACATTATCAGGGCAATATTATGGTTGCTAATTTATTATATCTTTGTTTATTGTATTCAAAATTTTCTTTTTTTATTAAGTCAAGATTTTTAATTTTCTTTTTCATTACATTCAAAACTTATTCTTCAAGAAAGAACTGATGTTTTCATAAATGACAATTTCAATTTTTCTTTCTTATTTTCGGATTTAATTTTTCTATTTCTATCAACTCCTCTTTTCTTCTCATCATTAGCTTTTGCGCCTTATTTTCCTGTTCTTCCTCGTATCATTTTACTTTCTTCTTCTTCTTCTTCTTCTTCTTCTTCTTCTTCTTCTTCTTCTTCTTCTTCTTCTTCTTCTTCTTTCTTCTTCTTCTTTCTTTCTTTCTTTCTTTCTTTCTTTCTTTCATTTTTCGTCCTCCTCCTTATTCGTCTTATTCTTCTTCTTCTTCTTTCTTTCATTTTCCTTTCTTCTTCTTCTTCTTCTTCTTCTTCTTCTTCTTCTTTCATTTTTCCTTCTTCTCCTTTTATATTCTTCTTCGTTTTCTTTTTCTTTATTTATTTCTTTTAATTCTTTATTTTCTTCTTCTTCTTCTTCTTCTTCTTCTTCTTCTTCTTCTTCTTCTTCTTCTTCTTTTATTTCTTTAATTTCTCTCCTCCTCCTTTTTTCTTCTTCTTTTTTCTTTCTTTCATTTTTCCACCTCCTCCTCCTTCTTCTTTTTCTTCTTTCTTTCTTTCATATTCTTCTTCATTATCATTTTCTTTTTCTTTCTTTCTTTTACTTCTTTATTTCCTTCATTTCTTCTTCTTCTTCAAAACATTTCATTTTATTGCACTTTTTAAATTTCTTTCATCATTAATACTTTTATCTTCCAGGAAAAGGCTGATCACGATTCGTCTTTTATTATTTTTCCCCTTCAGATGATCTTTGATGTCATTTTTTAATTTTTTTTAAATAGTCTTCTTTTTATTCATTACTAAATCTTTTAAGTTCTAAGAATTTTGCGAACGTTGAACCGTTAATTTAATCTGAGGACAACAACCCGAACCAAACACACACACACGCACGCACGCACACGCACAGACACCTATATATATAAGTTAAAAGAAAGGAAATGAATCCGACAGTATGAAAAAGATGGAATGAAAACACCACACAATGCTGTTAAACAGAAAACAATTTATAACATAATCATAGCTGATTGTTTTCCCTTTAACAGCATTGTGTGGTGTTTTCATACATTCCATCTTTTTCATACTCATATATACTAGCAAATATATGCACCCTCCGTTGCAAGTATTTAAGTTTTGATGTAATAAAATATTTTATTAAATTAGAAAGGCTAATGAAACTAAATAAGAATGCAGATAAAAAGATTTGAAACAGAGGCGAGTGTAATCGATAGACAGAACGACTGAAACTTACTCTTCCATCATCATTGTTATTTTTTCTAATTTAAGAATTTAGTTAAAAGAGGATTTAAGATTCATTGAAGAGAATTTTGCTTATATTCATTCAGATGAAACCAACCAGTTAGAAATCAATAATACTAAGCACATATTTATTAAAATCAAATTTTTAATATCAATATGCAAATAGGCTTCCCGTTCACACTGTAAACCGCTATTTTGGTAGCACGTTATTCGCACGTAGATATAGTCGACAGTATTAATAATGTATAACAATTTATTAATAATTGAGTTTTAGATGAAAAATAAAATCATGAAGAATGTGACGTAAATAACTAAGGGAATTGTAACTTGAGTAGTAATATAGTTTCGGTTACAGACATAAAAACACACAATCTCATTATAATAAGATATATATATATATATATATATATATATATATAGACGTTAAAATTGATAATTTAATTTAGTATGTTTATAGTATAGAGTGCACAATAACATTGACGAATCAGACATATCTAAGTTTTGGTAGCGGAGTAATAAACCCAGCGGCGTTTGGTAACTGTCAGTTTCTCGCCTATGATATTTTCAAACTAAGTGATTTATTGGAAGCTCCACTCAACTGCATATAAAGAAAATGTGAACATAGTTCACTTAGTTTGAAAAACGTTTATAGGAGAAACTGTCAGTAACCAATTGCCGTTACATATATGTATTGGCTACACTAACATTTAAGACAACATAGATTTCATAGGTTAAATATGAATTATTGTTTTGTAAGTGAAGTCGACGGGTTGGCCTATAGTATATATATATATATATATATATATATATATATATACATACAGATATATATGTACATATATGCTTCTATTCTCCTATTATATATATATATATATATATATATATATATATATATAAGTAAAAGTAAAGTCGACGGGGCAGCCTAAAGTCGGTATCAGCCAGTCAGCGAGGGAGTATATCTCCTTTTCAATAGCGCTAGACCAAGGAGATTGTTTTAGCATCTGAGGTGGAGCGCCACACCTACCATCAGCTCCTTACTTTACCGCACAGATCCCTGTGCTACTCATACGCTGAGTTGGCGAGGACCGGTATCGAACTAGGAACCTTGTGGTTTCTAGCCGAACGCTCTACCGACTGAGCTAACCCGATAGATATATATGGGCATATATGCATCTATTCTCCTATTATATATATATATATATATATATATATATATATATATATATATGCATCTATTCTCCTTTACATGAGAGGAACGTTACGCATTGTTTTGAACTATATGTAATCTTAAATTCTATTAGAAAATACAATACTGCGGTTCCTTTATTTACGAGTACAATTTCCCCGCTCCCAACTCAATTTCCTCGTATATCAAATAATTTCTCCTAACTGAAATAAACTGAAATGCCATTAATCCGTTCCAGTAACTCAACTCAAACACCCTACATATTTTAAATGAATGCACGCGTGTGTGGTGTGCATGAATAAATGTTCGTGTGTGCTTGAATTGTATTTTCATATGTAGTCGTATGCGTGTGCAGGCATTAGCTTCTAATTTTTTTTATCCATCTTTAATTTTCGTATCTTTTCTCCGCCAATTTTCTATTGATCTAGGCAGGCTTCTTTACGACTCCATTCTTTCTTTCTACTCAGTTCATTTTTCAAAGAATCTTCCCATCTAGTCTCCTCACAATTTGCTGAAATACTCCAAATGAAGCAAAAAACATATCATATAAATTTCAGAAATGTGTATCGTATTTTCCTGCCTTCAGCTCATCTCAACTTCACAATTATATCTAACTAGATAGCTAAATACATACGTACATACATACATACATACATATATATTTACCAACCCCTCCGCACGAGCAGGATGTGACACAATATCAATTTCTTAAGCGGGGTTTAACAGGTTTGAATTCAGAGTTTTCCTTCTCCTAGACTGGTTGCCTAACCAAGGTTAAAGAGTCCAGTATACCCTACTATTTATCCATAGCTGGAGGAGAGTAGGATTCATACCTTTCCCAAAGGTATTAGCAAAGTGAAATGCAATTACCACATCCAGGATTTGAACTCGGGGCGACGAGTCCATTTCCCATGACTTTAACCATTACACAACGCGCTTCCCACATAAGTTCGTGCATACATAGCAATAGCATAATCTTTACAGATCACTGCCGTCCCTCACAATAATATGACCCCACCACCAGAACCTTTCCTCTCATGAGCTCTCAAATGACTAATCAAACCCGCTGTAGATCCACAAAGTTTGATGCAAATATGACATAGGAAGGACGCCCTTCCCGTTGTATCAGATGATAACATTTCATGCTTATGCACCACCATATGTCTCTTAAATATGGTTGGTACTATTACACTTTGCAGCGGTAGTAGTGAGCCAACGTACTGTATTATTAGAAAAATGCTCAATATTTATGATATAGCGTTAATAAATAAATAAATAAATATAATATATTAATAATTTGAAAGCAATTACAATGCACATAACATATAAAAACAAAAAATGTTATTTTTTGTCTTATCGGTTTCAAAGTATAACTTTATCTTCAGAGACGAATTCCAGAAATGGACGTTTTTTTTTTTTATGTCATTATTTTTTTATCTTATAAACACGCGTCTCGTGGTGTTCTTTTTATTAAAACGCCACGCGGAAAGCCGTAATAGTCATTTAGCCGTTCATTTAATTTCAATTTTATTATTTTCATCTATTATATATTCATGCATTATTCATTTGATATATGTATAATGAAATGTACATACTATGTACTATATACTATGAGGAACGTGTATATATAAAATATATATGTATAAATAAATATTTTAGTATATATTTATTTGCATGGAAAAAGTCTGCTACCATTGGTTTCATGCTATGCAAGCTTAGTGTTTAAGCGAAGCAATCGTCGAGCAGCGAATTTTTTTTAAATGATAAAAATATGGTCGAATATACTGTGCGTTTGATTAACTTTATCAGCGTGTCACTTATTTCTTTATGTTATATATAAGGTCAGGTGCGAACAGATCATATGCATTATTCATAACACATTATTTAACAAATTTCGAACTAATAGGAAAAGAGAATTTCTTGTAGTGTACACGTTTCGGTAATGAAATGTAAAATCTTCTCCTAAAGATCAAATCAGTAATTTACGCTACATATTCTTCAAATCAAATCTATTTCAACATTTTGATGGGCAGTTAAAATAGCAAAATCTCCGATAACCACAAATGATAGTTTTGCTTTCTCTTCCTTACTATTCTCCTACTCTTTCTATTTTTTCTTTTTTTCTTTTATATTTCTTCATTCCACATTACTCTTGCCTGTGTTTTTTTTCAGTCTGTCCCTCCTCATTCTCTTCCGCAACTCTCTCTCTCTCTCTCTCTCTCTCTCTCTCTCTCTCTCTCTCTCTCTCTCTCTCTCTCTCTCTCTCTCTCTCTCGCGCGCGCGCGCGCACTTTTCTTTTGGTGGAGAGTTAATCTAGTAAACTCCCCGATACGCACAA
Source organism: Doryteuthis pealeii (assembly GCA_023376005.1). NCBI lineage: Eukaryota > Metazoa > Mollusca > Cephalopoda > Myopsida > Loliginidae > Doryteuthis > Doryteuthis pealeii. Next base: position 36,635,207 of record CM042159.1, on the reverse strand, counting down.
ATTATGCCAAGTGATATATATATATATATATATATATATATATATATATATATATATTTCATACTTACAATTGTTACCCTTTCCTTTTTCTCTTTTTTATAGTTCTTTTTCCACGTTATTCTTATATGTCTGTCTGTCTGTCTCTCTCTCTCTCTCTCTCTCACTCTCTCCCTCCCACACACACATTTATCTTTATTTGATGGGCAGTTAATCTAGCAAAATCCCCGATCTCCAATATTTATGCCAAGGGATATTTTTCTTTCTCTTGTTCACAGTTCCGTTTTTCTTTCTTTTTTTTTTTCTTTTTCATGTTTTATATTCATTTTACTTTCCTTTTTCTTTTTTTTACATTATTCTTGTCTTTACCTCTCTCTCTCTCTCTCTCTCTCTCTCTCTCTCTCTCTCTCTCTCTCTCTCTCTCTTCTCATCTTCTTTCTGTCTTCTCCTTCTCCTTGCTTACGATTCTGTTTTTCTTTAATTTTTCTTTTATATTGTAGATATATATTTCTCTTTTCCACATTATTCGTGTATCTGTTTTCACTACACATTCTCTCTCTCACTCACTCACTCTCTCTCTCTCTCTCTCTCTCTCTCTCTCTCTCTCTCTCAGTCACACACACACGTGTATTTTCTCTTTCTAACATACTTATCTTTTTACATCATCTACTTATCCTAATGTGCGATATTTGACCCAAATACGATCATTTATTCACCTCTCCCTGAGGGCAAATTAGACATGAGGTCAGGTTTAACGCGATGGCCCCACACGGATAAACGAAGGTAGGAGCACAAATTGCTTATTGTTTTAGGGAACTCAAAGTTGATTTTGGCATGCCAGCGGCATCAGAGACTTTTACTGCATTGACTTTTTCACTTTCTTGTAGGTAAATGGTCTATTGGAACGAAACATTATGCATTATAAGGGTAACGAGGCAAATATCTAATACCAGTTAAAATAAAGAAATGATGGGGAGAAAATAAAAAATAAAAATGATAAGGAGAAAAAAAAACTGCGAAGAAAAAGTGTAACACTACGCTCTCCTTGTCAGACTGGAGAGATGGGTTAGTTTTACCCTCTCCTAGTCTGAGACTGAGATGATGACCTGTCAACTCTTGGTTACGTTTGACACTCATTTCCGAATGGAGAGATTGCGTGTCCACGTTGTTTGAGTTACAACTCTTACTTCCGATGGAGGAATGATATTTGATAGTATAAATATTTAGTATACTTATCTCTCTCGTCCTGTATTACATTTGGGAGATCCTGGTTGCTGTGCTGCTGTTCGGTTGACAGGCAGTTCTATGATATCATAGACTCTGAAACCAACTTGTGGGATGAGAGATATCATGCCTTGAGCCATTTAGAGCTTTTATTAATAACACAAGGCCGCTTCTTTTTTTCAAGATAATTTTATTTTCCCCCAAAATCACAACTGCCAAGAGTAAGAAATTCATATCTTACTCTCTCAGCACGTTCTCCCAGACACAATTCACACTCTGACCTCTCACTAGAATCATTATTCATAGAATATTTTTTTCTATTCTTTTGTATTTTCCTGACGAAGGTTTAATATAAACTGAAACGTTTAAACATAAAATATTAAGGAAATGTTAACCATGATTCCTCTCACAGCCTGGTTTTTTTTTACCAGCTGTAATTTTTCTACTCCCTCGTTATCACTTGCTTAATGAATTTACACCACAAAAATGACCATAGTTAATTTACCATGAAAGTTTCTCTTTAAAAAAATTAATTCATTAACAATGATCCACAAGACTAACTTGCTAGCATATTACACCATGAAAGGTATATATAAAATAACCATGAACAAAGAGAGATAGTTAATGACAGGGTGTTTGGTTTTCACAACTGTGTGACTGTTCATAAAAAAATTGTGCTGTCGGTTAAAACTTTAATGTTGTACATGAATTTTGAAAGTGTCAAATAAAGAAAAAAAGTTCAATACTAAAACTATATGGCTAAAAAAGCAATCTTCATATTACTTTTGCTTGGAATTGATTTTCATTTGGTTTGGGTTAGTTTAGTTTATTTAACAGCATATCAACCCCTTATGGGTTATTTAATGTCAAAAAATTATTAGATTATAATTTTTTCTTTTTAGAACACTTTATTTCTTATTTGACTAAAATAACAATTTGTTTGTTAACAACTAATAATCTTTAGTAAACAATTATAGTTTCAGGTAACTATTCTTAATACAAATAATTCGCACACAGTAATATGGTATTAAGTATTCCTATCTAAATTAGCTTTTGAAATAGCAACTAAATCAAAAATACATTCATCTTTTCTCTTTTTTTTTTCAGAATACTTTGTTTTTTTCCCTACATATTGTCGGATTTATTTACATATTTACACACATGATATGTATTGTTTAGTACATTAATCCATAAAATGGTGTGTTATCAGTCTTTTTAAGTTTTCTTTTCTGTTTTTTCTTACAGGACATCGAGACGATTGATATGGAGGATTTCAAACATAACTATGTGAATCTCACGGGTTTTCGTATTGTAGACCCAGATAATAGTTATACAAACAAAATAATGCGGGACATGGAAATATATGAGATACAGACAGACCTACAACTTTTAAACAAAAGTGGGTCCATGTCGGTAAGTCTATCTTTCATTTATTTGCTTTTTCTCTACGTGTTTGTCTACGTTATTCTTGTGGAAATCCTCTGATCAGACTCAGGTGAAATAATTATTTTAAGGATGAATCCCGTTATGGTTGCTACTCTCTAATTTTGTACCCACAAAAAAATGATTATATATATGTTTGTTCGAATTCACAATTTGATTGAAATCACTCGATGTTTCATAGGATCAGCCAAAACATTGCGTATATAACAATAATGATGAGGATAACAGTCCGAAATATCAAAATAATACAAGCAAATAACATATATATATATATATATATATATATATATTTGGAGAATATGTGCTTAATTGAAGTCGTACCTAATTTTGAAAGTTAATTAATTAATAATTAATTAATTAGGCGGGCATACCTATTAAATGTAAGGCTAAACAAATCGAAAAAAAATCAATCTCTGTATGAACATTTCGGCCTATTAGGCCTCATCAGCAGAGCTATAGATATTTACTTCTCATATATATATATATATATATATATATATATATATAAGCTGGCATATTTAACAAACGCGGAAGGATAATTTTGAAAAAAAGTGAAAAAAAAAACAAAGATCAGTGAAACAAGACCGGATGTGAAGCCTTTAAATTAGTAAATATCAGACGGAGGAGGCAATGAAATTCCGAAATAAATTTATATCTGTAAAACAATATCCATTTATCCATAATATTCCCTATATGTAAAAAATATATACGCAAATCTTTAGATGCACGTTTAAGTTCGCAATTTTGGTTGAATCCTATCAAGCAAACATCTTGATACCATCAACATATATATATATATATATATATATATATATATTATATTAATGAACTGATTTTATGAGGAAAAAGGGAACAAAGTGGGAATGATAACTAGATAATCAAATACAGTTATTTAAAACTATTTTAGCTAGAAACGGTGATATATTAAAAAATCCATGTTCCCTTTGTTCTCATAAAATCAGTCCATTAATACTTTTTCTTGTCTTTTCTTGAATGCATATATATATATATATATATATATATATATATATATATATATATATATATATTAGTTGCTGTATATGTTTCTTTAAAAACTGTTCAATATCGGTGATAGAGTATATGTAGATCTAACTTATAATGCCGCCGACACAGTAGCATTAGGATCACATATACGAGATATTGACAGTCACCGTGCGTCGGCGTCTCTAAGTCTATGCTATTAAAACTTATATTGAATTTCAATAGTCAGTATTTTAATTCGGAAAGTTAACAAAATTTAAAATTTAATTATTCAAACAAAACTTGCACCGGAGTTTACACTTAAAAGGATGCATGCGATTTCGATCGAAGCGTATAATTAAAATTCAGAAAAAAAAAGTATTTGTTTTTTTTTTTTGTTTTTTTTTTATAGCAGAAAAAAAAAGGTTAAAAACTCATTTAATTGAGTCCGAATGTGAATAATTTATGCGAATGCAAAACTAATTATTTGACGTGACGTTTTACAGTGGACAGACATGTTGGCAACTACGAGTAGACCTCTCGGGAAAAAGGAGAGAAGAGAAAACCAGTGTGTAAATCACGTACTGTACACGCGATAAAATATTTCACAAAACAAAGGCGTACAAAAAGAGTATTATTCTTAAGAGAGAAAAACAAACATGAATAAAACACAAATAAATAAAAGTTACACTAAAGAATATAAAAATAATTTTAAAAAATAGTTTGATATAATGGGAATTCTGTTAGACAAAAACATAGAAATACTGTAGAAGAATGAAAATGAACACAGAAGTTGAATAAAATAAAAACAAGATGGTGGCTAAGTTAGAAGATAACAAAAAAAAAAAAAAAAAAAAAAACAACGAAAACAATATTGTGTTAATAGCGTAGGAAAAAATAACATTGTTTCTGTGAGAGAATTAATTTCTCTAAAACAAAGACACAATAGAAAGAAAGCTTAAGAAACTTAAAAAGAATAAAGTAAAAAAAGCAGAATTAAAAAAAATAAAATAAAATGTTGAATTGAAATTAAACAAGAAAACCGGTTATGGATCAATACGTGTATGTTAGTTGTTGTGACGAACAACACACAACATGCTTAATTTCTACACACACACACAAAAAGAAAGAAATGGGTAAATAAAAATCATGGATTGACGATCAAGAAACAAAACGAAACGAAATAAACGAATAGAATATTTTATATGGTTAAAGTAAAGTGTAAAATGATTAGAAGAGATTCTAATTAGAAAAATAAAAGCAAGAATGATTTTATTTATTTTTTTTAGTATACAAAGATCTTGTTAAAACGGAAACAGGTTAAAAAATAAAATGAACTAGGATTTTCTTTTCTTCTTTTGAGTGCGAATTAAAAATGGATGCGAGTTAGATCAAAATAAATAGACAAATAAATAAATAAATGAATTGAATTGAATTGAAGACGACCCGTAAAGCTGCTAAGAAATAATAAAGAACTCATCCAACGATCACAGTCACCTACGTAATAAACATCTAATTGCTTTACTCTTTGATAAAAAAAAAATCAAAAACAAAAATTGATGAAATAAAGAATTATCAAATTGCAAAAACGAAGGAGAAAAAGATTAATATTTCTACCTTCGTCAATGAGACATGTGTTTATTTTATGCAATCGTTGTTTGATTTTTATATCACACAAATCCAGCTCATTTTTCATTGGCTAATAAACACAATATATTTGACAAGACTTCTTATGGAAGCATTTGTTACACCATAGTAAAATTGAATATGCATATTTAAATATCATAGTTCAATCTAATTCTATTTCATTTTATATAAATAACAGCATATCAAATCTGTATGGGTTATTTAATACCGCAATTTGTTTGATCTTTAAATCCTCATCTTAAAAATCCGAATAATATTCCTGTCTGATACATATAATTTGCACACGGTAATGTTTTTCAATATTCCTTTCTAATTCTAATAATTTATACACAATTATATAATTCCCAAACTATTTCTATTTAACAATAATAATTTGTCTGCACACAGATATATGTCTTCAAATATTCCTATTAATACAATAATTTACACACAGCTACATGATTTCAATTGTTTCTATCTAATTGATTTACCCACAATTGTCAGGTTTCATGTTTATGGTTATATTTGATAATAATCATTTATTAGCACACATTTATATGATTTCAAGTAAAATATGAAAGAATTATAGCTTCAAGCTATTCTTAATACAAATCTATTACTGTAATATGATAATAATTATTCCTATGTAAATTTAATAATTTTCAAATCGGATCTATTTGATCCATAGATATTACCCTAACACGTACTACCTCTACATGTCTGAGTGAACCTGGAAGTAATGACAATGCACATAACTCAAATATCATTATTTACCAAAAGAGAATCAGATTAACAATATTCTGTTCAAAGCCGCATTTTCAACTTAGACAAAGCCAGCCAATTCTTAAATACATACTCTCGCAAATTAGTCCGAATTAATCTATGTATTAGACAAAAAAAAGTGAAAAATTGAACATTTTTTTGTTATTGCCACAAATTTTAATGAAAGTTCAGTGACTTGGACATACATACGAAGTGTCAGTTCAGTAGAGCATCTGCTAAGGAACCTCAAGGTTCTATGTTTGATACCAATCATCGCCAACTCAGCTCTTGAGTAGCACAGCTTGGTTATGTATGGTAATGTGAGGAGCTGATGCTAGGTGTGGCACTTTATCTAAGACTCAAAAACAATCTCCTTGGTCTAGTGCTAGTGAGATACACTCACTTACTGTTCGGCTGATACCGACAATAGGCCACTTTTTGTCTTTACTTATTGTTGTCAAAGTTGTAGAAAATGTAGTTTATTTGTTTTACCGCATATCAGTTCCTTATAGAACATTTATGCGTGTGGGGGGTGTTTGTGTGAGTGTGTGTGTGTGTTGCATAGCGACTTCATTACCGTCACTAAATCGTATATGTTATATACTGGCATCAAATTCTATATATGTTATATAGCGGCTTCTTCAAACTCACGCTGAATCGTATACGTTGCTGGTATATTGCGGGTAACTAACCCTTACACGATATATGTAGTGGTCGCTTAATGAAATCACAAGGCATGCTGTATGTAGTAGGAGATTGACTTTTTATTTAATTCTCTCGTGGTGCGTGTGAGTGGCGAGCGTTGACAATGGGAACTACTGCTGCTGGCTGGCGATCGGGAGGTGAAAGTGGTGGGCGCGCCTCACTGCCCGCTGGCAGCGATTGACCGCAAGCGACGGTCACTCCATTCGCCGTCTCCTCTCACTGGGGTCTGTTCACTACTGACTGTTCTTTTATATATCTCAAACGCCTACGCATTTTCTTTGTTCGCTCCCACCAGGAAAAAAGTCCTTTGTCACCTTTGTCGTCCCTCCTCTGTTTAATTCAACCGGAAATTTCTATTTCCGTTTGTACAATATACAACATGTGTTTGATTTGACTTCTTTGTTTAATGGTATATCAATCTTTTAACCAATAGCAGAGGAGATGGGGGATTTTTTAAAACCTTTCCCAATGATTATTCGCTAGAGTTTAGCATATTAGCCCTTACACCACGAATACAACCCTGCATGCAAGTGCATGTATATTTGTGTGTGTGAAGAAAGGAAGTGAATCCGACGGTATATTAGGAAAAATGAAAAAAAAAAACACAGGTTTAAATGGGTTAAGTGGTGAGTTTAATGGCTGACGCTGCAGTGTTTCGATCTATTAATTAGATCATCTTCAGGACATTTGTTGGTATATGGAAGGTGATAAGCAATTATTTATCACAGAATAACGAGAAAGGTGAGTGGTAGTCGTTATTCAGTCTGTTTTTAAAAATTTGAGGTTTGAAAAAAAAAGGGCGGTTTTGAAATATGACGTCAAATATTCTATTTTACGGCGTGGGTATATATGTGTGTGTGTGTGTGTGTGTGTGCGGGCGTGAAACACCCTGAATGATGAATTTACCTGGGTGCAGCGTTTCGTTTGGTTTGCATTGGTTTATTTAATATCAAATTGCCCACCCTCCGCGCCCCTTGTGGGTTATTTCATCGTTTCTGCTGAATGTTCAAATTAGGTTCTCCCTCGATCTGACATGAGTGGCGTCAGGAAGATGAGTTAATTTCTGTAGATTGAAATTCTGATAGATTTGAATCAAATACTTCAGAGAAGGCTGAGGTAGATTTGAATTGACGAGAGAGAGAGAGAGAGAGAGAGAGAGAGAGAGAGAGAGAGAGAGAGAGAGAGAGAGAGAGAGAGAGAGAGAGAGATTTTCACAAACTTAGATGAATGGATAGACATATAGATGAGAATACACTGTATTACACACACACACATATATAATATATATATATTATATATATATATATTGAGAGAGAGAAAGAGAGATTTGAGGCAAATGGTTCAGAGTAGATTGATTCAATTGACATAAAGATAGATTTTTTAACAAACTAAGATAAATAGATAAGAATATCCTGTATCATATATATATATATATATATATATATATATATATATATATATATTATATATAGAGAGAGAGAGAGAGAGAGGTGGTTGAAGCAAATAATTCTGAGTAGACTGAGATAGATTTCAATAGATTGAGAGATCTGAATAAACTGAGATAGATTGATTGATAGACAGGAATATTCTGTAATATATATATATATATATATATATATTATATATATATATTAATGATTTGAAGGCAATTACAATATATATATATATATATATATATATATATATATATATATATATATATATTATATCTTAATGATTTGAAGGCAATTACAATGCGTATAAAAAATAAAAACAAAAAGATGTCTGTGTGTGTTTTTTTATAGTTTTTTTTGTCTGTGTTTGTTTTTATTTTTATACGCATTGTAATTGCCTTCAAATCATTCATATATTATAACATACTTAACAATGCTTCAAGAAAATTACCAATTACTTATATATATGTGTGTGTGTGTGTAGAGAGAGAGACAGGTAGACAAACAGATAGGAATAAGCTGTGATAAATAGATAGATATGAATACTTAGAATCTAAATGTATAGATATTATATAACAATGCCCTCCATTAGGAGAACACTTTTTAATTGACTATGTTCGAAAATGTTCAATACTAAAAACGACTTCGGTTGACAATACTTAACTTAGAAAGCTTTTCAGTGCGCCCACTTTAAGAACACGGCAACACGTACACACTGGCACACACTTATGCACACACGCGCACACGTCTTTTGCTCTCTCCTTTTATTTGCTTACATTTACCTCAGAGTGTGAAAGAACAAAGTTGTGGCAGCGATTGAACCGTAGATAAACATCACTGAAGAATTCTTGTTTGGTGTTCCGTTCACAACGTTTGGCTGCCAAATACGACCGTTCACACTCTGGCGAAAAGATCAAACACGTGGCTGTAAATCTGTATCAGCAGGAGGAAGTGACGTGAGTTGGGGAATCGCTTCAAAAAGACCTCAAAAAGAGTCTCGAAAAATGCCGACTGTGTTTGGTAGTGGTCAGGTAGTGAACGATTCAGCAGAAAAAAAAAAGGCGAATTTAGGACAGCCAGTACCAGTGCCAATCCCATTGCCACAAAGCTTTTTGGTGGGTCACAAGTGATTTCGAGACAGACAAACGATGATCAATCAATGGCAGTCGATTGAAAGAACGCCGTTGGCGTCATTACAGATGGACGCCGTCTGAAGTGTCCGTGAAAAATCTATGGGTTCTACCCTCTGTTCTTCACTTATGCTCTTTTTGACTGACACTTCCTTACACACATAAATTCACACACGTAATTATATATATATATATATATATATATATATATATATATATATATATATATATATATGCGTGTGTGAGTGTGTACGTGTATATATAAATAGAAAATACATATACATATGTGTGTGTTTTTGTCTCTTTTCTTTATTTGTCTGCATACGTTCACGTACGAACACACACACACACACGTGTGTGTGTATGTACGTATGTGTATATACAAATACAGAAAATACACACACACATATGTATACATATATATGTATGTGTTTTTGTGTCTTTTCTGTATGTGTCTGCATACGCACGAACACACACACAGACATATATATATATATATATATATATATATATATATATATATATATATATATATATATATATATATATATTGGGTAATGTAAGCATATGCGTGTTTGTGTGTGTGTGTGTAGATAGATACAGAAAAAGACATATGCATGTGTGTATGTTTGAATCTCTGTGTATTCGGCAGACCAATTTAGAGATGATGAAAAACTACAAATTATGAACAATATTACTGCCTTATAAGCATAGACACATACACAGACAAGTATGTGTATATGCACACACATACATGCTACCACACAAGTATGGGTATATGCGCACACATTCACACCAATATATATGTATTTAAATATACATAGTTGACCGATGATCAAATATACTTCATTGTAAGTAAATATATTTTAGTAATCATATATATATATATATGTGTGTGTGTGTGTGTGTGTGTGTGTGTGTAAAAGTAAAGTGATGAACAATATATATTAGCATACTTGGAAGAAGAGAAGCCAACCAAACCGAACCAGAAAGACAGACAGAAAGAAAAGGAAGAGAATATGAAAGAAAGAGAGATACTAAGATAGAAAAAAATGTCGACAGTAGGAAAGCGACGCAACAGTAAAGAAAGGGATACGGCACTTGGTACATTGTTTTACTATCTATTAATAATGGAGATTCGCTTCCGTCACTGCTTACGTCACATTACCCAAATCGCCATAACATAAATACACTCAAAATTTGAACATGCAACATTAGACAGTCCTCATTATTTTTAAAAATAAGTTTTAATAAATACATGACAGGTATTATATATATAATATTATATATATATATATATATATATATATATATATATATATATATTGGTTAGGAGGTTGATTTAGAAGGCCATCACAATGCAGTTTGGAATAAATAAAAATAATAATACGGTAACAATGGTGTTGTGTGTTGACCTGTATTTTTTTATTATTTCTTGAATTTTCGAGGTAATACCTCGAAAATTCAAGAAATAATAAAAAAAATACAGGTCAACGCACAACACCATTGTTACCGTATTATTATTTTTTATTTATTCCAAACTGCATTGTGATGGCCTTCTAAATCAACCTCCTAACCAATACATACACAATGCTTCAAGCAAATTATGAAACTCTCTTATATATATATATATATATATATATATATATATATAATATATAGTTTGTTTATTTTAAAGTTTACATTTCAAATTGTTTTATTTTCTAATCCTTTAATGAATTTGATGATTTTACTTACTTAGGGTACAAACTCGCTGACATTGAATTTTTTACTCCCACCCCTCAGGCAATATGTATTAAAAATCTATTTTTACATCGCCCGGGGTTTTTTTTTGTACTAGTACGTATAATACACACACACATGCAAACACAGATATAAATATATATGTGGGTGTGTGTTTGCATGTGTGTGTTCCTTCACACCTACACACACACAAACATATATATATATATATGTCTATATGTGTATATATTATATATGTGTGTGTATATATATATATATATATATATATATATATATGTATATCTATATAAATATATATATATATATATATATATATATATAGGCGAGGGGGAATAAAGAATTAATGCTATTTTGTTTAGGACAGGTATAATTACCAACACATGAATATGTATCATACATCAAAATAAAGCTTATCCTCTAGCGAATGTAGAGTGCCGTTTCAGTGCCATTACTCCCAGGTCTACTCTGATCAGGAGTGATTGCACCTCTTAGGGTCCTATCTATGGTCAAATAGATATGCTAAAAAACTATTAGTAAAATATAGAATGCTGAATTATTCATAGTAAGATTATTTCCTTGAAGCTATAATTTCTATTTGTGACCATATAACATAAACATCAGTGTCTTTCCCAGAGCACTCGTTATGGGAGAGAGTCACGCCTCTACTAGAGATACAGTAAGCATATCCAAGGCCTCACTAATAAGATGATGATCTGTAAAATTCTTCATAGCAGCTTTTCGTTAATAGACAAATCAAGAAGTCGGTAGCCAATGATTAAAAAAAGAATTTATTTTACACAAGAAATAACTACTTTTGAACATAATCGCAGTTGTACTCAGTACATTTAAGCCAAATAATCACATTATATCTTATTATAATGGAGATTGTGTGCTTTTCTGTGTGTAACCGAAACTAAATCACTACTCAAGTCACAATTCCCTTTGTTATTGACGTCACATTAACCATGAATATATTTTTATTTAAACCTCAATTATTGATAAAATTGTTTTACATTATTAATACTGTTAACCATATCTACATACTAATAGCATGCAATTATATTTATATGTACAACAAAATAGCGGTTTACAGTGTGAATGGGAAGGCTAATTTGCATATTGATAATAAAAATGTGATTTTAATAAATATGTGCTAAGTATTATTGATTTCTAACTGTTTCGTTTTATTTTAATGAATATAAGCAAAAATCTCTTCAATAAATCTTAAATGAAATCCATTAAGAAGAAAAAATAACTGTCATTTTATTCTTTACTTCCTGATTTAACTAAATACTTAAATTAGAAAAAATAACAATGAAAGACAAGAGTGATGGAAGAGTAAGTTTCAGTTGTTCTATTTTTCGATTATACCCCTTCTGTTTCAAATCTTTTTAACTGCATTTTTATTTAGTTTCATTAGCATTTCTAATTTAATATAATATATTATTACATTAAAATTTAAATACTTGCACCCGGAGGGTGCATATATTTGCTAGTTTACTTTATGGAAATCCGGATCGCTATTATTACCATGTGTCAAAACAGTGTTTTAAACTATTTTTAAGAATACAAAGGATAGAGTAATGCCAATGTCAAACCGATCCATAACTGGCTTTTTTGTTCTTCCATAAAAAGCGTTGCAAAATGCGACCAATTCGTCTCTTTTCATTGGCAGTTCTGTGCTATTAAGATGTCATGCGTTGTCTCCAATGGATGCTATAATGGATTTCCATTAGTCAAAATTTTCAGTTTCCTATCGCTTTACACACCATTTCTCTTCTATCATTAGCTTCACAAAAAGCAACGAGTAAATAGGAAAGAAGCAGCGGCGCTTTGCGTATTAGAGTTAAATATGTATTTGGCTGTGCTAGCGTCATGTTTTTAAGCTATTATGATGCGTCATAAAGGTTATTTTTCGGTTGTTCTAGCTCTTCTAAAAAGTTTCCAATGCTGATTGCGGTCTGTTTCAAAATATTACCATCCGCAAGCTATGTAACATCTGCAATTTTGTATTATTTGCATTATTCGGACTATTGTCTTCATCTTTATTGTTATCCGTACAACGTTTCGGTCGATGTGCCCGAATAATCCAAATAATACTAATTATCAAGCCTCATCTCAAAAATTCAGAAAAAATATGCAATTTAATTCAATTGCAATTACTCCCAGGTCCAATCTGTACTTCCAGATCCAATCCAGTGGACTTAGAGCGTCTTAAGTATGTGTCAAATCGGCCCGGAGACTCGCGAAGCACGAACACGCTCCGCGTGTCCATGTCTCCGGTTTATCGTCAGGACGGTTAGCTAGCGGTGCCGCCCGACTCTGTGCCGCGACCCTCTGCCGTCGTCGAAGTTAGTCGTTCGATGTGACAGTCGGCGACTATCGTCATCGTACCACCGAAGGGGCCGGGTTAGCTCAGTCGGTAGAGCGTTCGGCTAGAAACCACGAGGTTCCTAGTTCGATACAGGTCCTCGCCAACTCAGCGTATGAGTAGCACAGGGATCTGTGCGGTAAAGTAAGGAGCTGTTGGTAGGTGTGGCGCTCCATCTCAGATGCTAAAAACAATCTCCTTGGACTAGCGCTATTGCAAAGGGGATAGACTCCCTTGTTGACTGGCTGATACCGACTTTAGGCCGCCCCGACGACATTACTACTTATTTATGATAAAATAAACTATTAACATAAAATACAATACTGATGTATTTATATTAACATTACTTCTTTGAAGCTATAACTTTTAATTGCGACCACATAACCTAAAAAAAAAAAATTATTATTAGATAGAAATAAATACTTTAAAGCATACACTTGTGTGTAGAAGTAGACAGTTACTTGATAAGTAACGAAACTCACCAGAAAGCGAGCGGACTATATCTAATAGGGTTAGATATGAATACTTAAAACCATAAAAATGTGAAAATGTTTACTTCTTTAATTTATTTCAAGAGATAAACACCACCCTTATTACAATTGACTAAAATATACCTGATTGCATTTGTCGTTTTAATCTCTGTCGCGGTCTAGTAGAACAGTGCTTTTCATAGCCGATCCGCCGGACCGGTGCTTGTCCGTGGAGTACGACCTGGCAGTCCACTGGTACCACACATGATTTGTTAAAGTTTGTATAGTGTTGATGCACGGCAACCGTACATATAAACTAAAATTGAAAATAAATTTATAAAAATAGCAATTTTGTTCATTTTCTGCTCTTTGCCACAATGGCGTCTCTCACGGTCAACGTGTCATACGTAGCATAATGGATAGAATCATGTGGAATGTACTCGTCGACCCGAGTTCAAGTCCTGCTGTTTACATTTCACATGGCGCTTATCCTCTTTATGATGGGTAAATTAGACGGCAATCGTACATATAAACTAAAATTGAAAATAAATTTATAAAAATAGCAATTTTGTTCATTTTCTGCTCTTTACCACAATGACTATTTCTTCCATCCTTTTGTCTACGTTGTTTTATGGAAATCTTATTTCCTTTTAGTACTTTCAGCACTGCCAACTTTGCCTCCAAAGACTATGTCACATAGTAGAAAACAGAATGCTACTAACGCCTATAGAATGCTAAGATCTGACTCTTTTTGTCCATATACATATTGAATATTACTCAGAATTTACCAAAACAATTATTAACAATACACTGATGATGGTTAAAAAACTTTTAACGTTGGATAATACTTATATATATTATAAAGCCATCATAAATAACTTTTTTCATACGTCATATATATATATATATATATATATTATATATATATATAAAGAAATAACAAGACTTAGAGCTTTAGCATTATCGTCTATTTCAGGGAGCTTAGACAAATAGTCTAAATCTCCCGACTCATCAGATGCGAATGAGTCGGGAGATTTAGACTATTTGTCTAAGCTCCCTGAAATAGACTATAATGCTAAAGCTCTAAGTCTTTTGTTATTTCTTTACTCATATATTTGCTCTGTGACTCTAACATTAAGAGCACACATTGAGCTCTCAAACTGCAACTTGGTTTGGTTTAAATAAAACTCTTGTGTCGTAAGGAAGATTTCTTCTCTGGACTTTTGGATATATATATATATATATATATATATATATATATATATACTATGAAATATGTCAGTCACAGTATTTATGTGTACTTGAAAAAATCCCTCGGAGTATTGGTCTGCAAAAATCGAAAATATTATTGATGTACACTAACAAGTGAGACTGGTTAGGAACTTATTGATCGTATATAAAAACGAAATAAGTCATTCCTCCTTCCGTATAAAAAATGTATTTGCCTTTAAGTATATGTTTTTGCATTCACAAAAAGGGGAAAACATATGCGCGTATGCCGATGCATGCCTGTGGTTTGTTTCAACATCTCATTAGCGTTACTGTCTTTAGACTGCTCATAGTCTGGCGATGATGCGTTGCAAAGTATAGGTAGAAAGATACATTCAAAGAGAGAGAGAGAGAGAGAGAGAGGATGGGTGTATTTATGTTTCGTAAAAGACTTAGAAATAACTGCCAGAAAGAAAGAAAGAAAGTGGGATAGATAGAAACAAGAATTCTGTGATTGATAGAAGAAATCATACTTAGATAGATGTATAGATAGATAGATAGATGTAAAATTTTCGTTTTGTTTTGTTTTACGGCATATCAACCTCAGTGGGTCATTTAATGCCGATAAAGTTTTGAAATAAATCAATTCTTAATGGATAATACAATTTTTTTATAAATACATTTTTCTATTTAACCCATAGATGGGACCCTAAAGGTACTACCACTCCGTGTCAGAGTGGACCAGAGAGCAATGGTGATGAAGGGGTGCTCCACATTCCCCAAACCTCCAAAACTGGAATCAGATAGAGTTTAACGTTATTCCCAGGACATGTAGACCCGCAGCCACCGCCTTCTAGCATCCATATGATAAAAAAGGGGTTGGGGCTTGCCATAAGGGCAATAGGGTTGGGAAAATTATATAGGTGCTAGGGCTTGACGTGACCAGCCGATTGATCGGAGGGGGTCTCTCCGACCGCCCGTCTAGCCCAAGATAGGGCCAAAGTGGAGTATTGCATGTCATGAACTGCTCATCCACCTAGGCTCCATCTTTATGCATCACGGGTCGCCACCCACGGCCAACAGGTGGCCCCATTGGGGGAATCTTACCCCTCTGCAGAGGTTCAGTTGGTGCATTCTAACGCCCCGGCCGACAGGGCGGATAGATGTAAAGAAAGAAACGGTATAAATAGATATAAACATACTGAGACATATAGATGCATGGGTGGCATTTTATTTCTCTTCAGAGAAAGAAAAATATACAAAGAGATTATGAATCAGATATAGAATCCATAGACGAAACTAAAAAAGTATACGTGTAAAGGAAACTCGTTCAACAGATTTGATCTCACTCTCAAACAGTTACGTCATTAAATAACCCTCAGGGTTTATATGCCATTAAAAAATCTAAACGATCAGATAGATAGATAGATAAATAGAAACAGATCGATAGATAGATAAATAGAAAAATAGAAAGAACAGGCTGGGATAGAAGAATGATTAGGTAGAAACAGACTGAGATAGATAGAAAGAAACAGACCGAGATAGATAGATTGATAGATATATAGAAATAAACAGATTAGGATAGATAAATGATTAGAAAGAAACAGACCGGGTTAGATATATATATATATATATATATATATATATATAAAGAAACAGACTAGGATAGATGAGTGATTAGATAGAAACAGACAGAGATAGATGGAAACAAACATATATAGATAGATGGATAGAAACAGACAGAGATAGATAGATAGATAGAAACCGAGAGATATATAGAAACCGACAGAAATAGGTAGGTAGATATATAGAAACCGACTGGGATAGGTAGGTAGATATATAGAAACCGACTGGGATGGATAGGTAGATATATAGAAACCGACTGAGATAGGTAGGTATATAGAAACAGACTGATATTGATAGATAGATAGAACGAAACATACAGGGATAGAAGAATAAATAGCTAGTAACAGACTGAGATAGATAGAAAGGAACAGACTGAGATAGATTGATACAGACCGAGATAGATAGATTGATTGATAGAAAGAAACAGATTGGGATAGATGAACGATTAGATAGAAACAGACTGAGGTAGATAGATAGATTGATAGAAAGATTATCACGATTTCCAGAAAGATAAAGGTTAAATGATGATTGCTTATTTATGTGGATACGCACAAACCAAA
>CM042159.1:36607927-36615427 GCA_023376005.1 Doryteuthis pealeii | reverse complement strand
GATTTTTCCAGTTTTCTGGCGATCTTTCTGGTGTTAGAATCCAGTTGGAATAGGATTATTTCCATACTCTCTGCCCGAGCGCTTTCAACTGCTTCTTCAGTCGTCATCATGGGATATATGATTTGGTGTTAGTTCGTTTTTTAGTTCTTTTATGTATTTTATTTTTAAATTTGAAGAGTCCATTATTTTTAGAGGGTCGCGTGATTAGGGTATTAGTTATTAAAGATAGCTAATGTATTATGACCGACGTTGTATGCCATTTTATTAATGTTAGTTTTTTTTTTTTATGCATATTGTCTCAAGAATTTGATGACGTTTCTTATTGTATTTTTATAGATGATTTTGGTGTTTTCGGTGAGAATTTTCCTAATGTTGTAGGAGGTGAATTTATCTAGGTGTTTTGTAATTAAATATTGTTTTATGGCATTAATATCAGAGAGATGGTATGTATAGTGACGGAGAGTGTTTTAGTGGTATGTCCAAGATAGCTATTAATATTTATTTGATTTGTTTTCTGAGAGGCACACTCCGAACGGGCAATTCTATAGAATACATTCGTTTGGTTTAGGGAGTTTTTTTAGGGAGTTTGTGTAATTTTCGATGAGGAGGTTTGAAGTTTTGAATTTGGTGTAGTAGATAATTAGTTTTATTTTGTGTTGTTGGTGATATATATATATATATATATTACTATATTCAATTATCAACTGGTGATGTTGGCATATTTATCTATCAAATGATGGGGGTGGATAAAATTCTTACATTTGATTGCGTTATTGATAACTATATATATATATATATATATATATATATTGTTTTGAAAATATAAAATCTAAGTGGATAAAACTGATAAGTGTTCCAATTAAAAAAAAAAGAAGAAAAAACGATGTGTGAATGGAATATTGTGTATACAAAATTAATTATATACGCTAGATGTAATTTGAAATTTAAAAATGAATATATGTAATTAAATATATATATTAAGTAATCTAGATTGTTATTTAATTATAAAAAAATATACCATCAATATCCGTTATGAAAATATAGTTCATGTTATAATGTAAAGTGTAATTTACTTCTCTAATACTTACGTTTATTAAACTCTAATTGACATATAGACATTAAATGAATATGCCTAGTGATCGTAGCATTATATGACGCTGCACGTTTGAATATTAATACAGTCAAACATTAAAAACAAAGACGGAAACACGTTACTACCTCCACATTAACATAGATTAATACTGTCAGTCGTCAACATCCCTTTATAGACTCCAATGTCTTCTGAAGATGGGATATTAATACCAAAATATTAAGGAAACATCAAAAGGAAATAAGACAGGTAAATGAACAACATACTCGTTACCTTTTATTTCTTCACATTTTGATAAGCCTTCAAAATTCATATACAAACCATATATATGTATATATATATATAAAGAAATTTTAAAAATGAAGTGTTCCTAAAATAAGATGGATTTATTTATCGACGCTTAAAACTTTCGGTTTATTCAAACATTCAACAGGATAAATTATGGGGTAAAAAAATTGATGGATGTTTTGTAGATGACAGGAGTCATATATTTATAAAAAGTTTGTAACTGTATTTGTTCAGCGTTATACATATATATATATATATATATATATATATATATATATATATATATATATAATTAATGTTGATATTATGATTTCACACTCATAACTTCAAGTTTCTTGGTAGTCCAATCATCAGATGAGAAGTGGTTGAGATGTCAAAAACCAGTCGTGAAAACGACTGGTTTTTGACATCTCAACCACTTCTCATCTGATGATTGGACTACCAAGAAACTTGAAGTTATGAGTGTGAAATCATAATATCAACATTAATTATAAATCTGCTCTGCTTTATTAGCATTGAGCACCTTTCCATGCAAATACTTTTCTCATTTTTTCATTCACTATTCATTTATATATATATATATTATATATATATATATATATATATATATATATATATATTTAAAATATATACATAAAAAAAAAAGAAATACCACGTTACTACCTCCATGCTAACTTTAATACGGACAGCCGTGAACATCTCATTATGGGCTCCGAGATTTTCTGAAGATGGGATATTAATACCGAAATATTAAGGAAATATTTAAAAATCCAGGTGAATGAAAATCATACTGTTTAACATTTCTTCCTTCGCATTGTAATAAGCCTTCAAAAATCAATCGGCAAACCAAATATACTCCCAAAGCTTCAAGTAAACTATAAAACTCTTATTTGGTCTAATGGTTAGAGTTCTAGGAAATGGGTCCGTCGACCCGAGTTCAATTCCTGGACGAAGCTGTTTGCATTTCACATGGCGCTAATACACTTGGGAAAGGTATGAATCCAATTCTCCCTTCAGCTATGGGAAAATAGCAGGGCAAACTGGACTCTTTAACCATGGCTAGGTAACCAATCTAGGAGAAGGAACACCCTGAATTCAAATTAGTTAAACTCCGCTTAAGTGATTGGCCTTGTGTCACATCCTGCTCGTACGGAGGGGTTGATAAATATATATATTTATTTAAATGTTAAATAAAGTTACAATTAAATGAATAAATCATGTGGTAAACAATGTTTATGTAGTTGATAATCTTGAACTTGTGATACAGTTATTTGTATGTGTTATATAACCATTTACTCGGATGTATATAATCAGAAAGAGAGAGACAGACAGCGTAGGGATGATGTCTCTTACTTGTTAACTCGCTGCTTATGTTACATAATTATTAGATTCCTAATATTTATGTACAGTAGTGTAGAAACCAAAAATGGCTGCTATAAGTTCAGCCGGCGGCCTTGAAGGATTGAATGACAAGGCTTGACCTCAGTCCTGATTCCTTCCGGTGAGAATCGGTGGAGAAGACCCTCTTCCGGTTTAGATTAGAAAGAGATTTTTAGTCAGATCGGCCAAAGCCACGACGGTGGTAAGTCGTGTTATGCACGCGGCCGACTCAATCTGCGCAGGTAGTCTGGTGGGGATTTCAGAATAAAATATTATCTAAGTTAAATCGAAATCTTGTGTTATTATCTAAAAACTACCAATGACACAGGGCTTCTGATAAAGAGAAATCCCCAATGGAAGACTAGACACGAAGTCCCCAAGACGAAGTTCAGACGCTAGAAGAGACGCTAGAAGAATAGAAGTAAGAAAGTAAGGAAAGAGATTATACAGCACGTACTGCTTCTAACTCGACCACCATCTTCTCCAAAGCTTCTTCTTGGGTTGCATTTCCATGTTGATTTCTTCGGGTTGGGTTGGTCATTTCTTGTTTAAATTACTTAACAATCAAGACTTGTTGTTTTCTTCTAAAACTTCATTTTAACAACCCGGCCCATGATTCCGCCTCGGGGAGAAACGACTAAGAGCAACCCCTGAGAGACATCCGTTCTCGTCGGGTGCCAGCTTGACTCTAATCCAAAACTATCTCATACCTAATAACGCGCTTTCAAGGGTCAAGTAAAAAGGTAATTAACCGTCAATAACTGTAGGGTAACTGAAATTAACAGACCCTGATTCAAATATTCTTACTACAGGTACGTACATAAATCATAGGCTGCTTATAAATTATATAATATATGAATAACACATAAGTAATAATATATGTATTAGATTAAGTGTAATATGCTTTCTATTATAAAAAAAACACTATACAAATATATATATTGACTCTTTGTATAAAAAGTTTATATTTCTGAATGTTTGTGTAAAACGAAGAAAAAAAAAGAATAATTGAAATCCGTTCAAAAATTATCTGTATTCGAATGTGAGAAAAATACTATACCTACAGAAAAATGTAAATTTGAACGTGATTCCTAAGCTGTAGGCATAAAGTAACCCTAGACGTGGTGACCTGCCATAAAAAATCAATCAATCAATCAACTAGGATTATTTAAAGTGATTAACTACCGACATTATTAACCCTTTCAAAGGCAGATTTTTATTTCTATAGAGTGTGTGAATTATTATCGGAAAATTTGGGAAATAAAGGGTGTGTTCAAACAAGTTAATTAATCATATATAAAAAGAAGTAAAAACAACAGACTCAATAATTTGATCAGCAAATGTTTGTCATAGAAAATTAGCATGAAATCAATAAAGCACTCACTTTTAATTATGATTTATTGCAAAACAACCTGGACAAAATTCTACATCACAGTAGAGCTTCCTACCAATGTCTCTATACATTAACACTGAACTGGCAGGACTTGTAGATACGCCTACGTAGTGGAAACTACGTAACCTGGGCGGGTTATTATGGAGGATAAGCTGACGTCCAAGCAACAAATATCCCCTCTACACACATCCGTTGTTATCCAAAGGAAAGGTAATAACCAATGCAGTTTGTCGCAGGAGTTGCTGGTTAGTGCTGAAGTTCATCATTACACCACCTTGGGACTTAAGCTCCAGATTTGTTTTCGGGGTTTACTCCCTTAGCCTTTCCTTGGGATGAGGTATAGCTGCAAGGTAGCGGTGGTTTTATATCAGACTTTCCCTGGTCCTAGATGGGTTGCCGACCAGGCTAAGGAGTCCCATATTACAACGTTTTATATGTTTACGTAAGAGCAAAAAGTATAACAATTTTGATTTAAATATTTCACTTTTTTTTTTGTCTTTCCTTCTTTTCGTCTTTTCATTATGTTCGATTGAAATAGATCAGTGTTATCACTTTCGCATGCTCACCCCTCTCTATTTTCTCCAACTCTCTTTCTTTATTTCTTAATATATCATGCGGCGTACAAGCCATAGTCTATTTTTACTGTTAAATAAAGTAATTTATTTACGTTCAGGAGTATTTTTAAAAAATTCTGTTGTTACCCTGAGACGATTTTTTTATTACGCCCTCAAAATACCCCTTATTATAAAAAAGGTTAAGCATAAATCAAATGTTCATTATTTTGGCTCAAAAAGCAAAGTCGTGTGATAGTGAATGTGTATACATATTTATTTGGTCGTTATTTTTCTCCGGATGACACACACAGCAATTGCACTTTATATATACATAGATAGATGTTTAGCGAGAAACAATCAAGTGTGTGTGTAGAGCACTCTTTCCAAGAAAAACCGGAAGCATTTCTAAACCTCTTTCTCAGGATTTTAACTCGTATCACCGTCTATAATTTCTATGACGGTACCATTACACCACGAACACCTGTTTTTATATACAAGGAAAGTGAGTTACTCTCGGAATGAATTAAAATTTAAGTCAAGGTACAACTGCATATCCCGTTATGATCAAAAAGGTTAAGCAAGGCTTTCAAAGACAACTTTCGTACTCGTTATCTCTCATAGAGTACGATGTGTATTTCTTACTAGAAATAATTAAGTGTGTGTGTCTTGCGAACTCCTTGGAACAAACAACAGAAAACATTTTTAAACCTCCCTGTCAGAACATTTAGAAAGAACGAGCTGATAGCCATCGACGCACAAATAGCTGAATTAGATTTTCTATTCGCCGACAAAATTTAGATTCTTGCGGGAAAACATTTTTTCCGTGCTACTGCGCATCCTTCCGACGCAGACTTTGCCAGAAGGATTGGAATTGGGCAGGCAAGAAAAGAACAAAAGAAGAAAAAAAAAGAAAAGAAAGGGAAAAAAAACACCAAACAAGAGAAAAGGGAACATGAAGAGAGAATGGGGTAAGAAAAAGAACATCTTAATTGAATTTGACCCGTCATGCAACAAAACGGAAATGGCGTCAGACACGCATGCGCCTTGAAGTAGATGTTTCAGATTCGTGAACGCTGTATGAGGGGGGTGGGGCGGGCATCAAAGTAGTAGTCATGGGTGTGTGTAGATATGGGTTTTTATATGTGCGCGCTTTTGAAAGACTCGTTTTGACAACACACTTTACAGAAGACAAAACATGATTTATGACACAAAAAATCAGAGAAGCCATCATGGAAAGATATGATTGAATTTCACTTTCGGCTCCTCGCCCCCCCCCCCTCAAAAATAATTTCATCTGACGAAATCGAAATGATTCAACTTCATCCGCTGAACAAACACAGCGTAAATTATATGAAACTATAGAAGTTTAAAAGTTTCTAAACATTCATTCGTCCTCCCCCCTCTCGCTCTCTTTCTCTCTCTCACTCTCTCTCACTCAATCTATAATATATATATATATATATTATATATATATATATATATATATATATATAGTTGCAATATCATTTTACTAGTTTTAAAGGTTTGTTTATGAGTTTTTCGCTTATTTAATAAACGCTAATATGTAGCGAAAATGGCTCGATATATACGTATCATCCCTCCCACACACATATATATATATATGTGTGTGTGTGTGTGTGTATGTATATTTATATATCGAGCAATTTCCGCTACACATTTACACCGTTTATCAAATAAGACTCATAAAAAAGCCTTAAAACTAGTAAAATAACATTCCTCTATCTATCTATCTATCAATCTATATATATATATATATATATATATATATATATATATAATATATATATATATATTATAAAAAAAGGAAGGTCCGCAAAATGTATATTGTTCTCAGAAAAAAAATTTAATTCTTTTTGTTTTGGTTTTTTTTTTGCATATGTAAAACAAAAAGAATTTAAAAAAAATTTTCTGAGAACAAAATACATTTTTGCGGACCTTCCTTTTTTACAAAATATTGAATTTTCTCCCGTTGGAACCAGAACAACATTTTATATATATATATATATATATATATATATATATATATATATATATATATGAGAGTGGGTAAATAAACAATGTGTTTATTTGATATGGCTTTTAGCAGACAATTTTTGGAGGATATGTGCTTAATTGAAGTCATACCTAATTTTCAAAATTAATTAGTTAATAATTAATGAATTTTAGGCGGGCATATATGGTCAAATGTAAGCTCGATTTGTTTTGCCTTACATTTGAACATAACGCCCGCCTAAAATTCATTAATTATTAACTAATTAATTTTCAAAATTAGGTATGACTTCAATTAAGCACATATCCTAAAATATATATATATGTATATTCCCTATGTATTAACGTTTATATATATATATATATATATATATATATATATATATATATATATTGTGTGCGCATATGTGTATACATACATAATTATATGTATATTTATATACGGAATCAGAAAGTGGTCAATCGAAGCTTCAAGAAGATACTAAGAAGATCCGAAACACGTGTTGCTGAAGTAAAATTTAATAATGATAATATATATATATATATATATATATATATATATATAACTATAGTGTGAGATAGTCACGTTTCAGCATTGCTGGAATGGCGTACCAAGGCAGCATTTGAAACATCTTCACCTGATGATTGCATCGCATGAAACCAACATGGTCGTGAATGTTCCTTTGTCACCTAATAAATAGATATCTAAAACCTTTATATATATATTTTATTATATTATATATTTGTGTGTGTGTTATAAACTAAGACCGTTCTACCCGTAATTC
>CM042159.1:36580427-36602927 GCA_023376005.1 Doryteuthis pealeii | reverse complement strand
TATGGAGTAAACAGACATCCCTCTTTCTTTAAAAATATTCCGTTACAAAGTAAACATAGCTATGAATTAGCTTTAAAAGATTTTTTAAAAGTCAGAAATATCCTGATGATCCGTTAGGATAAACCTAGATAGATGTTCTCTGACTCATTAGGCTTACTTTCTTATATATATATATATATATATATATATATATATATAATATATATATATATATATGTTTGTGTCGCTGTATGTTTATTTATTTTTGAGTGTGTGTGGGAGCTTAGGTAATCCGCCCTGACCCGGCCGTTCAACTTGAGAGGGGATTAGTTTTTAGAGAAGTCAAGGCCATAAAAAAATGTCCAGAAGAGAAAGAAACAGCTGAAAAAACACGGATAACCCAATCAATATAAAAGATCTTGAAGGGGAATTTGTATTTGGAGCTTATAAATATTTTTTAGATATATATATAAATGCTCAATCTAACGTGAAATGAATTGCCAAAGTCCACAGATCTTTGGAAATAAAATAAAATCGTTCTCTATGAAAAAATACGTATAATAAGAAAACAATCACTCGAGTAAATATTCGACAAATGTTTGATATCCTACGGGCTTCTTGCATTCGCTTCTGTTTTATATTCCACGCTTTTCATATAGTTCCCTCAGCTAATATATATAACTTGTTCCTGAATCTTCCGACGGTTATCATCTTGCACAACAAAAACACTCTAACACATCATCTGCACAACAAAAAATCACCCTAAATAGATGAAATGCAAAAACGTAAATCTGTTGTCGCTTATCCGCAGAATTCTTATTTATGATGAGTATAGTTACCTCTGCTAAATAATGGACCGTTCCCTTTTTATTAAATAGAAATAAAGAGAGGTAAAATGACATGCTACACAGAAAAAATATAAGAAAGAAAGAAAAAAAGAAAGTAGGAGAAAGATTGTGAGTAGGAGTGATGAAGCTAATCTGTTTCAATCGAATATAATAAAAATAGGAGAAGAAAAAAAGTGTGAGAGAATTAAATGAAGATTATCATTCTTTTAACATATTGAAGTAATTGCAATAGCTATTAAATAAACATATCAATCGTTTTTATAATTAGATTAGGGTATATCCACAAGTCCTGCTAGTACTCATAATTATTCAGGATAAAGTATTTCTTGATTTTTGGGACTAACAATCGCAATATGTAGCTTCAATTGTGCGTTAACCTCTTTATTCATAATAATGAGAATAACTTTTTTTTTTTTGATAATCCAACAAGAGGAATCATCTTGTTCAAGATCTTCTGTATATGCGAGGGTGTTGCAATATATATATATATATATATATATATATATATATATATATATATATATATATATATATACTTTAAAAATTAATTGTAAAATGAATGAATGGATGAAATAAAAATGAATGAAATGAGTGGAATAAATGAAAAATCATTTCCAAGGGCCTCTTCTCAAAAGTATTAAAATACTTTTTGAGTGTGGGGTCCCTGATAGAACGTTTTTTCATCAATTATTAGACTCATTTGAAGCATCAAGTTAATGTATATATATATATATATATATATATATATATATATATATATATATATATATGAGGATGAGTAAAAATGTAATGCAATTTTATTTAGAACAGGTATAATTACCAGCACAGGAACATTTATAAAGCATCAAAATGAAGCTGGTCCTCTGTGGATCACATCCCTACTTCTCCACATAGTCACTGTTTCTCTCAATAGCAATGCTCCACCTTCGAATTAGAGCATGTATTCCTGCGTAAGTATGAACGTACAATGAATGCGATTCTTTAATCTCTAGGCTAAAATAACCCGAGGTGGGCTGAAATGGCGTTAAGAACAATACGCCTATTTGTTTTTTGTTGTTTTTTTTACGGCATGTCAACTTTTGCCGTTTATGCCGAAGACTATAGGAATTCATTTTTTTAACTAATGTTTTTAAACACATTTCAAACGCAATTTTTCTATTTAGCGCATAGATGGCAGTCTAACAGGTACTGTCACTCCAGGTCGGGATAGACCTGGAATAAATGGTAATAGAGGTGTACTCTGCACTCCCCAGAGCTTCAGAATTGAAACTTCGCCACTAAATGCAGTTTAACGTCATATCCAGGGCACCTGCCTATTTAGATAATTGGACCATATGATCTTTAGGCACCCCTTTTGATTTGCTGATTCATAAATACATTCTTTCATTTACACAGTCAACATCCGGTTGTTTGTTAACATACGATTTTTAGATTTTCTTTTTTAAATTATAACCCAAACCCTAACCCTTAACTTAACAGTGTAAATGAAAAAATGTACTTATGAATCAGTAAAGTAAAGGGGTTGCCTAAAAGGTCATATGGTCCTGATAATTCACTGTTAACAATATCATTTTAAACTAACCCATCAATTGTTTTATGGATAGATTTATTTATTCAATTTTAGATTGCAATGCACAATTGTTAGTCGAACTGACTAACCTGTCAACACGACATTCCATTCTCACCTGCAATTCAAACGAATCCAACAATATAGAAAATGGGGGGGGGGGGGGGTGAATGCAGGTGTAACAAATAATCGTCTGATCGAATTAAGAAAGCTATGATTTTCAGACCACCTGAGATTTCGGTTCAGAAGATCATTGCCCTCTATCGACTCAGCAAGTAGGAAGAGATTAATTCTTTTCTAAAAGAAGTAACATCGTCTGTGTTTATTTTTCCTATCAATCTACTGCACATTGGCATTGATTCGAAGCTGTTATCGTCTCTTGAATAATAACGGCACTCTTGAACTTTCTCGACCGTTTTGTTTTGTATGAGCGGTGTTCAGTAAATTGCTATCCCTTAGAAAAATAAGTCCATTAAGCGATAGATAGGTTTGAAAAATGCTTTACAGTGAGTCAA
Source organism: Doryteuthis pealeii (assembly GCA_023376005.1). Lineage (NCBI taxonomy): Eukaryota > Metazoa > Mollusca > Cephalopoda > Myopsida > Loliginidae > Doryteuthis > Doryteuthis pealeii. Next base: position 36,600,018 of record CM042159.1, on the reverse strand, counting down.
CTATAATCGATCAGGTTTACATGGCATTTCAGTCATAGTTTTAAATACTCTCTTTATTATAAATTGATGGGCGTACCGTCGGTTTTGAACGGTTAGTGTAGAAAGAGAATTAAATTCAGGTGTTGTTGTATTAGAATCTGAATTGTTAGATTGAGTGACATTTAATGCTTTCAGTCTGATCTGCGATTTCCTGTTGCAAGGCAACCGTGAGAAAAGGCTTTTAGTTAAATAAGTCGGCTGCTAGACCTCATGATATAAGGATTGTTAGTTTATTCAGTCCACTGCTGGTCGTCATAATGTAAAGACCAGCAGGCAGGGCTCAGCCACGCATGGTTTGAGGTCGGGTGTTTAAGAATTTAAAAAAAATGTGATTCACAAAAGAAAAGAATACGCCCCTTGAGTTTGTCTCTAAAAACGATGACATCCAAGGCTTAACCAACATCTTAGAACTAGACCAAGGAGATTGTTTTGGCATCTGAGGTGGAGCGCCACACCTGTCACCAGCTCCTTACTTTACTGCCCAAATCCCTGTGCTACTCATACGCTGAAGTCGGCTATTTGAACCCGGGACCTTGTGGTTCCTGGTCGGATGCTCTACCAACTGAGCTAAAATTCTGCGATGAATCCTTATTTTATGATTTCCATCTTTGTTCTTTGCATTTTCTGGCTCTCTGGATTTCTGAAATGAAATATTATCATTATTCCGGGTATTAATTACTGAATTGTATTGAGGGTTACAAAATCATGCAAGTGCTTTTTTTTTAAGCAAGTAAGATAAAAGGGAGAAAAAAAAGTTTGCTTTATTTATGTTTTTTTTTTTTCTTTTTCATTCTTGATGGAAAGGAAGAAAAATATTAATAGAAATGAAGCCCGAAACGGTCGCCTTTTGAAATATTTCTATTTGACGTTCTCATTAATTGTCATAACGAAATAATTCTAATAACCGCGTTAATGAAAAACGGTCGAATTATTGAAGCATTACTTGTAATCAGATTATAATTATTTCCGTTCGCAGATTAAAATTGGGGACTAGTTCTTTTCTTCTTCTTCTTCTCTTATTAAAATGGACGATACGTGAATGTACTAATTAGTCTAATTTGTTTTGTGAATGTTCTTTTCGAGAACAAGAGTAGTACTATTGCTACTATTACTGCTACTTCTACTACTACCACTAATAATAATAATGATAATAATGATGATGAATAATAATGATAATAACTAATAATAATAATAATAATAATAATAATAATAATAATAATAATAATAATATGGGACTTTGAGACAAATAATAATAATAATAATAAAATAATAATAATAATAATAATGGGACTTTGAGACAAATAATAATAATAATAATAATAATAATAATAATAATAATAATAATATGGGACTTTGAGACATAATAATAATAATAATAATAATAATAATAATAATAATAATAATAATAATAATTTGGGACTTTGAGACAATAATAATAATAATAATAATAATAATTTGGGACTTTGAGACAAATAATAATAATAATAATAATAATAATTTGGGACTTTGAGACAAATAATAATAATAATAATGATAATATAATAATAATTTGGGACTTGAGACAATAATAATAATAATAATGATAATAATAATAATAATAATTTGGGACTTTGAGACAAATAATAATAATAATAATAATAATAATAATAATAATAATAATAATAATATAATAATAATAATAATAATCTGGGACTTTGAGATAATAATAATAATAATAATAATAATAATAATAATAATAAATAGCCAGAAGATCAGACCTAGTAGTGATTAACAAGAAAAAGAGTACTGGTCAACTGATAGATGGTGCTGTCTCAGCGGATCACCGGTTGAAGATGAAAGAAAACGAAAAGATAGAAATGCATGGACCTTACGAGAGAACTGGAAAAATGGTGGAATATGAGGGTCAATTTTACTAAGAGTAGTAGATATTATAAGAAAAGCCAGAACTGCTTCATTCTAGAATACACAGTATGTCAGAAAAGTTCCAGGAATGGTGTCACAAAGAATATTCCAAATTCAAATTACAAGCAATCCCCCTGGAGTCAAAGTCACTTTCCCATCCTTCTCTGCCATGCTTGAATGAACTCCTGGAAAGATGCTTCCATGATTCTCCGTAGCTCTGTCGTCACGGCACTTTTGATGTTGTGCACATCCTCAAAACGGGTTCCCTTGATGACCCTCTTGAGTTTGGGAGGGAGGAAAAAATCACACGGAGCCAGGTCGGACGAGTAGGGAGGTTGCTCCAGCACAGTGATGTTTTCTGGGCCAGGAACTTTCGGATACTCAGGGCAGTGTAGGTAGGTGTGTTGTCATGGTGAAGGATCCACGAGTTGTCCTGCCACTTCTCCCGCCTCTTCTCGCGCACTGAACGAAGCAAACGCCACAGTATCTCTCTGTAATCATACTGGTTGATCGTCTGACCCTGGCGCAAGAACTCGCAGTGGATGATGCCTCTCACATCGAAGAATCCGATCAACCTGGAACTTTTCTGGCATAGCTTGTAACTTTTTGTAGCATAGAAAATGTAATTCAACTTGATTCACGTTTATTTCAATTGGTTTTTTCCACTGAAGTCACCGAATTTGTCCTTGCCTTGGTGAAAGAATATTGTGATTTTAGTGTCGTAATTGACTGACTCAATTTAGGAGCGAGTTCTTGTAAGAAAGAAAATATAAATAGATAGATAAAATGAGTTTTACCTTTAACGATTCTTCGATGTGTTTAGCCGACTGAGGTGACTGTCTGCGAAATCAACAATGGTAAATCAAATTGTCTTAATTCAAAAGTAGGAGAAACAATTCGCTTGGTGCATTTAGCCATTCGAATAGGTCAAAATCTTCCTGTAACTCTCACAAGAATGTCTATATATATATATATATATATATATATATATATATATCCTAGTTGAGTAACATGATATTACAAGGTGACCCAAGAAAAAACAGAACCCAAATTATTTATTTATTTTCTCATTAACCTACCCCTAACCCCTTAGTTAAAATTAAGTTTTATTACAAAATTTGTGGGTTCATGGTTAGGGATTAGGGCTAGTGTCTAGTGTTAGGGTTGGGGTTCAGGGTTAGTTTAATGGGAAAATAAATAAATTGGGTTTCTGTTTTTTCTGGGTCACCCTGTAATATCATGTTACTCAACTAGGAAATAACCTATATATATATATATATGTATATATGTGTGTGTGTGTGTGTGTGTGTGGCGTAAACAAATCGAGAAAAAGTCATTCTCTGTATGTACATTTCGGCCAATTATGCCTCATCAGCAGAGTTATAGACTCGAAGCCGCTTTGTGTGTGATTCGAACCCTAACTGCCTGGCTGACAATCGGGGATTCTAACCGTTACACCAATATTCGCCTAATTCATTAATTATCAACTAACTAATTTTCAAATTAGGTATGACTTCAATTAAGCTCACATATATATGTGTGTGTGTGTCTACCTATATATATGCTATCCAGGAGAAAAGATTTGTCTCTTCACAAACTGATTGGAAATGATAGCTCATTTATTTTTATTGTTTTATTCATGCATTTATGTATAGCTATTGACTAGGCTACATTAGTAGGGCACTTGATACGACACAAAATACACTAAAGGAATGGTAATAAGTATGTTAAACATAAAACGATAATAGTACTACACAATGATATATGTTTAAATGTCAGTCTGTCTCTCTCTGTCTCTGTCTGTCTCTCTCTCTCTCTCTCTCTCTATATATATATATATATATATAGTGTGTGGTGTCACTGTTTCAGCTTTTACTGGAACGGTGTGCCAAACGCAGTATTGTTGGTAGAGTGCTCAATATAAAATACAGTTATATAATACATTAAAATAAATATATAAGGGTTTTACATATCTATTTATTTGGTAATATGTAAAACCTTTATATATTTATTTATTATATATATATATATATATATATATATATATATATATATATATGAAATACTTAAACAGGTTTGGTGGAATACGACGGAATATTATATACTGGTTTTAAATTGCTTACATTCAACTTTCGACCACGTCCATGATCATTTTCATGTCGATGTTTGTTCTTTTAAAATCACATTTGGACCCATATTCTTGGGAAAGGCATAAATCGCATATACATACTGTTCTTCTATGAGGATAGTTTTGCCATTACATAACCTGTGAAAATTGATATGCCATTAAACAAAGAAATCGGATTAACTCTTACTTACATGAAGCTTGGTAAAGAAGCTGCCTCCTATTTTCCCAAGAGCTTTCGACCACGTTCACGAGCGTCTTCAGATCGATTCTTGTTCTAACACGTTCACATTCGGATTAATACCCTTGGGAAAGGTATAAATCCCCTCATTTGCATAGCTATGGTTCAGCTAGTACCACTACTGTTCTTCTATAAGGAGAGCTTTCGTATTAAATAACTTGCCAAGGTTTATATGCCATTAAGTACAAAAAAACCCGAACCAACCCTTACTTACGTCTTCAGGTCGATTCTTGTTCTATTACGTTCACATTCGGATTAATACCCTTGGGAAAGGTATAAATCCCTCATTTGCATAGCTATGGTTCAGCTAGTACCACTACTGTTCTTCTATAAGGAGAGCTTTCGTATTAAATAACTTGCCAAGGTTTATATGCCATTAAGTACAAAAAAAACCCCGAACCAACCCTTACTTACGTCTTCAGGTCGATTCTTGTTCTATTACGTTCACATTCGGATTAATACCCTTGGGAAAGGTATAAATCCCCTCATTTGCATAGCTATGGTTCAGCTAGTACCACTACTGTTCTTCTATGAGGAGAGCTTTCGTATTAAATAACTTGCCAAGGTTTATATGCCATTAAGTACAAAAAAAACCCGAACCAACCCTTACTTACGTCTTCAGGTCGATTCTTGTTCTATTACGTTCACATTCGGATTAATACCCTTGGGAAAGGTATAAATCCCCTCATTTGCATAGCTATGGTTCAGCTAGTACCACTACTGTTCTTCTATAAGGAGAGCTTTCGTATTAAATAACTTGCCAAGTTTATATGCCATTAAGTACAAAAAAAACCCGAACCAACCCTTACTTACGTCTTCAGGTCGATTATTGTTCTATTACGTTCACATTCGGATTAATACCCTTGGGAAAGGTATAAATCCCCTCATTTGCATAGCTATGGTTCAGCTAGTACCACTACTGTTCTTCTATAAGGAGAGCTTTCGTATTAAATAACTTGCCAAGGTTTATATGCCATTAAGTAAAAAAAAAAAACGAACCAACCCTTACTTACGTCTTCAGGTCGATTCTTGTTCTATTACGTTCACATTCGGATTAATACCCTTGGAAAGGTATAAATCCCCTCATTTGCATAGCTATGGTTCAGCTAGTACCACTACTGTTCTTCTATAAGGAGAGCTTTCGTATTAAATAACTTGCCAAGGTTTATATGCCATTAAGTAAAAAAAAACGAACCAACCCTTACTTACGTCTTCAGGTCGATTCTTGTTCTATTACGTTCACATTCGGATTAATACCCTTGGGAAAGGTATAAATCCCTCCATTGCATCGAACCTTACTTACGTCTTCAGGTCGTACGTTCACATTCGTGTATAAATCCCCTCATTTGCATAGCTATGGTTCAAGTTGTTCTTTCGTATTAAATAACTTGCCAAGGTTTATATGCCATTAAGTAAAAAAAAACGAACCAACCTTACTTACGTTCAGGTCGATTGTTCTTCACATTCGATTAATACCCTTGGGAAAGGTATAAATCCCCTCATTTGCATAGCTATGGTTCAGCTAGTACCACTACTGTTCTTCTATAAGGAGAGCTTTCGTATTAAATAACTTGCCAAGGTTTATATGCCATTAAGTACAAAAAAAACCGAACCAACCCTTACTTACGTCTTCAGGTCGATTCTTGTTCTATTACGTTCACATTCGGATTAATACCCTTGGGAAAGGTATAAATCCCCTCATTTGCATAGCTATGGTTCAGCTAGTACCACTACTGTTCTTCTATAAGGAGAGCTTTCGTATTAAATAACTTGCCAAGGTTTATATGCCATTAAGTACAAAAAAAACCCGAACCAACCCTTACTTACTTCAGGTCGATTCTTGTTCTATTACGTTCACATTCGGATTAATACCCTTGGGAAAGTATAAATCCCTCATTTGCATAGCTATGGTTCAGCTAGTACCACTACTGTTCTTCTATAAGGAGAGCTTTCGTATTAAATAACTTGCCTGCCTTTGTTAGCTATGGTTCAGCTAGTACCACTACTGTTCTTCTATAAGGAGAGCTTTCGTATTAAATAACTTGCCAAGGTTTATATGCCATTAAGTACAAAAAAACCCCGAACCAACCCTTACTTACGTCTTCAGGTCGATTCTTGTTCTATTACGTTCACATTCGGATTAATACCCTTGGAAAGGTATACATCCCCTCATTTGCATAGCTATGGTTCAGCTAGTACCACTACTGTTCTTCTATAAGGAGAGCTTTCGCATTAAATAACTTGCCAAGGTTTATATGCCATTAAGTAAAAAAAAACGAACCAACCCTTACTTACGTCTTCAGGTCGATTCTTGTTCTATTACGTTCACATTCGGATTAATACCCTTGGGAAAGGTATAAATCCCCTCATTTGCATAGCTATGGTTCAGCTAGTACCACTACTGTTCTTCTATAAGGAGAGCTTTCGTATTAAATAACTTGCCAAGATTTATATGCCATTAAGTACAAAAAAAACCCGAACCAACCCTTACTTACGTCTTCAGGTCGATTCTTGTTCTATTACGTTCACATTCGGATTAATACCCTTGGGAAAGGTATAAATCCCCTCATTTGCATAGCTATGGTTCAGCTAGTACCACTACTGTTCTTCTATAAGGAGAGCTTTCGTATTAAATAACTTGCCAAGGTTTATATGCCATTAAGTAAAAAAAAAAACAAAAAAAAAAAAAAAAACGAATCAACCCTTACTTACCTCTACTTTGTTTCTTATAGATAGATTCCAATTTGACTTGTTTTTCATGTATTTATTTTTCTCGTTATTTTTTTATTCATTTATTTTTGTATCACCCCCTCGGATTTGATTCCTTGGCTTTTTCTTTATTCAGTACACGTCGTCTTGCCTCTTCTGGTATTTAAATCACGCATCTTCAATGTAATCGCTGCCCACTCGTGGAGCAACGTAACTTGGTCTTTTTGCCAACGCCTTCATTATGTCCCATTGTCAATTCAGTTGCTAATCAATTCCTATCGTTTTCACTTTCAGTCTACTTTTACTTTCACTATCTCTCTCTCTCTCTCTCTCTCTCTCTCTCTCTCTCTCTCTCTCTCTCTCTCTCTCTCTCTTCTACCTGGTATTATATAATACTCTTGTTCTTTTACCTTCCGACCGTTATCGTCTTGCATCACACTCTGGTTAAACATGAGACAGTCCAAGATGAGATGCAAAAACTAAATTATCAAACTGTGTTATTTACACAGGTCCTGCTAGTATATTAATACTAGTGTTCCTTAATCTTTCAACATTTATCATCTTGCAACACCCTCTGGTTAAAAACGAGACCGTCCAAATCGTTCAAAGATGAAATGGAAAAATGTAAATCCTGATATCTGGTATTCCTTATAAGCCGAATTCTTATTTCTTACGAGCGTCATCACCTCAGCTTATGTCACTTCGTACTCGTTTAGACGGATTGATATATATATATATATATATATATATATATATATTATATATATATATATATATGAGAATGAAAGGAAGTGAATCCGACGGTATGTAGTATAATAAAAAATTGAAAAAAACACGTGTTTAAATGAGTTAAGTGGTGAGTTTATTGGCCGACGCTGCAGTGTTTCGATCTATTAATTTGATCATCTTCAGGGCTTTTTTTGGTATGTGGAAAGTGATAAAAATGTTTTATCTCAGAATAAGGAGAAAGGCGAGTAATAGTCCTTGTTTATCTGTCTGTTTAAAATTTAAAGTCTGAGAAAAAAGAACGTTGAAAAAATGAACGGTTTGAAATATGACGTCAAATATTCTTTTTGCGGTGTGAGTATTAGAATGTGTAAGTGTTGTATCTAAAAAAGCATTGTGCATTTTTTAGGTGCTTATGAATGTGGTTGCGCGTTGTGTGTATAAATTTTTTTTTTATTACACTACACACACACACACACACACACACACATACATATATATATATATATATATATATATATATATATATATATATATATAGAGAGAGAGAGAGAGATAGATAGATAGATATGAACAACTAGACAGATATGAATATGTATTTACCAAACCCCCATACGAACAGGGTGCGACACAGGTCAATTTTAAGAAGAGTTTAACAGGTTTGAATTTAGAGTTTTTCTTCTACACCAATTGCTGATCCACCTTTAAAGAGCCCAGTCTTCACTAGATTTTTCCCATAGCAGGAGGGTTGATAGATGGATATATACCTTTCCCAAGGGTATTAGTGTTACTAGCAGGAACTATGGATATACCACAGTGTGATAATTTAATTATTACAACGTTTTATATGTTTACCTAAGAGCTATTGCCAAATATTTCATAATGTAAAAAGTATAATAACCTTGATTTAACTCTGTCTTACTTTTTTTAAAAACTTTTTTCTTTCTTTTCATATTTTCCTTATCTTCGATTGAAACAGATTAGTGTTATTACTTCCGCGCACTCACCCCTTTCTCCATATTTACCCTAATCTCTTTCTTTCATTCTTGTTATATTTTTCGGTGCAGCGTGTCCTTTTTATTCCCTTATTTTCTTTATAAAAAGTGAATAGTCCATTATTTACTTGAGGTGTCGACCCTCATAATAAATAAGAATTCGGCGGATAAGAGATACTAGATAATCAAGATTTACATTTTTGCATTCCAGCTTGGACGGTCTCAGTTTTAACCAGCGATTGTTGCAAGATGATAACGGTCGGAAAATTAAGGAACAAGAGTATTAATATACAGCTGTGAAATGCAATCAATTGTTTGAACTATCAACAATCACACTCTGCCAATCATTGGTGGGTTGGTTTATTGATTTTAACGGCATATCAACCCGTCCGGAGTTATGTCATGCCTAGCGGTGAAGATGTAGTATATTTTGTGTATTTATATCTATACTTTTGTAGTAATTGGTTTTAACAATGTGTTAGCATCATTGGTGGGTTGGTTAATAGATTTTAACGGCATTTCAACCCGTCCGGAGTTATGTCATGCCTAGCAGTGCAGGCGTAGTATATGCTGTGTATTTATATTTATACTTTTGTAGTAATTTGTTTTAACAATGTGTTAGCATCATTGGGGATCATGTTGTATGGTATTGGTTAGGTTCATGTCTATATTCTATGGTATAATTTTATTTCCTTCAAAAAGGACAGAATGTCTTCTATGTTGACTTTTATTAAAAAAACGGTTTCTGATCTGAGCGAAAAACCCTGCATTCCATGAATAAGTGTTTAACAGTCAAAGGTGTTTGACTTGTTTCACATTGTGGTTGTTGTTCTTGTTTCTGATGTGAGCAAAAATCCTGCAATCTATGAATAATCATTGTTACATTTTTTGTTTTCTTTTTCATTATATCATCGTTTGTCCATTTCTCTTTATTCTACCGACACAATGTGAATATATTTATGCCCAGATGTTCATTTAAACTACAGCGTAGCAAACAAATGAAATCTGATTGGTTTAGTTTGGTTTGGTTTGTTTTACGGCATATCAACCTCAGTGGGTCATTTAATGCCGATATAGTTTTGAAATAAATCAATTCTTAATGGATAATACAATTTTTTTATAAATACATTTTTCTATTTAACCCATAGATGGGACCCTAACAGGTACTACCACTCCGGGTCAGAGTGGACCAGGGAGAAATGGTGATGAATGGGTGCTCCACATTCTCCAAACCTCCAAAACTGGAACCTCACCATCAGATAGAGTTTAACGTCATTCCCAGGACATGTAGACCCGCAGCCACCGCCTTCTAGCACCCATATAATAAAAAGGGGTTGGGGCTTGCCATAAAGGCAATAGGGTTGGGAAAATCATATAGGTGCTAGGGCTTGACGTGACCAGCCGATTGATCGGAGGGGGCCTCTCCGACCGCCCGTCTAGCCCGAGATAGGGCCAAAGTGGAGTATTGCATGTCATGAACTGCTCATCCACCTGGGCTCTATCCTTAAGCATCACGGGTCGCCACCCACGGCCAACAGGTGGCCCCATTTGGGGGAGTCTGAACCCATCTGCAGAGGTGCAGTCGGTGCATTCTAACGCCCCAGCCGACAGGGCGGTTGAAATCTGAGAGAAAACTAGCAGATTGAATAGATAGAGCGAGGAAGTTGCAACGAACGAATGTGTATATCGAAGCGCCTTTGCTCGTGTACATCGAATGTGATTAGCGTCATTTTACAAAGCTGTTGAAGCCAGTTAGTGTCTTTCTTAATCCGATTTCATAGTTTTCATTTGATAGAAAAACCTGAAGAAATTGCTAATATGGAAGATTTCTTCGAATTAAAGCCGAAAAGAATAATGATGTGTAGAAGACAGTGAGAACTTTAAAAAGAAGACAGGTAAATAAAGAAAAGAGTTGAACGTCGAAGATGTAGCTATACATAGTATTAGTAATTCTCTATATTCTTACAGATTCATATCTTAAGTTAATACACACACACACACATATATATATATATATATATATATAATATATATATTATAAAAAGAAGAAGGTCCGCAAAATGTATTATGTTCTCAAGAAAAAATGTTTTATTCTTTTTCATCTTATATAGGCGACACGTGTTTCTGATCTGTTGTCTTCTTCAGGCATTGAGTTATTAATTTGCAGAATATGTCCGATATTTGATAGGTTGTGTGTGTTTCTGCAATTTTTCTATTGCTATTTCTAACCAGAACAACATTTTATACATATATATATATAAATATATATATATATATATATATATATATACTAGCAAAAGTATCTGGTCCATGACCGAACTAAAAAAAAAAAAAAACACCAGAGAGTGAGTGCGGAGAAAACATGAGTAAGAAAAAAAATAAGAGGAAAATGATTTATAAAATTATTATTTAATTCGCTGTAAAAATCAGCGGCAGCGCCATGCGTCTATTTTAAATCACTGCTGATATAACCAGCAGCCAGAGAATTTTTGTTATATATTAGCAGCAGCAGTTATGTCACGATTTTCGCAAATTGTTTGATTTTTGTTTAATTAATTATATCCCTTAATCAGTAAAAATCAATAACGAAATTTGTGTGTTTCTTAGTTAAGGATATCAAGGTGTATGCAAGATTTGGAAGCTGAGTATTATCTCTTTTCGGAGTTATAAGTCGACACGTACATACAAAACTTTATTTTATGTGTGTGTGTGTGTGTGTGTGGTGAAAGAAAATTTTGCACGGATGAAAAATTATTTATTGAAATGCCGACACGTATTTTGACCAATAATTTGTCTTATGTATAAAGTATCCTATTTAGTATTATTTTAAATATAAAATAAAATAAAATAATAATGAATATGAAATGATAATATACTATATTTAAAATAATACTAAATAGGATCTATGTATACAATGACAATTCTTGTTCAAAACATGTATCAGCATTTCAATAAATACATTTTTATCCATATAGAATTTCATTTCCATTTATCTTCCAACATAATTGTCGATTCACATTTTTTCACGTACGTATTTATGCATGGTACCAATCCATTAGATTGTCGCGACGGACCACTTCTCATCTGATGATTACGTGTATTATATATTATTATTATGCATATTATTATATATATATATATATATATATATATATATATATATATATATATATTATAAGGGAGAAAAAGTAAACAGCCCTTCTCTTGGTATTATAAATATATTTCAGCTGGTGAATATAAAAGAGCCCAGTCATGTCGCATGATGGCAATCGTATGATGGTCATCATACGACCATAGATTGTATACATATATTGTATGATGACTGTCTAACTAGACTAATCACTTTAATAGAGTCACCTGTCGAAATAAATTTATAATAGACAAATAATGATCTGTTGAGTGTTCTCATTTATTAGATGTGTACATATTGCTCAGTACATAATTCATTTATTGATTTTCATACATTGAGCTCTGTAAGGGATTTGAAAGAATTCTTGAATTAATCTGTAGGTATGCATCTGTACGGTCATGCATTGCACATATAGGGTGGATAAAGAAGATACCAAATAGAACTATCACCCATGAATCCGTCTATTTTCTCCTCTGCTATTGTTAAATAGTAAGTCAGAATGTCTGGTGCTATTTGAACTTAGTATGGTAACTAATGTAGGTGAAGGACAATTGTGAATTCAAACCGTTTGTAAAATATGAACTTGCGTCATATCCTATTTGAGTGGCGGGGTTAAGGAAAAATATGCTTACGTTAACAGTTCGTTTCCACAGTCTCCTTCGAAGTAGCGACGAATACACGGCTTCCCGTTACGTAATCGAAGTTAAGCAGCAATGAGCATGTTCATTACTTTATTAGGTGATCAGTTAAGCAACAATAGATACTCTAATCTACCTGATATCTTTTTTGTTATCGAAATATCTAAATTAGGCTTTAAATGACCCGAAAAAGTTGATATTTCTTAAAACAAAACAACCAACTAGCCGAAGTTAAACAGTAATGAGCCTTTGCAATATTTTTGGTTGACCGCTTAAGGAAGAGCAGGGACTGTAAGAAACTTGGGATTTTTTTTATTTATCAAAACGTCTTGATTTGGCTTCAAATAACACGAAAAGAGTTGATAGGTTTATGATAGACACCCGTAAGATAGACTCTCTCTTAAACCTTTGGGAAAGTAGAATGAACCTCGAAATATTTTATGCTCATAAAAACAAACAATTTTTCCATAATATATATATATATATATATATATATATATATATATATGGGGGGAGAGAGAGGGCAGAGTGGAGGTTTGAGTAAATTCGACAAAATATGGTTGAAAGCAGTCATTATATTCTAACCTACAACCAGACTATCAAATTTATTGAAAGGCAATAAATAACCCCATAAAAATACCATACCCCACAAATTAAACCCATCCCTTCATTTTTCACACCCACTCTTTATAACACACACCCAAACCATCCCGCTTTCCATCTCTTACCACCCCAAAAATTAACTTTTCAGTATAAAAATAGACTGTAAAAAGTATTTTTCTTCACAATAAATTCTGAAGATGTTTCACTAAATATCGAGGCGAAATATCAATTGAATTTAGTTGTTTGTGTTGTTATATCAACTTTTTCCTCTATTTTCAACCACATAATACATATGTATATAACATAAATATATATATATATATATATATATATAATATATATATATATATATATATATATATATATATACTCATCATTGTTTATCGAAATGTATCGATTCGCCTTTAAATGACCCTACAAGAGTTGATATGCCGTAAAACAAAACCAATAACCAACCAACTTAGTGTTTCATTATCTACGAGCAAGTGCGCAACTAAACAGTCGGCCATTCAAAACCATAGAAACGGTTTCGATTCACAAGTGTTATCGGCTTTTGTTACTTCTTCCTTTAAGCCAAATTCATCAGCTATTTGACTCAAGAACAGAACACCTGATATTTTGTATTTTTACTGTCTGCAAACCAATTCCAAAAGAATTTGAGAAACAAAAAGATACCATTATTTCCGCGAGCTAGATTCAAATTTCAAAGAAAAGGGAAGAGCGAGCGTAAAAGATCAAGTAAAACAAATAGAATAATAAAAAAAAAGAAATCATTATAATAAACGTGACGTTCTAAAGAAATATTTAGTTTCAGACTGAGTTATTACCTACAGCGTTCTTTCGCCTGTGTGATTTACTGCTACGTGTAATTCGTACACAAGACACCTTTGAGTATCGACAAATATCTCATTACTTGTTGTCTCCAAATCTGGAAATTTAATGCAAACTAACTTGAGGGTTTTATTTATTTATTCCTTCTTTTTTGGGTTTTTTTTTTTTTGTTAATTAATTTCTTTATTTTTTCATTACATCAAATTTAATCGAATTCTCGTGAGTTTTCCCGTGATTAGCATCTAACGTCAGTGACAGACCGAAACATTTTGAATTTTTCTTTCTACGAATAACATAGTTATTCCTTTACGCTACCACCACCACCACCATCACCACTACTACTACTACTACTACTACTACTACAATAATAATAATAATAATAATAATAATAATAATAATAATAATAATAATAAACTGTAGAAAATGAGGGTGAAAGTGATACCAGTTGTAGTTGGAGCACTTGGAAGGTTCCCCAAAAGCTTAGAAAAAACTAGAGGAAGTAAAAATCAGAGGAAGAATTGAGACCATCCAGAAAACGGCATTAATAAAATTAGCTAAAATACTTAGGAGAGTCCTGGAGACGTGAGGAGACTTGTCACTTAAAATCCAGTGAAAGACCATCAGCTAACGCTTGTGTGAAAAACTCATAATAATGATTATATAATAATAATATAATAATGATACTTGGATTTTGCTAGAGAACTGAAAATAAAACGAATAACAGGAGGATAAAGGTGATACCAACTGTAGTTGCTGACCTTCGAACGGTCCCTTTGGGTTTGAACAAAAGACTGGAGGGATTTTGAAACCAGAGGAAGAATCGAGACTATACGAGCCCAACATTGTTAAGATTGAGAGTCCTGTAGTACTGAGAAGGTTTGCTGTCACTCGGATTCCAGTTAAAACTGGTGGAAAAGAAAATTTCGAAGACTGAAATAATAGTAAGAGATAAAAGGAAGAAACAATGAGAAAAAAACATCAACTATTTCCATTATGACTTTTTTTTTTTTTTACCTGTGAGGACAAAAACGTATAAAAGATGAAAAAGAAATTTAAATTATATTCACTTAAACCGAGTTATTTTCAATTAGTCGAGCACGTTCGTTTGTGCTTGTGTGTATATGTGTATACATTATGTAGGTCTTGAACATTCACATTTGGATGCAAACTATATATATATATATATATATATATATATATATATGGTTATATGTATGTGTATGTGCATATATGTATGGTTATATGTATGTGTATGTGCATATATGTATGGTTATATGTATGTGTATGTGCATACATGCATGGTTATATCGGTGTATGTATATATATATATATATATATATATATATATATGTATATACATGTATGGTTATGTATGTATGTGTATGTGTATACATGTATGGTTATGTGTATGTGAGCATGTGTATACATGTATGGTTATATGCATATGTGTGTATGCGTATACATGTATGGTTATATCTATGTATGTGTATGTGTATATATATGTATGTATGTGTATGTGTATACATGTATGGTTATATCTATGTATGTGTATGTGTATATATATGTATGTGTATACATGTATGGTTATGTGTATGTGAGCATGTGTATACATGTATGGTTATATGCATATGTGTGTATGTATGTACATGTATGGTTATATATGTGCATATATATATATATATATATATATATATATATTATGTGTGTGTGTGTGTATAATGTGTGTGCTTCTCTGTGAGTCTGTGTTTGTGTGTATCACAGTGTGTAAGGATCAGTAACATACACACACGCACACACACACACATACATATATGTATATATGTACGTGTGTGTCTGCGCGTGCGTGTTTGTGTAATATATCAATGCGTGTGTGTTTTTCTATGTGTGTCTTTGTTTATCTGTGTATAAGCGTATGACTATATGTGCGAGTCTGTGTTTGTGTGTGTATCAATGTGTGCCTTTGCGTGCAAATTGCGGTATGTTCACGAAGTTTTAATATATATATATATTAAAACTTCGTGAACTTACCGCAATTTTCACGCAAAGACAATATATATATATATATATATATATATATATATATGTGTGTGTGTACAGAATGTAAGTATGCATGTATGTTTCTACATATGAGTCTGTGTTTATGTGTGTCTAGAATAATTATACGTGCTAGCCTGTGCCCCATCTCTCACTCTCTTCTCTCTCTCTCTCTTTCTCTCTCTCTTCTCTCTCTCTCTCTCTCTTTCTCTCTCTTCTCTTTCACTCTCTCTCTCTCTCTCTCTCTCTCTCTCTCTCTCTCTCTTTTCACTCTCTTTCTCTCTCTCTTTCTTTCCTTGTTCAAGAAGCGGTAAGTTCACCAAGTTTGAATAAATTGATCTATTTGCTCATCTGCCAAGTCACCAAGTGTTTCTATTAACCTGTCTGATATTTCGCACATTTCTCCAAATCGTTCCACCAGGAAATGAAGACTTTCGAGATTTTTATTGCTTTTTTTCTTTCTTTGAAAAATCCTTTACCGATTTAAGTTCTCTAAATTGTTAGATAGCAAAAAAAGAACTTTTGGTTTTACAAAAACAAAAGTATACTCTAACACTTGCATTAATTTCTTGTTTCCATTATATTATACTTGCAAGAATATGCGCCCTCTGGGCGTAAGTATTTAAATTTTGATGTTCAATACATCTTTATAGTAAAATGACTATGGTATGAATTTTATAGTAAAATAATTGACACAACCATGAAATCATAGAAGATATAATGCATTAAGGTATATTTTTCTATGAAGCTTTAATGTCATAATGGTAGAGAATATGTTTATAATTCTATGGAGTAAATAGATGACTACTTACCGTCGTATACTGTCGATTAATTAGTGACGTTGATTTCTATTTTACTGTAACGTTGTGGTATCTGTTGTATTCACGATACCCAAAGCGATATATTCACCGTACTAAAAATGTATTCGGCACGTGGCGGTCATCTTGTTGATAAAAATTACAACGCGAGAAATATGTAGTCACAACTGCTAGCCTTTATTATCGAGCTCGTCTCGTGGGTTCGTATCAGAGAGGAGGAAAGGCAGAGAGAAAAGAGAGAGAGAGGACACTGTTAAATTACTGTGACCCCATACTAGGCACCAGAGGCCCGATCCGTACCCTACGACGGCGGAAAGTAAAAAGAGACTGGTCCCTTTCTTCGTTGTTCCATTCACCACCGGTTTCGGTCAACACCCAAAACTTCCGGTTGACATTCAATTCTCCATTCGGGAGGTCACGCTCCGGTCAAACTGTTTTGTGTTCCTTACTCTTTTTAAAAACTTTACTCTCTCACTTACTTCTTTCTTCCTCCCCCTTCCATTAGTAGTCCTTGCCAAATTCAATCTTGCTACATTACCAATGAACACGAAAGTAATAATTGCGTCATACTCTTAACGTTATTATAGTAAAATAATCGTTGAATGAATTTTATAGTAAAATCATTGATTAATGCATGAAATCGGAAGCGATATATTCCATTAAGATGTATTTTTCTATTAGGTTTCACGTCAAAATGGTAAATAATATGGTTTGAATTCTATGGTGTAAATCGAGGAACACTTACAGTCGTATACTGTCGATAAAATCATTGAGATTACATTTATTTTTTACCAAAGATCACGAAATGACAATATTGCCATACTCTTTAAAAAAAGCCAGATTTAAAAGTCTTTTCTTCTTTATTTTAAAAGTTGAGACTACCAAGTTGTGGCTGTATTTTGATTATGTATGAGTTGATACACAAAAGTTCTCGAAACATAAGTCGCAACACGGTTTCCTAAAAAAAAAAAAATGAAGAATTGAAAGAAAAAAAAAGTTCTAATTTTTTTCGTGGAAGAATTTCGTGAGACGGGTGAAATGTTCTACGAGGCACAGGAAATGCTCAGTGACTTAACAAATGAATAGATTGATATCACTGTTTAAATTCTACGAACATTTGAGTAGCGCCGTCTATCTGCGGATTTTGATACTATTTTTTATTCTCGTTCCATGCGGCGCTTTAACTGTGACTTCCCGCCTTGACGAAAGCCATTGCTCGCTGTTCTTATGGCGCGATCTTTTTAAACGAATACCGACTTCCCTTCTCTTACACTCGCCACAGTTCCTCCTTGATATTTTCATTGGAGAAATTGAGTCACTTAAACTAAGAATTTTACATCAAGTTAACAGCAAGAAGCTAAATCAACGAAAAAATAAATAAATAAAAGTAGAAATTAAAATGAATAAGAGAATTAAAAAAAAAAACTAACCTGCACCAGGGAACATTATACAGCTTTTTTTAATGATAGGCTCTCAGTGATTAAGAAGATGATGACTTCGACGTAAAAACAAAATCAGAGATTTTTTTCTTTTAAATAATTAAAATCAATTTATGTTTTTAAACAGAAAAATCATTAGATTACTTCATTTATTTCCAGTACACCTCTTCCTTCTCTTCGTTCGTATAATAATCTTTTAAATACAGCTTTAAGTGAAGATTTTATCCAAAATATATTTTTTAAATACGAAAAAAATACTACCAAACAACAAATATAAAACAGATATTCTACCAAATAAACCCAGAAAAACTACTTGGATACAAAAAGAAGCATACCTCTACAACAAAATCTAAAAATGTCCCAAAAAAGTGAAAACAAAAAAATATATGTTTACAAAAACATCCAAAAATGTTTCATTCACAAAAGAAAATATGTAAAAAAAAAAACAACTCATTTCAAAAACGTAGTCGGCATTAAATGACCCATTGAGGTTGATATGCCGTAAAACAAGAACAAATCAATCAATCAAATCAAAATATATTTGTGCAAGAATCAAACACTGATGCTTACTGGATGCTCGTTGTACCCTCTTCCCCCAACAAAAAAAGACATGGGTCCCTATCTACTTTCAGTCTAACTGAATATTGTACACATATTCTTTCATTTGCCGAAAAGAAGACAACAAAACTGTAAAGCAGAAATGGAAAGAAAACAATTATATTGATACTGTAAGTGAGATAATTATTCAGACTCTTTATTGAAAAAAAAATTAAAAATCGTTTTTTATCTAGACACTGGCATTTTTGTCGTCTGCTACGAATTTTAAAAGCGATTTAAAAATAATTAAATCTATTATTTAAGGTCAAACTTTGTCTGAATCGATAAAAAGTAACATAATAACCATCATTAAAAAAAGAAAAATATCATTACATATGCAGTTTATTTTTAATAGATTTAAAACTATTGGTTTTGGTCAATTTCGACGCGATCCGCCATACACTGGACACGAGAATACATGGAAATGACTATGAAAGGAAAACATCAAGAAAGAAACTGAAGCTCTCATAATTGCAGCACATAATTGAAACGCAATATCACATAATTGCAGCAACGCCATGAGAACAAACTATATCAAAGTTAAAATAGATAAGACGCAATAGAATAGCAAGTGTGGGATGTATTGAGACAGGAAGGAAACGGGACAGTTAATCATATAAGTGAAAGTTGAAAACTTAAACAAAGTGAGTACAAGACTAGGCACGACTGGGGTAGGTGATCAATTGGGAACTGTGCAAAAAATTTAAATTTTGACTATGCTACTAAATGGTATAATTATAGAAACCGGAATATGTTTAAAAAAA
>CM042159.1:36570427-36575427 GCA_023376005.1 Doryteuthis pealeii | reverse complement strand
ATTATATATATATATATATATATATATATATATATATATATAATCCAAAAGTCCAGAGAAGAAATCTTCCTTACGACACAAGAGTTTTATTTTTAAAAACCTGTCGCAGTTTGAGAGCTCAATGTGTGCTCTAAAGCAAATATAAGACTTTTGTTATTTCTTTATATATATATATATATATATCGCTAGGTGAGTTACCAGGTAAGTTGGTATTAGAATTTCCAAGTTGGACCTTTCTTCCAACAGCGGAATGTTAGGGCTGTTCAAGTCCAAGGTGAGAGCTCGATATTCAATATTATTGAAGAGAGAAAAAGGCTTAAAAATCGGTTATTTTGCGGTTACAGATCTATTTCTACCCACATATATCTGGGTATCCCTTTCAGTTTCATCAGACCACTAAGTTTGAATATGATAAACAGAAAAGTCATGGGACTTTATATACATTTTTTTCTAGGAAATACTGAAAAGGTTTCGGTTTCAATTCTTATCATCGTCTTAGAGGCGTTATTTATGACTGGCGATTAATTAACTAGGTGGTGGTGATGGTGTTACTCTGGGTGGTGTTGGCCCATTCAATAATTTCTGATATATATATATATATATATATATATATATATATATATATATATATATATAATTTACCAGCCACTCCGCACGAGCAGGATGCGACACAAGGTCAATTTCTTAAGCGGAGTTTAACAGGTTTGAATTCAGGGTTTTCCTATACTGGTTACCAAGCCATGGTTAAAGAGTCCAGTCAGCCTTGCTATTTACCCATAGCTGGAGGGAGAATTGGATTCATGTCTTTCCCAAGGGTACTAGCGCTATGTGAAATGCCAACAGCTTCGTCCAGGAATTGAACTCGCGTTGACGAGTCCATTTCCTACGACTCTAAGCATTATATATATATATATATATATATATAGGTATATTTTAGCAGGATTTTTTCTTTTAAACATCTTTTGTTAAACTCTACTGATGATTCTTCTCGGACGAGTTTTTGTTTTGTTTCGAAATGTCTGGCCATCTTTTAAATGTCAGGGTGGAATTGGTGTAGCAATCCACCAAATGTTTCTGCTCGGGCGCTTTCGGTATGTCTTTGTGCCATCTTCAGGTGTAAAACTGGTGGAATGTTTCCGTTGTCTCGCTTTTAAAACGAGCAGTAGCAGTAGGCGGTGTTGACAAGTTCCGTTTAAACAATCAGTGGCAGTAGAGATTTGTAGGCTCACAAGTTTGTAAGAAAGTAATGGGAATGGTGGAATGTTAAAAAGGATGGCCAAACAATTAGAAAGGATCGAACAAAACTCGTCCGACAAGAATCGTCAGTAGAGTTTAACAAAAGACACACACACACACACACACACACACACACACATATATATATATATATATATATATATATATAATAAATAAGTAATCCACAGACACGTGTTTCGAGGTATCACCTATCATCAGTGTGGTTATACTTTAACAGCTATCCCTGGCCGGGTTTGAGACCCAAATGAACTTTCGTTCGCCAAGCCTCTTATCCGTGCGGCCAGAGGCAGCTGTCAAATATAGGAGAATATTTGATTGCTACATTTCTGAGCGGAAATGAATTCACTAGCGTCCTCAAACTTTTGTAAACAAAGCGAGGGTTAGCTACACGCCGGAACGGTGAATTTTACAATTAAATCCCTATTTAGAGAACTCAACCACAGTGTGAGTATATATATAATAAATAAGTAATCCACAGACACGTGTTTCGAGGTATCACCTCTCATCTGTGTGGTAAACGATCTGGGGAATTATTTTGCCGATAAATTTTCCCATGCAGGATTATTTCGGTTTTCATTTGATTTTGGAAAGATAAAAATTACCGATAACTCTTCTCCGTCTCAATAACCGATTAAAGTCGAAACAGAGTCAGTTTAATCACCGGATGAAATCTAGAAGTATCTTATCATAGAAAATTCTATGTACAAATGTCCCGTTTTTCCAATAAATCAGTTACAAACTGATGTATATATTTAATTTTACAAAAGAATATATATATATATATATATATATATATATATAAAGATAAATCTAATGAGTCAGATAAACCTACTAAAAGTTTCGCTTAATGCTCTTCAGGGCTAAGATCTGACTCTAAGCGAAACTTTTAGTAGGTTTATCTGACTCATTAGATTTATCTTTATTATTTGCTCTACTTAGGTATTGAGCACTTTTTACTTATTAGCTTTTGTTTCCTGGCGATTTTGAATGAATATATATATCTTATATACATACATACATATAAATTGTTTTTTCTTTTGGCCAAATATTCTACCAATAGATTATTTTTGGTTGGTACGGTTATCTTGGTCTTTTTTTTTTTTTTTTTTTTTTTCTCCCCGGGTAATGTTTGGTAGTATATTTTACAATCAAACTATTTGCTTTTTTTTTTCTCACCGCGAGGATTTACCAACAAGTTTATATATATATATATATATATATATATATATATATATATATATATATATTAAAGATTGTGGTAGATGAAACATGAGAATATTAGATACTTTATAGCGTCCTCCTAGGAACCACAAGGTTCCTGGTTCAATACCAGCCCTCGCCAACAGCGTTTGAGTAGGGCAGGGATCTGTGTCGTAAAGTAAGAAAGTGATGAAAATAAGGTGCTCCACCTCAGACGTAAAAACAATCTTTTTGGTCTAGGGAAACGGGAATAGACTCCCCCCACACACATTGTCTAGTTGATACTGACTTTAGGCCACCCCGGCGACTTTACTTATATATATAAAGAGTTAAGGTAGCGTGAACATGATACCAACAGCGTCTGGTTATTAATAGTTTCTGTGATCTTCAGCCTAAGTCTTTATCTGAAGATCGCATGGGCGAGAAACTATCAGTAGCCACGTGCTGTACATGTCCGCACTACCTTATCTTGGATACAAATGCTATATGCATTATTCTGATCATTGTTTAATTATAAATATAACACACATAGTATTTATATAACACATGTGTGTGTGTGTGTGTGTGTTGTAAATGAGCATTTTTAGTCAACTTTTATCTGACGTGTCGTATTTCATTAGATAATTTTATCTTTCTTCTATGATCGTGGTGTCATATCTTAAACCACTTGAATTCATATATTTCAACGACTTTTAAGTTTTTTTTATCTAGGTCTTTTATACATCTTTTCGTGTCTCTGATCCCCCTCTCTCTCTCTCTCTCTCTCTCTACCCCCCCTCTCTCTCTCTCTCTCTCCTCTCTCTCTCTCTCTCTCTCTCTCCTCTCTCTCTCTCTCTCTCTCTCTCTCTCCACAATATGCTTTTAAATTAATTCAATTTTTTTCTCCTTCTTTCATTCCATTAGATTTCTTTTTCATTGAATTTTTTCCTTCATTCTACATTTTTTAATTGTTCTTCACGAGTTTCATTTTTGAACCTTTCCCTCCCTCCTTTCCCCCTTTCTCTCTCTCTCTCTCTCCCTCTCTCTCCTCTCTCTCTCTCTCTCTCTCTCTCTCTCTCTCTCTCTCTCTCTCTGTAATATGCTTTTAAATTCCTTTTTCTTCTTTCTTCTGTCTTTGATTTGATTTCTTTTTCATTTCCTTTGATTTTTTCCATTTATTTTTAACTTCATTCTACATTATTCACTTGTATTTCACAGGTTTCATTTTTTAAACTCTCCGTCTCTTCTATATCTATCCCTCACACTGTCGGTCTCTCTCTCTCTCTCTCTCTCTCTCTCTCTCTCTCTCTCTCTCTCTCTCTCTCTCTCTCCTCCTCCCTCTCTGCATCTCTCTCTTATCCTCTCTGCAATATCCCTCTTTAAATTATTTCATTTTTTTTCAATTTTTCTTTCTTTGAATTATAGATTTCTTTATTATTTCCTTTTTCTTTTTCTTTTTCATTTAATTTTTTCCTTCATTCTGCGTTTTTCAACTGTTTTTCACGTGTTTCATTTTTTCTTCTACAATTTGTTTCAATCAGTTAATTTTTTTTCTTCTTCTTGTTTCTATTTCTCGCTACATTCGGGGGAAATTACATTTTCTTACATTTTCGAATTCTGTTAAACTTAATTTTCAAAATCAACATCTCTATCAGCTAAAAAACGAATTACAAAAAAAAAAAAAAAGAATGCTGTGATCAGAGGTTTATTTTGGGTAGTAGCGTATCGATAATCGATCTTCCCATATTCGAAAATAATGACTGTGAGTTGGGAGGTACCGGCATGAATAGTGAATATATTGGCTACTTCAACATCTTCATTATCTGAAGTTGTCCGAGATCCAATGAATAAATGCTTCTCTAATCACTTTCTACAGCATTTCACAGACAGATAAAAATCAATATGAACTGGTATTAATATATATATATATATATATATATATATATATATATATATATATATATATATACCAAAACAGAGGCAGACATAAACAGATTCAGACATAGTTATATATATATATATATATATATATATATATATATATATATATGAAATAGACTATAATGCAAAATCTCTAAGTCTTTTGTTATTTCTTTACTTATATATTTGCTCTGTGACTCTAACATTAAGAGCACACATTGAGCTCTCAAACTTCGACAGGTTTTTTAAATAAAACTCTTGTGTCGTAAGGAAGATTTCTTCTCTGGACTTTGGATTATATATATATATATATATATATATATATATATATATAGCTGATACCGACATTAGGCCGCCCCGAAGACGAAGACTTAAACTAATATAAAAAAAAAGATAATAGAGATAAGAGATTTATTTTTAACGTTTTAAATCTCGGGCAACGCTGGGTAACTCTGCTAGTATGTATATCATTTTGCCATTTTATCCTTCAATTTATACAAGCTATTTCAAAAATATTATATTTGTAATTTATTGGGTGTTTTAGAAAAAAATCATCATTTTGTAATCGAAGTTGACAAATTCTCATTGAAATAATCTCAAATTTTAACAGCATATGTAGGAACAACTGAGAATTGCATGCTTAA
>CM042159.1:36562927-36565427 GCA_023376005.1 Doryteuthis pealeii | reverse complement strand
ATTTAATGTTATTTCATTCTTTTTATTTCTTTATATAATTGTTTTCCGTTTTCTGTTTTTTTTCTTTCTTTTTTCATGTTCCAGTCTTTTTCTTTCTTTCTTTCTTTCTTCCTTCATAATGTAGTTGTCTCCTTTCTGTTTTCTTTTTTTTCATGTTCCTGTCTTTTTCATACTTACTTCATTGTTCTTTCTTTCTTCACGATCTAGTAATCGCTTTTCAATTGTTTCTTTCCTCATGTCCCAATTGTTCTGTTAATTTCTTTCTCCCATTTTTTTATTTTCTTATCTTTCTTTCTTTTTCTTTCTTTCTTTCTTTTATATATTTCTTCCTTTACAGTCTAGTTTTTTTTCCAGTTTTTTCTTTGTCTATTTTTTTCTTATTTTTTCTTTTTTTTCCTTGATGATCTAGTGTTCACTTTCTTTTTCATTTTCCCCTATTTCATCTTTTTACTTTCTTTCTGTCTTTCTTTTTGAGATCAATAGTTCCCGTCTTCAGTTCTTTCTTTCTTTCTTTCATTCCATCTGTCTTCTTTCGTCAGTCTTCTTTCTTTCTTTTTTTCTTTCTTTTCGAGATCAATTTTTACTCGCTTCTTCAGTTCTTTATTCATCTATTTGTTTCTTCCTTTCGTTCCTTCTTTCTTTCTTTCTTTCTTTCTTCTTTCTGATCTAGTAGTCTCTTTTCTATTTTTCTCTCATTTTTCATCTTCCAATCTTTCTTTCTTTCATTATGATCTTTTCTGTTTTCTTTTTCATATTCTCGTATATATTTACTTATTTATTTATTTATCAATGTTATTGACATTCATACATTGAACTGTCCTAACCCTCATACCAGAATAAGAGTTCAGCACGTGAAATATAATTAATATATTTTCTTGCGGGAAAAAAGTGGAATCTATTCTATAGTCAGGCTAAGGTTTTTTTTAGTTTTGTTGATTTTTATCTTGACTTTTCTTTGTCGACATTTGACACTTTAATTTCAACGATCATTGTCCTTTCACTTTTCTCTTTTCCATAACAAGTTATGTCTTCATTTCCGTTCACATTTGAATTTCAATGCTTTTCTTTTTAGGTTCCTTTTCAATGTGTTTTCTTTTTAGGATCCTTTTCTTGCAGATTTCCTAACAAAAATACTTTATGCAATGGTCTCCATTTTTGCTCCAGATTTCAACTTTTTTGTTGACTTTTTAGCTGAACTTACCGCCAAAATTTTGATTTTACTGTTTGTTTTCTTTCTATTTTCTTTTTCTTTATATCTTTATTTCTTTCTTTTCTTTTTTTCTTTATGTCATTCTATCATTCTTTCTTTTATATATCTTTTTTCTTTCTATCTTTCTTTCTTACTTACTCTCTTTCTTTTCTTTATATATTTCTTTCTTTCATTTCTTTCTTTCTTTATGTCATTCTTTCATTCTTTTTTATCTATCTTTTTCTTTCTATCTTTATTTAATTCTTCCTCTCTTCTTTTCTTTATATCTTTATTTCTTTCTTTTCTTTCTTTCTTTATGTCATGCTTTCATTCACCATCTTTTTTCTTTCTATCTTTCTTTAATTCTTTCTTTCTTACTTAGTCTATTTCTTTTCTTTATATCTTTATTTCGTTTCTTTCTTTTTTTCTTTTTTCTTTCATTCTTTCAATTATTCATCTTTTTCTTTCTCTTATTCTTTCTTTCTTACTTACTCTCTTTCTTTTCTTCTTCTTTATTTTCATTCTTTCTTTATGTCATTCTTTGATTCTTTTATCTATCTTTTTCTTTCTATCTTTCTTTAATTCTTACTTCTTTTCTTTTCTTTATATCTTTTTCTCCTTCTTATGTCATTCGTTCGTTCTTTCTTTTATCACCTTCTTTCTTTCTATCTTCTTTAATTCTTTCTTTCTTACTTCTTTTCTTTTCTTTATATCTTTATTTATTTATTTTCTTTCTTTCTTTATGTCATTCTTTCATTCTTTTTCATCTGTCTTTTTTCTTTCTATCTTTCTTTAATTCTTTCTTTCTTACTTAATCTCTTTCTTTTCTTTCTTTTCTTTATTTCTTTCTTTTCTTTCTTTCTTTATGTCATTCGATTTTTCTTTCTTTTATATATCTTTTTTCTTTCTATCTTTCTTAAATGCTTTCTTACTTACTTTCTTTCTTTATATATTTCTTTGTTGCTTTGTTTCTTTCATTCCTTCGTTCTTTCTTTTATCGTTCTTTTTCTATCTTTCTTGAATTCTTTCTTTCTTACTTTCTTTCTTTTTTGTCTTTATATCTTTCTTTCTTTCCTTTCGTTCTTTCTTTACTTCATTTGTTCGTTCTTTTTTATCTACCTTTTTTTCTATCTTTTTTATTCTTTTTTCTTACTTTTCTTCTTTTTTCTTATTTCTTTCTTTTTTTTACTTTTCATTCCTTCCTTCTCTCTTTTATGTTTTTTCTTTCTATATTTCTCTTTCTTCTTTCTTTCTTTCTTTCTTTTTTTCTTTCTTCTTTATATCTTCCTTTCTTTTTTTCTTTCTTCATTT
>CM042159.1:36555427-36557927 GCA_023376005.1 Doryteuthis pealeii | reverse complement strand
CCTGTTCCCAGTAGATTACTTTATCACTGGAACTTATCAAAAATATCACATTCAGTCATCACAAAAATTGTTAACACACACTCTCTCACACACATTACCAATGTTTGCACTACATACATGACCTTATATGTCGTTATTAAACAAGGTGTGTATGTGTATGTGTGGATAGTATCAAGGGTTTCCGTATTAGGATTCAATGAAAAATGAGAACTCGATTTTATATTATAAGGACTTGCGTATATACTTTTACACACACACACATATATTCACACACACACACACACACACACACATATATATATATAATATATAAATATATTATATATATAATATATATATATATGTGTGTGTGTGTGTGTGTGTGTGTGTGTGCCGAACTGACAACTCGACCCTTAACCATTATATATATATATATATAATATATATATATATATGTGTGTGTGTGTGGTGTGTGTGCTTATTGGTACGTAACAAGCAACTCAACCTCGTGTATGATATATATATATATATATATATATATATATATATTTGGGAATAAAAGGCCTTACATACCATGGGTATCGTGGTTATGGACAATTTCCACTCGCGAGTAGCCCACGAGCTTCTTCAGACCACCGATATCAGTGGTCTGAAGAAGCTCGTGGGCATACTCGCGAGGGGAAAATGGTCCATAACCACGATACCCATGGTATGTAAGGCCTTTTATTCCCAAATAACTTTGCTCTGTTTACAATAATTAAACATTGAGCTCTCAATTGGAACCTAAACTCTACAACAAACTACTGGTAGAGAATTAGGACCCGCCTAGAATCACCTTGTACCAAGAAACTTGGTTACCGCACAAAGTATTATATATATATATATATATATATATATATATATATATATATAAGGCATTCTGGAACAGCTCGGTAGCCCAGTCGTCCCGGACTATCCCCTTCACTAGGACTAACTGCAAAGATAGATGACTGGGGTCTGTGCAGCTTCTTTCACTTTAAGAAATCACATACACAAATTTCACGTCACATTTACATACATAACTATACGAAAAAAGAAATGCTTTTTTTTTTATCTCTGAAAAAAAATATTTATTATGTATTGCGTGGACGTGTCTGTTTCAAAATGAAAGACAAGGAGAATATTTAACATTGAAATCGACTGACATGATTTGATTAGAATTGTAAAACACGTTTCTACAAAAGAACATACAATGAAAGCCAATCATAAAAAAGTTATTCATTGTTGTTTCCTTAAATGCGATTGACTCTTAAGGTCAATATTACAAATCATTTACCGCCAATTCAACGCCTTTTCACGTGATCATCTCATTTAATTTTTCCCCCTAAATACAAAAAAGTATAACAGGACCTTTATAATGTAAAAAACCAGAAATGCCAAAAGAATCATTAATTTCTTTTTTCTTTTTTTCTTTTTGGTTTATTATTAAAACATAATTTTTTCTCTTCTTTATTCAACCTTTATAAATCGATAAGTAGAGTCATTTAGACAAAAAAAATTGATTGATTATGTCCCCTTGTTTTATTTGTTTGTTTCCTGTTTGATAACCTCGTTCGCTCTTTTAATCGAACTCCCTAATCTGTTTTACATCTTGTAACTGTTTTGTTACGCGTGCCGATAATGGACACGTCCAAAGCTGGTCGATATGCGTCAATACTCAGCGATTTGAAGGCTTCGATTTGTCGTTAGCACCATAGACGGATATTTAATGGCCCCGAAGCTTTCATTCCGATCACTAAAAGGTCGAAGTTGGGGTCTGTACATACCGAAAATCAGAGAAGCAAAAAAGAAGATTTTTTTTCAGACGGTTGAATGGATGAACAACCATAAAATTAGATCGGAAAACGTGTGTTTGTATTAGTGAAAAGTGGATATTGAAAAGGAATCGATTGGATAACGAATTCTGTATGATAATAGTTGTATGTATCTTCCGCATTGAAATGTAGATTAGTAGTACAGTAATTCCTAAAAAAATAAAAAGGATTTCCTAAATTTCTTTCACAAATTCAAAGAAACAAATATGATGTTATTATTGTTGCGTAGCGCCCTCATTTGAAATGGAGTGATGACGTGTTTATAAAAATAATCGTTGCATACTTATCTGTAGTTTTGTTCTACTTGGAGAAGCTGGAATCTGGCTGTTAGATCTTATGTTGAGTGGGCTGGCATTCTTTGGTGTATGTATTAGTTGTATGTATCTTTCGCAGTGAAATGAAAATTAGTACAGTAATTCCTAAAAAAATAAAAGCATTTCCTAACTTTCTTTCACAAAATCAAAGAAATAATTATGACATTATTATTGTTGCAAGTGAGGAGCTAAGAACCCTCATAAAGGAAACGACAGAGTGGATGCTAATGTAAAAGGACGGAATGCTACTGTGTTACATGATTTCATTAGAAGCTTATGATTTATGTACGTACCTGTAGTTAGAATCTTTGAATCGGAGTCCATTAGATTTAAAATCGGAGTTGAGGATATTTC
>CM042159.1:36540427-36545427 GCA_023376005.1 Doryteuthis pealeii | reverse complement strand
TTACCGAACAGATCCCTGTGCTACTCATACGCTGAGATGGCGAGAGCCGGTATCGAACTAGGAACCTTGAGGTTTCTAGCCGAACGCTCTACCGACTGAGTGAACCGGCACTATCAAAATCATCTGTAAAAAAAAAAAAGAGTCTGTGCAGCTCTTTAGTTTTCTAACTGATTTCAATTATGCTGTTGACTGAATAGTTTTAATTATTCTTTAGATTTCTTCTTCTTCTTCTTCTTCTTCTTCTTCTTCTTCTTCTTATTATTATTATTATTATTATTATTATTATTATTATTATTATTAATAGTGGCAGTATTCTTGTTTTCCCTTTCGGGATCATGTTTCCTTAATGAAATGACTCTTTAATTACAATGTACAACATGTTCAATACAAATAGCTTGCAGACAGCGAACAAGAAGAATACGGCTCTTTAAAAATGTCTATCTGTGCATAAATGTGAATGAAAGGCTTTCGAAGGAGAAGAAGAAAAATAAGAAGAAATAAAAGAAGAATGAAATAAAAGAGCAGTGTTCTTTATTCATTCCTACTGATGGTCTGAACGAACAGCCACTTTCTAATTCATCTCTTAATCTAAATATAGACGCAACTTTCTGTACAAGAATTAAATGGACAACTTCAATACGTTTTCGCGGTTATAACTCTAATATATTATTTGGAATGGGTGATGAAAATCACGTAACTTTGTTTAATAATACTTTTTGTGTAGAGCTATCATGACACAATTTTCTGATATTTCTATCTAATGATAATCGTATATATATATATATATATATATATATATATATATATAATTTACAATATATTTAAAAGTCCGTTTTACCAATGGTTTCGGAACATCACTTTTAGGGGATTGTTCGTCATCAGAGACGTTCACTTTTTTAGTAAAACGGACTTTTAAATGTATTGTAAACTATAAATAAATAAATACAGCTCTTACAGAAGTAATTGAGCACTTTATTATCATTTCTCCAATACTAACAAAGAATTAACTATATATATATATATATATATATATATATATATATATATATATATATATATATATTTGTTGGCATCTGTCCGTCTACTAAAGACGATGGCGTAGTGTCCACTTTTTTCATCTGCAACTGCGATAGTGGCTGAACAGACCAATTTTTGAATGGCAATCTCTGGTGCAGTGACTGCAAACGAACAGTGATTCTTGCTGGAGTTGCTGTTGTTTCTCCTTCCTTTTGGCTCTCTTTTCTGTGGCAGCTACTTTCCTCTCCTTTTCACTCATTCTTGTTCCTTGTTTGACGAGGAGACGCCAGGTCGCACGGTCTTTTGCACAAGCCTCCCATGTGTTGGTGTTGATGGGACATGTCTCTCTTTTAGATATCTTTAAAATGCAAGCGTGGTCTCCCTACCGGTCGGGTGCCCTCTGCTAATTCACCATACAGTAGGTATTTAGGGATGCGGCCTTTGTCCATCCTCCAAGCCAACGCAGGCGTCACTCGCAGATAATGGCGGGTATGCTGTTCATGTTCGCTCGTTCCAGCACGTCTGTGTTGGACATATATATATATATATATATATATATATATATATATATATATATATAGCTATTGTGTATGGTTATCACTAGCTCACTGGTGAGTTAGTAGTATGCCAAGTTTTTGCGGTTTTATTAGAGGAGTGCTCAATATCAGTGTTAGAGCTTTTATATTATATATATATATATATATATTATATATATATATATATATATATATATAAGAATAATAATTCCAAAAGCAGGCCCCCTCTCTACACTGCCATTGTAGTTCAAAGAATAGAGAAAAAACAATGCAGTTTCGTGTCGCAGAAATTCATGGATATTGCTGAAGTTCAGCATCACACAACCTTTGGGACTTCAGCTCCGGATTTAATTTCGGGTTTTAGTCCCCTAGCCTTTTCTTAGAATGAGTTATAGCCGCTTGGCAGCGGAGGGTTTCTAACAGACTTCTCCTCGTCTAGATGGGTTGTCGTCCAAGGCTAAGGAGCCCCATCTACCTCATTTGGGGATTAATGTGAGTAGTAAGTACCCCAATCTAACGTCTATCAGTGTGGATGGCTATTAGCTCTCCTGGAGCTCATCCACAGTTTTGACGTTGGCAAATATGAATAATTCTTAGCTATTTTCATTATCTATACATATATAAAGGACAGTTTTGTGTATGTATGTCCGGAGGAAACTAAGAAAATAGAGCAGTTATCGACATATATATATATATATATATATATATATATATATACATATATATATATATTTGGTACATGAAAACTTATAAACTACTAAAAGTAGAGGAATCATATGTAAATTGGGGAGGTGATATTTTATTATGAAATAAAATATGAAATAAAGGGGATACAAAGTCCTTTTCGACCGGTACTTTTTCAAGTATTTACACCGGTGACAATTAAAAGTCAGAATGTAAAGAAATTAATAAGAACGAATGGGGGTAAACCAGAGAGTGGTGGGGGGTTTAAAAATGGGGAAAGAGGGGTATGTGTGTGTGCCCTAGGTTAAACCAGGGTTATGAATACCTCCCAGTAAATATATGGAGTGTCTCGGTGTTTGTCTGCACAGAGTAGGTCTGAGAAAAGAAATACTAACAGCCTCAAGGACTGCTAGATATTATATATATATATATATATATATATATATATATATATATATATATGATATATGATTTATATTCCCGAAGATAATTAAGAATTAGAATAGCATTATATTTCTACTTAAAAATGTCCGTGAAACTCATAGTTAAACCAAATGTTATGGAAGCGCAAAACAATCATTTTTTTCAGGCCTGATTAACATACAAGGTCTTTTTACGTGGAGATTTTTATGAGGCATCCAGCGAGGATTAAACTCGCTATTCAGTAGTAACGGATCTACAATACTTGCTTTCCAACCATTATACCACTTAGTTTATTTTTTCTACTCTACCCAGGTGACGCCAGGTAGTCGCTTCTAGTATGTTATATAGATAAGACCGTATTTCAGAAATAAAAACTATTTCTGTTCCTGGTTCCCTCTCTCTCTCAACGGAAACAATATTGGATTATAACAATGCATTATGGTCGAATCGTTTCAAATTGAAGGTTTTCTTATCAGATGAATCTTTTTCGAGATAAAATTATGGTACTTTCTAGTTTATATTTCATTTTTGTACTTTCACTTTTGTTATAACAGAAAGTATTATATGTTATGATCAAAATCTTTTGATGGCTAATAATAATTCTTTTGTCTCATTTCTGACATTGCTTATAAATTTCAGTCGAGACTTAAAATTATAAAATATCTATTGGCTAGTCTTCAAAATATATAGAAGAGCACACACTTGAAAAAAATGATCTTGGTGGATTTGGAATAAGACAGAAGAAACACAAAGGAAACAAAGGCAGCAATAGAAAAATATGATAAAAGATTAGTTTTACTAATACTAGCAGGAGCTGTAGATATACCACAGTATGATACATTAACTAGTACAATGATTGATATGTTTACTGAAGAGCTATTGAAATATTTCAATATGGGAAAAGTATAATAATCTTGATTGAACTCTCTCTTTCTCCCTCTCTCTCTCTCTCCCTCTCTCTCTCTCTCTCTCTCTCTCTCTCTCTCTCTTTCTCTTTTTTTCTTTCTCTCTCTTTCTTATTCTCTTTTCTCTCCCTCTCTCTCTATCTCTCTATCTCTCACATTATTTTTAGAGTTTCAATTTATTCATTTTTCCTTTCTTTTTCACCTGTGTTATCTTTCCCTTTACTTTCTTTCTGTATTTCTCTTTATTTCATTCCTTTTTACAATTAATTTTTTTTAATACTTTTTTTTATTTGGATCTTTCCCAAGAGTATAATCGCCATGCGAAATCCAAACAGCCGGGTTCAAGATTTTAACTCGTCTCGCCGTGTCCATTTCCTATGACGGTAACCATTACACCACGCGCCTCTACAAATTTTCCTATTTGATTTGTCTAAAATTATTTGTTTGCATAGTTGGTTTCGACCGGGGGTCCAGTGAGTTTCGGCCGCTGAACCGGTGTGTTGAATTAATAGCGTCGATCCCAGGGGACCATCCCCCCAGGCAATACCTGCCCCCTCGATTTAAAGGGGCAGGGCTAGGTTTATTGTCTGAGGCGCCCCCTTTGGGGGGGAATGCCAAAGGATCGATGCAATTTTTCACCTGCCACCTCATGAACTTCGGTTTGTGGGTGGTCCCACGTTAATAGGGCCTTTGTGCTTGACTTGGTACGAGGGAGGTACTAGGAAAATAAAATCAAGTATATCATATCTAATACAAACAACCTGAAAACGGTTGATATTGGAGCTAAATCCAGTTGAAATTGCGTCACAGTTTTTGTTTGATCCGCACCAAACCCAATACTTAAAAAGACTTCTGTACCATATCCAGAGATCTAATACTTTATTAAGTGAGGCTCAAAGTTGATACGAAACTTCAGATGAGCCAATGATCACATAACATTTATTTGATGAAAATGATGCGGAACAGGGAAGAAATCCCTTTAAGATTACATACAAATATTGTTCATATTTTCATTTCATGCTTTTAAACATTTTTTTTTCTTTTTCTTCTTATTTTTGCAGTACGAAGCAGCTCTGATGTTCGATGCTGTCTACCTCTTCGCCAAAGGTCTAGAAGATATGGCAAAACAGTCTACCATACCTTTGACTAATCTCACGTGTGACTCAAACACGAAATGGATTACTGGTGCCATGCTATATACCTATTTGAACACGGTGAGTAACAGGCTTGTTGGCATTTTATAATCAGTGTTTACCGTTTATTTTGTTCTTTCGTTTATGTTGTTCTTTGACAAAGACACAAGTATTCGCACATACGTACATACACATTGTGTGATTGTGAGTGTGGGTAAATAAGAAAAAAAGTCAAATATTCGTATAATGTATTTATAAATGAATTTATAGATCTGCCTATATTCGAGCGTTTTGGATTTAAT
>CM042159.1:36515427-36532927 GCA_023376005.1 Doryteuthis pealeii | reverse complement strand
CGGTCCCCGCCAACTCAGCGTATGAGTAGCACAGGGATCTGTGCGGTAAAGTAAGGAGCTGATGGTAGATGTGGCGCTCCACCTCAGATGCTAAAACAATCTCCTTGGTCTAGCGCTATTGAAAGGGGGATAGACTCACTCGCTGACTGGCTGATACCGACTTTAGGCCGCCCCGACGACCTTACTTACTTTTACTTACTTATCTCTAGTGTTGTTCTACTTGGAGAAGCTGGAATCTGGCTGTTAGATCTGATGTTGAGTGGGCTGGCATTCTTTGATGTATGTATTAGTTGTATGTATCTTCCGCATTGAAATGTAGATTAGTACAGTAATTCCTAAAAAAAATAAAAGCATTTCCTAAATTTCTTTCACAAAATCAAAGAAACAAATATGACATTATCATTATTGCGTAGGGGCCCACATTTGAAATGGAGTGATGACGTGTTTATAAAAATAATCGTTTTATACTTATCTCTAGTTTTGTTCTACTTGGAGAAGCTCGAATCTGGCTGTTAGATCTGATGTTGAGTGGGCTGGCATTCTTTGGTGTATGTATTAGTTGTATGTATCTTTCGCATTGAAATGAAAATTAGTACAGTAATTCCTAAAAAAAATAAAAGTATTTCCTATATTTCTTTCACAAAATCTAAGAAATAAATATGACATTATTATTATTGCAAGAGAGGAGCTAAGAACTTGCATTAAGGAAACGACAGAGTGGATACAAACGAAAAAGAACGGAATGCTACTGTGTTACATAATTTCATTAGAAGCTTATGATTTATGTACGTACCTGTAGTTAGAACATTTGAATCGGGGTCCATTAGATT
This sequence comes from Doryteuthis pealeii, assembly GCA_023376005.1. Lineage (NCBI taxonomy): Eukaryota > Metazoa > Mollusca > Cephalopoda > Myopsida > Loliginidae > Doryteuthis > Doryteuthis pealeii. The sequence goes on along the minus strand of CM042159.1, from coordinate 36,532,097 downwards.
TAAAATCGGACGTGGGGAAATTTCCATAGCCGTTATTGTTATGATTGGCATGGTGATGACCCAAATTCACCTTCAGGTAGACGCAACTAGGCGTGAGATAGTTTTTGCTTCATATGCGAACAAACCCTCGAGGGGTGCGGATGTTGTTGGCTGCCCTCGGGGTCGCTCTCCCATCGCGGCGGAATCAACATGGGCTCGGTTGTGTAAGAAAGCTATATCAGTAAACAACCAAGTGATGTATGTTGAGTTAATATTAAAACAAGCAATGGCCAGTCCAACAAGAAAGAACCAACCCTTAATAGAAAGCCCTGAAAAGAAGTCAGCCTGAAGAATATGGTGATTGAGTAAGAAGCGGTTAGCAGCGAGTAAACAAATTAGAATCATCATCTCCATCTCTATCTATTTGTCTCTGTCTCTCTCTGTCTCTCTCTCCCTGTCTCTGTCTCCCTCTGTCTCCCTCTCTCTATCCATCTCTCTTCCTTTCTCTCTATCCCAATCTCTCACCCCTCTCTCCCAATCTCTCCCCCTCTCTCTATCCCTATCTCTCTCCCTATATTTCTCACTCTATGCCTTTTTCTCTCTCTCTCTCTCTCTCTCTCTCTCTCTCTCTCTCTCTCTCTCTCTCTCTCTCTCCTGATTATATTCACCCAAGTAAATGTTATATAACAACTAGAAGATGTTCCAAATTTCGTCCGAATTAAAAGCAGTAAGCAGCGTGGAAACAAATTAGAATCATCATCTCCATCTCTATCTATATGTCTCTGTCTCTGTCTCTCTCCCTCCCTCTGTCTCCATCTCTCTATCCGTCTCTATTCCTCTCTCTCTCCCAATCTCTCCCCCTCTCTCTATCTATCTCTATTCCTCTCTCTCCCTACCTCTCCCTCTCGCTCTCTCTCTCTCTCCTGATTATATACACCCAAGTAAATGTTATATAACAACTAGAAGATGTTCCAAATTTCGACAGCGACAGAAAACAGTAAATGATTATGATGATACAAATATAATAGTATTGAATGTTTTAGTAATATATTTAATTATATTTTTGCTGGTAGAATTACGACACTCCAATCATAAACTGAAATGACAAGGAGTGACACTTTTATTGTAATCAGTGTTCATAGACAGCAGAATATAGTGACACACAAAAATAAAGCAAACTGAAATATCACACGCTCCATTATGTAGGTAGATATGTATTAATAATTTCAGATACTTATGAATATGTGTACAACCGTGTGTAGTCGGGCAACTAAAAACTGCATATTGGTATCTAACAGAACATTATGACTATTTCCTTTCATTGAGCTATATTTGTCCTCTACTAAAAAAGACCAATTGAATTTAGTGTCTATATTCTGAAGTAGAATTCTTACGTTCCATTAATAGATCAGAATATACATTTTCAATAAAACATTACGGAGTTCGTTGGCAATATAAAAAGCGTATATTTTCTTTTTCTTTCTTTTTTTTCTTTGTCTCAATTGCAGAATGACGACTTATTTCCTTTTGTGTTTTTTTTTTTTTTTGCGAGGGTGGGGATATCTTTCTGTCGGAGAATCAAAACTAGACCCATAAACACGAATAATTTTGTCCTATAAAATCAAAATCTCCATAAAAGGAAGGTATCATACTTTAATTCTTACATTATTTGCATGAGTTTTAAAAGGAGATACATATATAGAAATACATATATATATATATATATATATATAATATATATATATATCGACTGTGCCAAAAAGTGTGGATGTCCAACACAAGCCTTCACCACTATAAACAAATCCCTGTGTGGGAGTTCATTGTGTGTATGAACCCTCATACGTCGAAAATCGACGGGAGAGTCCATTATTACTATTATATATATTATATATATATATATATATATATATATAATGTGTGCGTATGTATATATCAATACAATGATATATAGATACAATGATATATGTGGTTATTTCCTACAAGTCTAACATAAACAAAGGGGAGCAACTCGACTGATAAATTATTTATTTATTTTCCCATTAAACTAACCCTAAAATCTAACCCTAAACCCTAATCCTAACCTTAACCCCGTCTTCCTTTTCCCTAGTAGATCAAAAAATAAATAAATAAATAATTTATCAGTCAAGAGTGGTTTCCCTTTGTTTATGTTAGACTTAAAGGAAATAACCGATATATATATGGTGGCAAGAGAGTTATATATATATATATAATAAAGTAATCCACAGACACGTGTTTCGAGGTATCTCCTATCATCAGTGTGGTTATACCGTTTAACAGCTACCTCTGGCCGGGTTCGAGACCCGAATGAACTTTCGTTCGCCAATCCTCTTATATATATATATATATATATATATATATATATATACGTGTGTGTGTGTGTGTGTCTGTGTATTATGTAAATATATATAATATTATATATATAGAGAGAGATCGAGAAAGACAGGCTGAAAAAGACACAGAGAGAGGGGTGACTGACAGAGGGGGAGAGGCAGTGACTGACAGAGGGGGAGAGGCAGTGAAAGAGAGGGACACAGACAAACACAGAGACAGAGAGTGAGAAAGACAATCAGAGAGTGACAGATAGAAAGAGAGACCTAAAAACAGACAGATATAGAAGAAGAGAGGAATGAGGATTTTAGCTTCACTAAAGTTTTAAGTTACGTGGGTTTTTCAAATATAATTGATCACCTTTTCAATACCTGTTGATGAGAAAATCAAACCTAATCAACGGTGTATTAAACGGCTTCCATTTTCATATTTCCATCGTCAATTTCTGGTCATGTTTTGCAAAATAAAACATTTAGTTAGTAACAGAATTAATCGGGATTCGTAATTATTTCTTCAATGAAACGACAATTTCTACACGAGAGATTCTGGTCTATTTGATATAACGTCAAACAAACCGTTTGTAAACAATTATTACATTATATCTTCTTTTGCTGCATTGATGTCTTTCTTGTTTCGTATCTATTGTGTTGGCTTTTCTTTCATTTCAAACAAAAGTTTAAATTCGATTTCTGTGTTACTTAATCATTACACCAAACAAATGCAAATCATAGGAAATATCTTTTATTTATACTCTTTGATCGATATCCCAGTATATATATATATATATATATTATATATATATATATATATATATATGATCAATTCATGCTGAAGTCATCGGTTCGCATAAGATGTCCGCTTACTGACAAGTAACGTTGAAAAGTATACGAAATGAAATGGACGCGGCGACCCGAGTTCACATGCTGTACGAGGCTGCTTGCATTTCCTATAGCTCTAATACTTTTAGAAAAGGGATGAATCAAATTATTCCTCCTCCAGTTATGAGTAAATCGAAGGGCAGACTCGGCTTTTTATGGCAACATTTCTAGGGGAAAGACAACACTGAATTCCAACCTGTTAAACTCCTCTTAGAAATTGACCTTGTGTCACATTCTATGTGATCGGAGGGGTTGGGTAAATACAGTGTAGTACTAGTAGTGAGGTGGGGGTTATACCTCGACCGTTGCAAGTTTTATTATATCGATCATTGATTATTAAAATTGTTATAGATGTGTTCGTATATTTAATTAAAATGTATTACCTTATTAGAAATGAAGAAAACTAAATTATATTTTCCTCCATTTTCAAACAAAACAAACGGAATTCAAGGGATGATTTTGATTTAATATTGATAATTAGAAATATAAATAAAAGAATGTTTATAAAATACGTATCTTCACATCATATCTTACAAAAACATTAAATCTAGATATATCTTAATTTTAATTCCCACAACAGCAAAATAATGTTGAATGTTAATGAAGTTAGTAGTAGTAGTCTGTTAGGGCTTAACTCAACCTTTCAGAGTTTTATTATATCTATCGTAAATTTTTAAATTTGTTATAAAAACGTTCATATTCTTAATTCAAGTTTATTACCTTATTAAAAATGAAGGAAACTAAATTATATTTTCTGTCATTTTCTTTTAAAGAGATACATTTTCTGATAAACGGGAATTGTAAAATTGAATTTTGTCAAAACGATTCCCTTTGAAGAATTGGCGCACTGAGATTTTTCATCTTTGAAACTTTTAAGGAACGATTGAATCTTGTTATTGCTGACTCCTTCTCTTGGATTCTTGAAGAATTTCTGGTACTGCTTTCTCACCGATTAAACCACACTTACCACCGAAAGTGAATAACTTCTAATTCACTGAGAATTTAAATTTTTATTTTATTTTATGGTAACTTCACTCATTACTTCATTTTCATATGATATAGTTTTATTCTTTCCTCATTCGTACTTCCAGAACTGTGAAGGTTTTTTTTCAGGCTATTACGAAAAAGCTGTAGTCGTGAACGTGCTGGAATGTGACAAGCGAGTTCGAACTCCAATTACGCTATTACGTTCATCTTCGGATGAAAACGCTTAAGAAAATTATGAACCTCATTATTCCCCAGATATGGATTTAATAGTAGCACAACTGTTTTTTCTGGTGACGTTGTTGGATTATTTTGTGTATATAAGGTGTGCTGGAGGTCACAACTTAAATTTATAGAGGCTTGTGGCCGCGTGGTTTCAATCGGCCAATCAACACGCTCGAAAACGTGGTTGGTTAACTATTTAAGTCCCTGGGGGAAGGTGTTCAGTTGCTCGTGCTTAACACGGATGAACGGACGAACAAACAATGATTCTGCTTAATCCTAAAGAACACAAAAATCATAGGATTCAAGATACACGGACCAACGGATACTATAAAAAACGGATCAAACTTAATGCCACAAGGGATCTACACTGTAAAGTGCTCTCACCTGGAGCCTAAACATGGCTGTAATAATCTTAACAGACGTAGTGGTTACACTGCAAGACTACGACATCGTAGTAATTGAGCTTGAACCCTAATCACACTATTACGTTCTCTTTCTGACTAATACATTTAGAAAAAGGCAATAACCATCTCATCCCCAGAGTTAAGGGGTAAATAGTATCACTTCTGTTTTTCAACAAGGATGTATTTGTCATTAAATGGCCCCAGAAGTTTGATATGCAATCAACACTTTGCCTACCATATTTCCCACTCGGCTCTACCAAATTTTCTTGGTATAGTTTAATTAATGATGGATATTTGGAAGTCCACTATTCCGCTCAGAGCTCATTCTATTAAATTATTAGTCCTTCTTCTCAATTATAGTGGAAATAAGTGCCATGTGTGAGAGGTGCTGCGAGATCTTCAGATCGCTATGAAAACTAAACAAAATCACAACTCCATCTTAATATATATATATATTATATATATATATATATAATATATATATAATGTTGTGTGTGTGTGTGTGTGTGTGTGTGTGTGTGTGTGTGTGTGTGTTATGTTTAGAAATAATCAGTGCAGAATAGCATTGATGTTGCATTTAGATTTTAACTTAAGGTAATGTAGACATGGACTCAACGGTGCCTGCTTACTGACAGTTTTCTCGCGTATGCGATCTTTAGACCAAGTCTTGGGATTGATTTTTTGAGAAGGTGAGAGAATTATTCGTTGGGAATTTTTTTTACAATTTATATATATTGTATATTTTATTATATATATATATATATTATATATATATAATATATATAATTAATAGTGAATGAAAAAAATGAGAAAAGTATTGGCATGAAAAGGTGCTCAATGCTAATAAAGCAGATTTATAATCAATGGTAATATTATGGTTTTACACTCATAACTTGAAGTTTCATGGTAATCCAATCATCAGATGAGTTCAATGGTTGAGATCTTAAAAAACAGTCGTGAAATGGTTGAAATTTTAAAAACCAGTGATTTTTTTAGCGTTTATATAAAGCGTTCTCACGCGATGGGAAATATAAAGCTAAAAATTGTTTTTTTTTATACTGTGGCTTATATATATATATATATATATATAATTTAGCTTACTGGAGGAAGCTGGTGCCAGACTACAATTTTAGTAATCTATTATGTGTGTGAAGTTTTTTGCAATGACTATAAGTTATGAAACATCAATTTATCAGAAGAAAAAAAAATACCCCAAGCTTGAAATAAATTCAGCCATTTTGTTAAAAAAAAATAAATGGTATTTCTACTCGCTATTTGCATTCAGTGAAGTAATATTTTTTTCCGAGGAAATGGGTCAGACCGTATTTTTTTCTTTCCACTCTTAATATACTTTGCTTTTTTATTTCTTCTTTCTTTCTTCTTATTTTTTCAAATTAAATATTTTCTTATTTGCTTAATATAACGCTATTTGTATTAAAATAGTTTTCTGTTTTTTTAATTTTTTGTTTTGTTTTGTTTTTTCATTTAAAAAAAAAATCTCGCTTAATTAAAATCTCATAACAATTTTTTGTAGTCGGACATATCATTAGGCGGAATAGTTTTTTTTCAACTAGCCTCACTTTCATATTTTCTTTTTCATTATTTATCTATTCATTCGTATATTTTTTTAAATATTTTATCAACTCTCGGCATTTTCTCCGAGAATTAATAATAGATTAGTGTGACTTCTGACTTTTTAAGGCTGTTTCAAAAACTATGACTACGTATAAAAATATATATATATTATATATATATTATATATATATATATATATATATATGCGGTGTGTGTGTGTGTGTGTGTGTGTGTGTGTGTGTGAGAGAGATATAGAGTACAATATATTTAAGGTGATATTGGTTTCGACGCAGCCTATTAACCATTTAGCTCTGTCCTGAAGATAAGTAGCTAATACGCTGCTTTGAAACGAATGGTAACAATCGCATCATAAATGTATTGCACTTTATAATAAATTAAAACGGCGCTTACACCCGTAATCGAGCACTTTGTTTTCAATTCTGCAATACTAAATAACTACGATTTTAAGCACTACAGGTACTATGCAATCCTGTTTCATAGTCGGGTCATCGGCAACTAAACTGGTACTCCTATCAAATGTTTTTGGTGAGGAGGGTGGCTAGACACCCATCAGGAGGTAAAACAACACTGTCAAAGGGCGGAGAAAGTTTTTTTTGCTCAACGGCCATCTAACACTTAGTTGTGAACCACTGGGAAAGATGCACCCTCAGTCTTCGTTAAGGCAAGCATCTAGGAGAGGGAAATACTCTGATGTAAACCTGAGGTCTGTTGTTCGCGCTATTTCGTGGCAAACATTTGCACCGATGTGTGTTATCAGCAGTTCCAAGAAGTGTGGATGGTGCTTACACAAGCCTTCACCACATAATCAAGCCATGTGTAGGTTTCTGGCAAATTAACTTAACAACTTTTGTGTTTCATCAATGGTTTCAAGAATTTTGCAGCATCGGAGGTCGCCAAGCTGCGTCAAGCTAGAGAAATGACTAGAGCATTAGCTAGTACCCCAATAATACATTCTAATAATCCACACTCTTGTTCCATCTGTGGAATTCTTTGCAAATCATTGGCAGGGCTGAAATGACACCTGCGATTAACACACAAGTTTTAATGAAAGAGGTTGTCGGAACCTCATACGTCGAAATCTACGGGAGATTCCATCATATATATATATATATATATGCGTGTGTGTGTATGTTTAGGCAGTAGGTTCTACCGGTGGCATATGTTATAGACAGTAACGAATAAAGATATTGTGTTTGGTATCTTATTGCTCTTTCCTTGTTGTCGAGATAAATCTTTAAGAAATATGCAATATCACTTTTCTAGAGTTCAATTACTAAACCCCTGTCTATTATTTTCAACAAAATATGCCATAATTATATATATATATACGTTAATATATATATACACGTACACACACACACACACACACACACACACACACATATATATATATATATATATATATATATATATATATAATATTGAGCTCTCTATACATATTTCACTGAACATAGAATATTCCTAATAACTGATTATATATATATATATATATATATATATATATATTGAGCTCTTTATACATATTTCACTGAACATGGAATATTCCTAATAACTCATCATACATATATATATATATATATAATATATATATATATATCATTAAAACCTCAATAATTTTTTGACCCACCAGTCTATAACAAAAATCCGTTTTTTGAAGAGACCGGTAGTTCAAAATAGCTTTGTTACTTCATGTTAAATAACTTGTCCTTATATTATATATAATATATATATATATATATATATATATATATAACTTTTTCCAGTTAGATATTATTTGCTATTAGAATCAAACGTTGACAAAATTTACTCGTGCTTATAATTAATAGGCTCTTCTTTTTTTAAATATTTTGTTTTTATCTTCCATTTGTTATTCGTTTCGTTTCCAATGTGTAAATTTACAATTACCCAATGAATGTGATTACATTTGCGTTTTGGATGACACCCTCTTCCGCGGGAAATATCTAATATTGATGTGTCTTGTTTGTCGAAGAGGAATCGTGAACTTTGGCGCGAAAAAATAAAGCCGACCAATTATCACTTCTCTTTGAAATCTGATTTTTTATCACAGTCGTTAGGATGAGAACTTCTTTACGTTATTAGTCAATTTCAACGAGAGAAAAAATAAAAAGATTAATTAAGAAGCAAAAGAAAAAAAAAGAAAACAAAGAATTTGATGATCACTGAAAAAATTTCGATTGGTGTTAATGATATTCTTATGATCAATCAATTCTGTGAATAAATCATCATCATCCTCATTCTTATTATCATCATCATCATCATTATTATTATATCATCACTGTCGTTATTACGATTTTCCTCATCAAAAGTGATACAACCAAATCATCCACTCTTTTATTATATTTACCAATACAAATATGTAAGCTGACGTTAAATGGTATCTAATTTTGAAGCACCAATTCTGGAGCTCTGGGGCGTGTGGAGTACCCCTTCATCACAATCATACCCAAGTCCACCTTGGAAGCGCGTGGTGTAATGGTTAGAGTCGTAGGAAATGGACTCGTCGACACAAGTTCAAATACTGGACGAAGCTACAGTTCACATAGCGCTAATACCCTTGGGAAAGGTAAGAGTCCAACTACTCTTCTTCCAGCTATTGGTAAATAGTAGGGCAATAGTCTGATCTACTATTTATCCATAGCTGGAGGAAGAGTAGTTGGATGCATACCTTTCCCAGCGGTATTAGGGCTATATGAAATGCAATCAGCCTCGTCCAGGATTTGAACTCGTGTCGACGAGTCCATTTCCTACTACTCTAACTATTACATCACGCACCTCCACTTAATATATGAGTAAAAAGTAAAGTCGTCGGGAAGGCTTAAAGTCGGTATCAGCCAATCAGTGAGGGAATCTATCCTCTTTTCACCAGCGCTAGACCAAGGAGATTATGTTAGCGTCTGAGTTGGAGCGACACACCTACCATCAGCTCCTAACTTTACCGCACAGATCCCTGTGCAACTCATACGCTGAGATGGCGAGGGCCGGTATCGAACTACGAACCTTGTGGTTTCTAGCCGAACGCTCTACCGACTGAGCGAACCCGGCCCTATCAAATCATCTGTAAAAAAAAAGAGTCCGTGCAGCTCTTTAGTTTTCTAACTGATTTCAATTATGCTGTTGACTGAATAGTTTTAATTATTCTTCAGATTTCTTCTTCTTCTTCTTCTTCTTCTTATTATTATTATTATTATTATTATTATTATTATTATTATTATTATTATTATTGATAGTAATAGTGGCAGTATTCTTGTTTTCCCTTTCGGGATCATGTTTCCTTAATGAAATGATTCTTTAATTACAATGTACAACATGTTCAATACAAATAGCTTGCAGACAGCGAACAAGAAGAATACGTCTCTTTAAAAATGTCTATCTGTGCATAGATGTGAATGAAAGGCTTTCGAAGGAGAAGAAGAAAAATAAGAAGAAATAAAAGAAGAATGAAATAAAAGAGCAGTGTTCTTTATTCATTCCTACTGATGGTCTGAACGAACAGCCACTTTCTAATTCATCTCTTAATCTAAATATAGACGCAACTTTCTGTACAAGAATTAAATGGACAACTTCAATACGTTTTCGCGGTTATAACTCTAATATATTATTTGGAATGGGTGATGAAAATCACGTAACTTTGTTTAATAATACTTTTTGTGTAGAGCTACCATGACACAATTTTCTGATATTTCTATCTAATGATAATCAAATATATATATATATATATATATATATATATATATATAGTTTACAATACATTGAAAAGTCCGTTTTACCAATGGTTTCGGAACATCACTTTTAGGGGATTGTTCGTCATCAGAAACGTTCACTTTTTTTTAGTAAACCGGACTTTTAAATGTATCGTAAACTATAAATAAATCAATACAGCTCTTACAGAAGTAATTGAGCACTTTATTATCATTTCTCCAATACTAACAAAGAATTAACTATATAATATATATATATATATATATATATATATATATATATATTTGTTGGCATCTGTCCGTCTACTAAAGACGATAGCTTAGTGTCCACTTTTTTCATCTGCAACTGCAATAATGGCTGAACAGACCACTTTTTGAATGGCAATCTCTGGTGCAGTGACTGCAAAGAAACAGTGATTCTTGCTGGAGTTGCTGTTGTCTCTCCTTCCTTTTGGCTCTCTTTTCTGCGGCGGCTACTTTCCTCTCTTTTTCACTCCTTCGCGTTCCTTGTTTGACGAGGAGACGCCAGGTCGCACGGTCTTTTGCACAAGCCTCCCATGTGTTGGTGTTGATGGGACATGTCTCTCTTGTAGATATCTTTAAAATGCAAGCGTAGTCTCCCTACCGGTCGGGTGCCCTCTACTAATTCACCATACAGTAGGTCTTTGGGGATGCGTCCTTTGTCCATCCTCCTGACGTGGCCAAGCCAACGCAGGCGTCTCTCGCAGATAATGGCGGGCATTCTTCATGTTCGCTCGTTCCAACACGTCTGTGTTGGGCAATATTATATATATATAATGATAGAAAAAGATTGAATGAAAACCCCACACAATGCTGTTAAGAGAAAACAATTTATAACATAATCATTACTGTCAGATTGATTCCTTTCTTTTACTTTATATATATATATATATATATATATATATATATATATATATATATATATATATAGCTATTGTGTATGGTTATCACTAGCTCATTGGTGAATTAGTAGTAGGCCAAGTTTTTGCGGTTTTATTAGAGGAGTGCTCAATATCAGTGTTAGAGCTATATTATATATATATATATGTGTTGTGTGTGTGTGTGTGTGTGAAGAATAATCATTACAAAAGCAGGCCCCTTTCTACACTGCCATTGTAGTTCAAGAATAGAGAAAAACAATGCAGTTTCGTGTCGCAAAGTTCATGGATATTGCTGAAGTTTAGCATCACACTACCTTTGGGACTTCAGCTCCGGATTCAATTTCGGGTTTTAGTCCCCTAGCCCTTTCCCGGAATGAGTTATAGCCGCTTGGCAGCGGAGGTTTTCTAACAGACTTCTCATCGTCTAGATGGGTTGCCGTCCAAGGCTAAGGAGCCCCATCTACCTCATTTGGGGATTAATGTGAGTAGTAAGTACCCCAATCTAACATCTGTTGGTGTGGATGGCTATTAGCTCTTCTGGAGCTTATCCACAGATTTTGACGTTGGTAATATGAATAATTTTTTAACTGTTTTTATTATCTATACATATTAAAGGGCAGTTGTGTGGTATGTATGTCCGGAGAAATTACGATACTAGAGCGATTATCGACAAATATATATATATATATATATATAATAATATATATATAGTATAGTGTGAGATGGTCACTGTTCAGTTTTGCTGGAATGGTGTACAAAGGAGTATTATTGTAGAGTGCTCAATATAAAATAACTGTTATATACTATAATAATAAATATATAAAGGTTTACATATCTATTTATTGGGTGACAAAGGAACATTCACAACCATATTGGTTTCATGCGATGCAATCATCAGTGAAGATGTTTCAAATGTAAGGAAAATCGAAAAAGATCGATTTTTTCGATTTTCCTTACATTTGAAAACATCCACCTGATATTGCATCGCATGAAACCAATATGGTTGTGAATGTTCCTTTGTCACCCAATAAATAGAATATGTAAAACCTTTATATATTTATCTTATTATTTATATATATATATATATTATTATATATACATTCACTGTCACGGAATCTCTATTTTTGTGCAAAAATTATAAACATATGATTTATATTCGCGAAGATAATTAAAAAATTAGAATAGCATTATATTTCTACTTAAAAATGTCCGTGAAACTCATAGTTAAACAAATGTTATGGAAGCGCAAAACAATCATTTCTTTCAGGCCGGATTAACATACAAGGTCTTTTTAAGTGGAGATTTTTATGAGGCATCCAGCGAGGATTAAACTCGCTATTCAGTAGTAACGGATCTACAATACAAGCTTTCCAACCATTATACCACTTAGTTTATTTTTTCTACTCTACCCAGGTGACGCCAGGTAGTCGCTTCTAGTATGTTATATAGATAAGACCGTATTTCAGAAATAAAAGCTATTTCTGTTTTTGGTTCCCTCTCTCTCAACGGAGACATTCTTGGATTATGATAATGTATTATTATGGTCGAATCGTTACAAATTGAAGCTTTTCTTATCAGATGAATCTTTTTCGAGATAAAATTATGGTACTTTCTAGTTTATATTTCATTTTTGTACTTTCACTTTGTTATAACACAAATTATTATATGTTATGATCAAAATCTTTGATGGCTAATAATAATTCTTTGTCTCTTTTCTGACATTGCTTATAAATTTCAGTCGAGACTTAAAATTATAAAATATCTATTGGCTAGATTCAAATATATAGAAGAGCACACACTTGAAAATTGATCTTGGTGGATTGGAATAAGACAGAAGAAACACAAAGGAAACAAAGGCAGCAATAGAAAAATATGATAAAGACAGTAGTTTTACTAATACTAGCAGGAGCTGTAGATATACCCACAGTATGATAAATTAACTAGTACAATGATTAATGTGTTTACTGAAGAGCTATTGTAAATATTTCAATATGGGAAAAGTATAATAATCTTGATTTAAACTCTCTCTCTCTTTTTTTCTTCTCTCTCTCTCTCTCTCTCTCTCTCTCTCTCTCTCTCTCTCTCTCTCTCTCTCTCTCTCTCTCTCTCTCTCTCTCTCTCTCTCTCACATTATTTCTAAAGTTTCAATTTATTCATTTTCGGTTTTATTATCTTTATTCTGACTTCGGTCACATCATAAATGAGATGCATTTTTTAAATTTTCTGGCAATTTCTTTCTATCTCTCTTTCTTGCCTTCTTTTTTAAGGTAACTTTCTTTTTTTACAGTATCTATATTTTTTCTTTCTTTTAATGATTTCTTTCAATCTTTTCCTTTAGTTTTATCTTTCTTTCTTTTCTTTTCACCTCTTTTATCTTCCCCTTCTCTTTTTCTTTATTTTTCTTTATTTCATTTCTTTTTACAATTTATTCTCTCATTTTTTTTTCCTCCTATTTACGGTTTCTTCCCCCCCTCTCTCTCTCTCTCTATCTATCTATTTATCTATCTGTGTCTGCCTATCTCAATATTTCCTTCTAAACTCTTCCTTTACTTATGTTTCTTTAATCTTACAATCAGTTTCTATCTTTGTTTTTTCTTTTCTTCTTTCTTTCTTTCTTTCTTCCTTCCTTCCTTTCACTTCCGACCTTTCCCCATACAACATTTTTTTGTTTTCTTTATTTTTTACAATAAGTTTATTTTTCTTATTTTCTTTCTTTCTTCCTTTCAATAGTTTCTTTCTTTTAAAATAATAGAATCAGTCTGACGCGGTTTTAAAACAGAGGGTTAAATAATATTAATTAATAATGATAATACTTTACGACCCGCCAATTTATCTTAAACACCTGGCATATTCAGCGTTTGTAATAAGAAGGAGGGGATGAAAGGGGGGCGGGAGGAAAGAGGGGAAGAAGGGGAGAAAAGAGTGAGAGCTCACAAAGTTTTGACAAACTTTCCTTTGAATTCAGAGTTTTCCTTCTCCTAGACCGGTTCCCATACTAAGTTTAAAGAGCTCAATATAATCTACCTATAATTGGGGGTGGGGTAGGATACTTTTTTTTAATTAGGATATTTCCCAAGAGTATAATCGCCATGCGAAATCCAAACAGCCGGATTCAGGATTTCAACTCGTCTCGCCGTGTCCATTTCCTATGACGGTAACCATTACACCACGCGCCTCCACAAATGTTCCTATTTGATTTGTCTATAATTATTTGTTTGCACAGTTATATCAAGTATTCCTATCTAATAAAAACAACCTGACAAACGGTTGATATTAGAGCTAAATCCAGCTGAAATTGCGTCACAGTTTTTGTTTGATCCGCACCAACCCCAACACTTGAAAATACTTTGTTGCCTTATTTAGTATATAGTTATTTACTAAGCTTAGCTTAGATGCGGCACAAGGCCAGAAGCATGGGGTACCTAATGAGAATCGAACTCATTAACAATGGTCTGCGAGGCGAGCTTGCTAACCATTACACCACGTGAGGTGCCCCCTTATTTAGTATATAAGGTATGTACTAGATGCCTGCTTCTACTTATAGACTCGCCAAGAACTATGTATTCAGGCTCCTGGCCAATCACTGGCAGTACTCTGCTGTTAAAACAATACTTAAACTGAGCATACTGGCCATAACTACATAGACTTTCGTGGACGACGGATAAAGGATTCCATAACTCAGGACTTATACGCAGGATAGGACTTATTCACTTACCAAAGGATTCCATAACTCGGGACTTACTTAAGTCCTTTTCAACTGGCCAATGATGGCATTTAAAAACTTAACAGACTTCTGTCCCATATCCAGAGATCTAATACTTTATTAAGTGAGGCTCAAAGTTGATACGAAACTTCAGATGAGCCAATGATCACATAACATTTATTTGATGAAAATGATGCGAAACAGGGAAGAAATCCCTTTAAGATTACATACAAATATTGTTCATATTTTCATTTCATGCTTTTAAACATGGTTTTCTTTTATTTCTTACTTTTTCAGTACGAAGCAGCTCTGATGTTCGATGCTGTCTACCTCTTCGCCAAAGGTCTAGAAGATATGGCAAAACAGTCTACCATACCTTTGACTAATCTCACGTGTGACTCAAACACGAAATGGATTACTGGTGCCATGCTATATACCTATTTGAACACGGTGAGTAACAGGCTTGTTGGCAATTTATAATCTGTGTTTACCGTTTCTTTTGTTCTTTCGTTTATGTTGTTCTTTGACAAAGACACAAGTATTCGCACATACGTATTCACACATTATGTGATTGTGAGTGTGGGTAAATAAGAAAAAAAGTCAAATATTCGTATAATGTATTTATAAATGAATTAATAGATCTGCCTATATTCGAGCGTTTTGGATTTAATATACATTGAATATATTAAGTATCATTATTACATTTTATGTATATATATATATATATATATATATATAGAGAGAGAGAGAGAGAGAGAGAGAGAGAGAGTGAGAGAGTTTTTTTTTTATAAATGTACTGGTTTTTATACCACTGGACATCATTTAGTTAAAATATTACAAGACCACTTGTTAGATTTCCATAGTAAATAATTTTCTAACTTACTTCCTAATCAAAATCAATTAAATTCAAATATTTTTCACATAAAATCAAAATGTCAACCCCTCTCTCTCCATCTCTCTCACTCTCTCCCTCTCTCTTCTCTCTCTCCATCTCTATATATATATATCTACCTCTCTCTCTATATCTCTCTCTCTCATATTATATATATAATATATATATATAATAATATATTTAACAATTAGATACATACATTTGTTTATATATATATATTACGATCAACAGAGAGATCCAGTCTGGAAACAGACGATCATTGCTTTATGCTGGCAGTGAAAGTTAATTTAAGTCACCCCTAGAGAGCTCTACCGGTATTTGGGAAGCATTGCTTCTAATAAGTATATGATGGCTTACGGTCAAAGCCCGCTGAACACAACCGGTTCTCGTACGTATATGACTTTTTCGATGAGTCTCTCTCTCTCTCTCTCTCTCTCTCTCTCTCTCTCTCTCTCTCTCTCTCTCTCTCTCTCTCTAAATATTATATCTTTGCTTATTTCTCTATCTTTTTTTGAATTCTAATCTTGCCACCATATCTCTTTAGCCCCCAAACCTTTATCTCTATCAACTGATCTTGCCCTTTTTTTGTACAGCCCATTGCATCATTCCAACTGCGCTCGGAGTTAGGGCTGAAGAGAACTAAGTGTATTCCCGGTAAAAAAAAAAAAACGAACGCTGGGTCCAAGGTTATCTCAAATGAGGGTGAATTGTTGTTTTATTTATTTGTGGTCAAGGACCCGTGCCGAATAAATATCGGTCAGCGAACTCCACTGCGATGGGAATGAGAAAAACGAACGATAATATCGATTTCCTTGCCTGAAAAGATGATACACCTTTTTAACCCTCTTCGTTAATTCACTAGGGGACAGAGAAATGTCAGTTTCATGCAAATTTCTATGGAGTAAGTGAATTCTCTCTCTCTCTCTCTCACTATATATATATATATATATATATATATATATATATATTTATTTTACAATGTTTTCATAGATCAATGTTCATTATCAACGACCGCGGTTTCATGGCGAAGCAATCATCA
>CM042159.1:36510427-36512927 GCA_023376005.1 Doryteuthis pealeii | reverse complement strand
GGAGTTGAGTTTAGCAGTTATTTTTATAACCTTATGATATGCTTTTTATAGTAGGTGAAATACTATAAAAAGAGACATCATTTCGTAGGCCACATTCAAAAGGTAAGCCACATACTATAATGGTACAAATGAATGTGGTTTGTTTGTTTTTTTCTGTTGTTTTCAATTTAATTTCTGCTTTGTCATTTTTTTTTTCATTTAATTGATGTCAGTTTTGAATATAATCGGAGAATAATCAGACGAGTTAATTGTATTTGTAACGATAACATCCCAGTTATGAAGACAGTATCTCTAGTTCTCTTACTCATACACGGACACAATTAGATGTAATTGAATATTAATTGATTAATGGCGTCTGAGATGGAATTAATACAAATTAATACTTCGAGATTTCTTCTTTCTTTTTTATTATTTTGATTTGATATTAATTTCGCCAGATAATGATAAAGAAACCGATAAGGATAATTGGGCAAATTCTGATCAATACGAACTTACAAAGTAGAAATAAAAACTAAAAAACTTCATAAGCTATAATCTGTTAGGAATCTACGAACGTATAGGCGGACCCCCACCCCACCCCCAAAAAATAGAACCCATTTTTTTTAATTTTTTGGGGGGTCACCCTGTATACATACTATTACAGATGCAAACTACCAGAACATAAATTCTGTGGTTTTTTTTTTGTTTTTTTTTTTTTTGGGGGGGGGGACCCTGTATATGCAACTGAGAACTATAAAAAAAAGCGTATCGAAAATTATCATAAGGCCCTCCCCAAGAATATGAAGCTCAGGAATACCTATACTATTATTCACTTCTTCACTGGTCGCGTAACCTAGCTTGGTCGGGAAGGGGTTAATCATATATATGAAAGGTGTGTTAAAAAAGTATCGAGATTTTAAAACTTTTTGTCACACTTTGTATTGTGAAAAAAATAACGTTCTATTCATTAATTTTTCTTCATAATACAAGGTGTGTCAAAGTTTAAAGCTGTATTTGCCAAGAAAGAAATAAAGAAAGACCCCTAGACTGATGACCCCTGGAATCTCTCAACTTGACATCTAGACCCCACACTGAGTTGATTGATGTAGGTTTTTGCCGGTCAGCCTACACTCGTTTGTCAATGTGAACACGTCCATAGGTGAACGTCACTAATGAGTTCATCCTTGCATATCCACCTTTGTCCAACGTGGCGTGTTGGTCTTGCATGTATAGTTTGTGAAATAGAGGGAAAGTGGTCGTACACCTCATTTCTTGTGGGAAGTTGCTTCCAAGATTGTTCCGGATAGTTTCCATATTAACTTTTTCTTCATTAGAGTCCAAATAGTGCTGCAAAACATTAGCACTGACACGGCTACAGCTTCGATGAATTGCAGACTGATTTTTGCCGAAGAAAATAAATATCCGATCTTATAGCTTTATTGCCTGTCTAATAATAGTGATGACTCCAAACTCTTTACCTACCAAATTTCCCCAAGAGGCTGTACCAAATTTTATTGGTACATTTTATCAGTATGATTGTATATTTTAAAGTTCACTATCTATTCACCCCAGAAATAATTATATTCAAATGAAAGTCCTATAGTACTATAATCTGAGTCCCTCTGTTCAATTATAGTGTAAACAAGTGACACGTGCGAGAGCCGCTGCCAATGGTTTATAGTAGATCGCAATGTTAGAAAGCCGCTTAAAGAGGGAAAAAGAGACCCCCCCCAAAAAAAACATATCAAACATATTTTGGGCGTTCTATTAATCATCATGTTACTGGTCAATGTGTTTTGCTCAATTATGATGATCAGCGGCTTACGGTAGGATTGGAGTGGTGAGAGACGTTGTAAGTGGCTTACAGTCATCAGCATTGCAGTCTCGGAAGACTATATAGTTATTGTGCCCCTGAAGTTACAGCGCCTCTTGTGACTGTGTTGTCCAATGTTCGAAAAACATTCTTGACCACAGATGTCGCATGTGAAGGCTGTCCCTGAAAATGTTCATGTAGCGGTGTTTTGTTACCGCCGCTTTCTTCTGGACCTCTGAGCTTCATGGTGTTGCGCCAGGGTGGCTTCAGAAATGAACAGTCCGCTACGGAGAGCCTGCTGCCACCGAGGGTGGGGCTGAGCCAAATTTTCCCAGTTGGAAAGGGGCAATGACAAAGCACCTGAGATTATTCTTGCAGTAGGCACAGTGTTAAACTTGAGAGATTTGATAAAGAAGGGCACCGTTTCTCTTAAATCATTCTGAATTTAGTAATTTCTCCAGACAACAGCGGCTCATGCTTGAGTGTTTATCTTCGACTATTCGTGTGCTTTAGGAGACTGGGTTAAACTATGTTAGAAATAACATTATCACATGAACAATATTTGTGCTGAAATAGAGAGCATTGTATAAATTAGTTGCTTGTCCCGTATAAAAAAAAAGACAGAAGCAAGGAAAATAAACGAACCAAAAGATATCTTGATATTTCGGGCT
Organism: Doryteuthis pealeii; assembly: GCA_023376005.1. Taxonomy (NCBI): domain Eukaryota; kingdom Metazoa; phylum Mollusca; class Cephalopoda; order Myopsida; family Loliginidae; genus Doryteuthis; species Doryteuthis pealeii. The sequence goes on along the minus strand of CM042159.1, from coordinate 36,510,464 downwards.
CTTGTCCCCATCTTTATTGTGTATAAACAAAAAATTC
>CM042159.1:36502927-36507927 GCA_023376005.1 Doryteuthis pealeii | reverse complement strand
GTATACGGTCGGCTTAAATCAAGATTATGGATTTTTCGGTGTCTCGAATCAAATGTTAAACAGAATTACAAACTAAGAAAATAAATCTTCGTAATCAGATTTGGAACGTCGCAGACGCAACAAAAATTAAGACATGAATTTATAATTGCAATCATAAGTGCATTCATCCTTAACTAGGACACTTTGTTTTCACCTGAGTCTCACCAGAGGATTACCACAGGAAGAAGAACAACGATAAAGAACGCAAGAATATCATAAAAAATTATTGTGATTACCTCATTATCGTATTCTTGCGTTCTCTATCGTAGTTCTTCTTTCAGTGATAATTCTCTGATGAGACTCAGGTGAAAACAAAGAATTCTTGTTAAGATGAATAAACTCATGATTTCAGTTGTCAAATTTTGTACCTACAAAAATAACTATTTATAGAATTTATAATTACTTTTTGGGAATACATCGGGAGGATCGCGTCTTGTTGCAGATAGTTAGTTTTTGACCCTAGATAGTTCCTCTTACTGTCAGAAGAAGAAGAAGAAGAAGAAGAAGCCAATGGTTTATTTTCGCACATTAAACAATATAAACAATGTAACATAATACAAAACAAAGCCCCCCCCAAAAAAAAAAAAAGAATTTTGGTTGTTGTGTGGAGGACCTTTTTTAGTAGTGACCACCTCAGTTGGTGTTGTTTTTGTTCCTTTGTTTTAAAGAAGAGAATTCTGCCTGAAGAGGGTAAAGTAGTTTTGTTGCTTAGAAAATTCTAAGGGTCAATATGACAGTTTATTGCTCTCTCTCTCTCTTCTCTCTCTCTCTCTCTCCTCTCTCTCTCTCTCTCTCTCTCTCTCTCTCAAGCTCTTCGAACGAAACGAATATGGTAGCGTAGCTAATAATGTTTGTATTGGTTGGTTATTAATGGATAAGCCAAATCTTTTTTATCCAGAAAGGAATCAAGGGCTTATTTGATTTTTTTATGAAAAAAAGGGGAAATCAACAGAAAACCCAATGAAAGCCCAGACGATGACCGAAACTTTATAGCGCCTGCTAAAAATATCATCCATCAGAACCTTGTTAATTTTTTTCATTTTTTATATACCTACATATCATCGGTTTCATTTCTATTTTTCCTGATATTTATGTACATACACACACACACACACACACACACACTCATATATATATATATATATATATATGGTGATGAGGATCATTCTATGAAGGTTTCAAGTGTAATGTTAAAGGTTAAAAATAGTGAGAACTCGATGTGCCAATGGCCAGTATGTGGTCGAACAGAGCAAAATATAGAATAAATACATTCTCCCCAGTCCTTCTCACTAACTTCCCCTCCTCTCATCAAAATATCTAGCCTAGACCCCTTCCTACTCTGCTAATTAGAAACACACTCCATATTAAATTAGATATTTAAACCCCGGAATAAAATTTAGTAACAACCATGTTTTTGGTCTGTCTGATGTAGCTGCATTTTTGTAGTTGAAATAAATTAGTACATGAAGTAAATTTGAAAGTTTTTCCTTCACTTATTCACTATATATATATATATATATATATATATATATATATATATATATATATATTGTGTGTGTGTGTGTGTGTGTGTGTGTGTGTGTGTGTGTGTGTGCACGTTCATTTTTTTTCTATTTGTTACTTTTCAGTACTTCTGGCTAAGAAATATAATTCGTGACGAGAATAGTTTATTTTTTGTTTTAAAATTGATATTTGCGTGATGATTAGTAAAAAATATAGACTTTTCTTGTTTATGTTTACGGTAATGTTTTTGAGTACACGAAAAATGACAAAGAGAATTTTGAATTACGTAATTTTAAAACTTCGTTATAATTCTTTGTTATTCTTACACCCGTAAGAGATAATTATAATAAATAAAGATTATAAGATACATCTAACAATGAAGTTTGCCTCTGGACAAACTTAGAAAAGTCATAAATGAAAAAAATAAAAAGATGCAGTGAAATAAATCCAAGCAAATATATAGAGACGAGGAGGACGTGAAGAAGAAGAAGAAGAAGAAAGAAGAAGAAGAAGAAGAAGAAGAAGAAGAAGAAGAAGAAAAGAAGAAGAAGAGAAGAAAACAAAAGAGATGAACTATGAAGAAAGAAAGAAAGAAAGAAAGATCTTCAATACAAAGAAGGGGAGACAGAAAGGAACGAACGAATGAAGGGAAAGAGGAATATAGTAAGAACTTCAACATGAAGCATGCAAGTAAGAAAGAAAGAGAAACAACTTCAACACAAAGAAAGAAAGAAAGAAAGAAAGAAAGAAATAACTTCAACACAAAGAAAGAAAGAGAAAAAAAGACAGTAACAACTACATGACGAAAAAAAGAAAGAAAGAAAAACTACAGCTGGAAGAACGAAAGAAAGAAAAAAAGAAAGAGGGAAAGAAAGTAAGTAACAACTTCAATAGAAAGAAAGAAAGAAAGTGGGAAAGAAAGTAACAACTTCAATACAAAGAAAGAAAGAAAAAATTGAAAGAAAGGAAAAAAAAAAAGACAAACTACAGCTGGAAGAAAGAAAGAAAGAGGGAAAGAAAGAAAGTAACAATTTGATACAAAAAAAGAAAGAAAGAAAAAATGAAGGAAAGGAAGGAAGAATACAGTAACACCTTCAACATGAAACAAGTAAGATATATATATATATATATATATATATATATATATTAGTCACTTTTACATGTTTTTTTTTAATCGTTCCAAGGGCTCCAACTATAATGGGTATCACCTTCACCTTCATTTTTTCAGCTCTCCATCAAAGCCCTGGTATTTGTCGTGCTTTTCGCTGTCTTTTATTTTCAGTCTATTGTCCTCAGAAATGATAGGATCTAGTAGATGACAAGATCATTTTTTCTTTAGTTTTTTTTGTTTTGTTTTGTTTTTTTGTTGTTTTTTTTTGGAGGGGGTAATCTCCCACCGGGTCTTTATCCAAGAAATAGAGTGAGAAAGATTGTGATTATATGGATTCTACCTTCCCTCCATACATTACTTTTTTCATTATGATCATCCTCAGTTCATGCTGGTAGCACAGATTTCCATGAATCTCTCCAACCTCCCGTCCCTATTAGTAATCACACCTGGAAGGTCCTACGTACGGTATCCAGTATCTGCTCATATATATATATATATATATATATATTGGTTAGGAGGTTGATTTAGAAGGCTATCACAATGCAGTTTGGAATAAATAATAAAAAATAATAATACGGTAACAATGGTGTTGTGTGTTGACCATTGTTACCGTATTATCATTTTTTATTTATTCCAAATTGCATTGTGATAGCCTTCTAAATCAACCTCCTAACCAATACATACACAATGCTTCAAGCAAATTATGAAACTCTCTATATATATATATATATATATATATATATATATATATATATATATATATATGCTGGTTGTCCTTCATTAATGTATTACTGTGTAGGCGTCCTCAAGACAACTTCCCTTATAAGTTGTATCTACGCAATCTCAATACTAGAGAACCCCTCTTCCTCCTTATTTTCTTGACCCAGACTGTCTGTATATCATCTCTCGGGTGTAAGGCCTTATGCGTCGTTATCAATTTCCTTTTCCTGTGGTTTATTTGATTGAGTTCCTTCCTTGTCCATTTAAAAAATGGTACATAGTATCTTACTAGGTGAATTGCCCCGGTATCTATTTCTTTTGACGATATTTCTGCTACAGAAGTTTGTTTCGAGAAGTTTTCTTGTTCTTTTGAATTAATCTTTTCCTACTTTTTATTTTATTTCATCTGTGTTTGTTTGATGGTGTCCATTTCCGATATTCCCAAGTACTTTTAATTTCCTATTTCTCCAAGTGTTCTTATACTTTTCTGATTTGCTGCTTCTATTCCTTCCGTCGTTTTTTTCTTTTTACCCTTTTCTACCTTATGCGCATGTCACAATTTTCCTTCCAACATTCCATTCGTATATCCTGGCTGTACATTCGTTTAGTCTCTACAAGGTTTTCTATTTTTTTTGTCAATTATCTTCATGTCCTCCATTACTGTGAGGTTTTCACATAAGTATGTGCTGGTGGTCTTCACTGGGGTATGGATGACACCAAGTCTCCTCAGATTTCCAGGACTCTTCTGAGTATTGTGGCCGATCTTAACAATGTGTTTGTCTGGATGGTCCCTGTTGGATTATCTAATTCTATAGTTATTTAGTAAGCTTAGCTTAGATGCGGCACGGGGCCTGAAATATGGGGCTCTCAATGAGAACCGAACTCACTAATAATGGTCTGCGAATCTAGATTGTAAACTTTTACACCAGTTATCTAATGTTATAAGATGTACGCAAAATCGGTACTCATATTTATGAACGTTCCCAACATAAGCAGGCACTTCTGGTAAAAATTGGCCAATGAGAGACGAGGACAGAGAGCATGTAAGCTCGTTTGGAACTGTCCTCAAATCAACTACTGGTTTAAATTTCTGTCGGCAATTCTATCTTTTTGATTACCATTTGAACCCCCTGGATTCCGTGAACAACTACACCCCTTGGACTATTACAAGGAATCTGCAAACTAGGATTAACCAACTGAATTCTTTGAACAACAGAAAAACTGAACCCCTACAATTGATACGAGGATTTTAAGTCTTGATTTTTCCTCTTGAAGAATAATCAAAGTTCCAATTACCGTCGAATTGGGAAGACATGGCAACAAACGGTTGTAACCCAATACAAACCCAATTAGTTTTATGAATACCCTGTCATTCTGCAGTAGACTTTGCAACTATTCGGGTTTGTATTGGGTTAGAATCGTTTGTTGCCATGTTTTCCCAATTCGACGGTAATTGGAACTTTGATTATTCTTCACCTCTGAGGTTCAACTCTCCAGTCTTTTTTTTTTTTTTCAAATCTCTTGCGAACCATTTCAAGCGAACCACATACAATTGATACTATCTTTACTCTCCTGTCCACAATTTTCTGGGGTTTTTTTTTGTTTTTTTAGTTTTCTGGAAGTTGGT
>CM042159.1:36485427-36492927 GCA_023376005.1 Doryteuthis pealeii | reverse complement strand
GAGAGAAAGAGAGACACTTAGATTGGCAGAGACAAAGAGAGAGAGATATATATATATATACACAGGTAGAGTATGAGAGAGATAAACAATCAGAATTTCAGAAGTAGAGAGAGAGAATGCGAGAGAGTTAAGCAGCTTTGTGTAATGCACTGTTATCATTCTGCTTTCATTACTCTCATATCCACTAACACCCGGGATTGCAGTATATTATGGCCAATTTATAGCTGAAATAGAACAAAATTAGTTGTAAAAATGTGTTTAAAAAATTGGGATTTTGGAAAAAAGTGGAAAAAATATTCAACCGAATAAGTTGTATCAATGAATGAATATAAAATAACGTTTGTAGAACCGGTCTAGAAAACCGATATAGTCAGAGTATATATATATATATATATATAAAGTAAAAGTAAAGTCTTCGGGGCGGCCTAAAGTCGGTATCTGCCAATCAGCGAGGGAGTCTATCCCCTTTTCACTAGCGATAGACCAAGGAGATTGTTTTGGCATCTGAGGTGGAGCGCCACACCTACCATCAGCTCCTTACTTTACCGTACAGATCCCTGTGCTACTCATACGCTGAGTTAGCGAGGACCGGAATCGAACTAGGAACCATATGGTTTCTAGCCGAACGCTCCACCGACTGAGCTAACCCGGCCATATATATATATATATATATATATATATATAATATATATATAAAATTTGCAATCGTGTGTAAAACTTGAAAAGCACCGGACGAAAGGACCCTTGTTTTATTAATAAACAACCTTTTTCCACTCCTTTCCTCCTTTTAGTCTTCCATTCAGTATCATTGTGTAGATTCCTATATGCTATAATGATAGCCTCTTTAACATATTATATAAATTTGCCTGTACCAACAATTTTATATATAATATATATATATATATATATATATATATATATATATATATAGTGTTTGTGTGTGTATAAGAAATAATCTACTCGAGTTTCACCATAAGGATCTTCAAGTTAAAATCCACTGAATTAATCAAGATATTTATTAATTACAGTTAATTGAGGGAGTTCATGAACATGACCTCCCGTAATTAAGCAGGTTATTTCTGTACACAATATAATAATAAATCCGCTCTACTTACGTATTGAGCAGTTTATATTTGTTATAACGCTGACTTATCTAACATTCATACCAACCAAATATTGAGACCAACCCAATATTTTTTACCGGTAAGTCATTCCTTTTATATATATATATATATATATATAAGGATTTCGCAAATTGTGTCACATCCTACCCATGCCGAACCTACCATGTATTTACGAAGTATTTTTCTAATGCATCTCTCATTAGCCTCTACATGTTCTTTCGTTATTTGATGGGATTTGAAACTGATTATTTCTTTCTTTAATTGCAGGTTGAAATGCGTGGCCTTTCGGGCAATATAAAATTAACAAATGGCCGAAGAATGGATTTTTCATTGGATATTTTGCAATTAAAAGAAAGTGGATTGCGTAAAGTAAGTGTTATTGATTTTTTTTAAAATATTCATTCAATCAAATAAATAATAATCGATATAAGATTTTGATATCTAACTTATTTTAGCTTGAGTTTTCTTTTGTTTTTGTTTTTCGTTTTTTTTGTTGGTGTTTTTTGGTGTTTTTTTCTTCCCCTTTAATTTATAGTTTTAGGGTTTGCGTCTCTTTTTCGTAACAGAAACCTATATAATTACTAGCAACGGCTACCAAGCGTCCCCTGGGTAGAGGGGGATTTTTTAAAGTTAATCCCGCAGATCCATTATTACTGAATCATGAGTTGAATCCCCGTGGGATGCCCCATTTAAATCCCTATGTAAAAAAAAAATAGACCATTGATCCAGCTACTCTGAAAAGAAATGTTAATGTCTACTATCTAAAACATTAAATGGAAAAAATCCATGCCGTTATCATTTAAATTTTATTTTTTAATTATCTTCACGAATATAATTCAAATCTTTATTACTTTTGCTCAAAAACCAAGCCCTGGTGATATTTAATATATATATATATATATATATATATATATTTACTTTGTCGTTAATTGTTTTATTTTCGAAGTTTCCTCCGGACATACACATAAACACAAGTGCCCTTTATACATGTATAGATTGCCATTCTTTTAAAGTTTGAATTAAGATTTTAATAACAACGATCTATTATATTGGCCACTATAATAATAATCGATAAAAGATTTTGATATCTAACTTATTTTAGCTTGAGTTTTCTTTTGTTTTTTGTTGATTTTTTTTGTTTGTTTTGTTTGTTGTTTTTTTTCTTCCACTTTCCTCTTGAACAAAAACGACCTATTATATTGGCCATTTTATTTTTTCTTTGGTAAATAACTAAACAGTCCACTTTGCAAAAACATTCTCGACCTTTTTTTAACTATTTGCCTAGCAAATTTCCTCCACAACTTTACCGGGTATTCTTAGTATTTTTTACGTGGGATATTTCAAAGTTCACTATCTATTCACTTCAGAAATCATTCTATTCAAATAACGTCCTATCATTTGTAATCACAGCCCTTCTGTCATTTATAAGGAACTAAGCAGAGCCGCTGCAGTGGTTTAAAGTTGACAAAGAGATAAATGGACATGGGAGGAAGTCAGACAGATAAATCCAAGGATATGAAAATTGATGACGATGCACAAGGCCTTCCTCTCGGAAGATGACATGGACAGACAGTACGTGTAAAGAAAAGAGGATACTAATGAAGAATAGCGCGCAAGATACTATCATTAGATAACGTATAACAAATATTAAATTTCGTTACATTTCACGGAAATACCCAAAATCTTTAGATGATAGGATTTGGTTATTGTCAGTGTAAGGATTAGTTTTAGTGTTAGGGTCAGTGTTAGGGTTACAGTTAGTGTCCTGGTTAGGGGCTACTTCGGGAGTTTCCGTAGTCTAATGCATTTTATAAGAAAAGAATGTACTAATGCAGAATAGCACGCAAGACATATCATTAGATTGCGTATAAAATGCATTAGATTTAATTACATTTCTCGGAAATACCCAAAGTCTTTGAGACGATAGGATTTGGGTTAGGGTTATTGTCAGTGTTAAGGTCATTGTTAGGGTTAGTGTTAAGTTTCAGGTTAGGCTACTTCGGGAGTTTCCGTAATCTAATGCTTTTTAAACGTAAAATCCGATTCTAATGATATCAGTTGTTTTCTCATTGGTTATTGTTTCGACGTTTTGTTTAGGATCGAACGCAGCATTCTTCTGCAGCTCCCATCTAGTTTATTCTCTAGGCGCTTCGTCAGGGTCCAAGCTGTACATGGTGCAGCTGTGCAGCAACTGTACGGTCACCTGTCGCATATCACCCAAACCACCCGAGTAAGACGAACAAGACACGCAGGACACTGCTGGAGCAGCAAGGACGAACTCATAAGTGACGTCCTCCTCTGGAAGCCAGCTCATGGGCATGCCAGTGTGGGCCGTCCAGTAAATACGTACATTGAGCAGCTCTGTGTGGATACTGGATGCTATGCAGAGAATTTGCCGAGAACAATGAGGGATAGGGGCGGTTGGAGAGGGATTATCATGGATATCCATGCTAATAGCGAGATGATGATGATGATGAATGATATCATCTCTTGCGCACTATTCTGCATTTGTTCTGAAAAGAAAGAGGAAGAAGGCTTGTCAGGATTTAGCAGTGCGTAGATGCAACAAATCAGAGACTCTAGAGGCAATATACAAAAAACAAAAAAAAAAAAAAAGAGAACAATAAAAGACAAATTGTAGAAATCAGTAACAGAAATATCAACAGAAATAATATTAGGAGCAACATCGCAACAGAATCTAGAAAACAAAAATGGGAAGAAGAAAAAGAAAAAAACATTGTGGAACCTTCTAGCGATAAACATAGGAAATTGCAGCCAGGATTTACCTGGATATGGCTAAGAAGGGAAAAAAAAACTTCAAGTGTGTTTTAGATTAAATAAATGCATGATTGGGCCCTGTCTGATCGAGAGGCACAAATAAGGAAATTGACATTAAAATAGTTGCCCAAAATATAACATTCACTTGAATTATGTGGCTGCATATATTTTCTTTGAGGACAATCCAAGAAATATTCGTGTATTTGTTTTTCCCAGATACGCCAGATATGTTCAGCAAAATTGGAAGCTTTCCGTCAACGATTTTTTATGGAAATCAAAGAAAAACAATTTTTGGCAAAAACAACGTGCCTCCGCAAAGGCAAAGACTGGGGCTATTTGCCTAGTCCGGTTTAATTCTGTTGGAAGAGCACCCACATAGAAACACAAGGTTCCTGGTTCGATACTGGTCTCCGATAACTCAGCGCATGAGTAGCACAGATTGGGTAATCTGATTTTACGGTGAGCTGACGTTAGGAGTTGCGCTCTATACTCTAGCACTAGTGAAAAAGGGATTGATTCACCCACTGTCACCTGTGGACTGGCTGCGACCAAGGAAGCGGAGTTAGAGCTAGACTAACCAACTACAACATTACTATTACTGGATTTGAACTCTGGTCGACGAGTCCCCATGATTTTAACCATTACACCACGCGCTTCCTACGAAGATGTATATATGCAGCTGGGCTGTACAATACACCTACTGCACTTTAACAGAGAGGGGTCACCAGTTGACCGTTGGTGGCGACTCACAATGCTTAATTATAGAAGCTTGGTTTCAGAGCAGTCCATGACATGCAACACTTCATTTAGGGATTTAGGCTCTACGGACGATCGGAGAGGCCACCACCTCCGATTAATCGACTACTTATGCCAGGCCCGAGCACCTAATTTCCCTTATAGCAAACCCCAACCCTTTTTATCACATGTGCTAGAAGGTGGTGGTTGATGGTCTTAGTTTCGTGTGTATGATGTTAAACTTCACCTAGTTGTAAAATTTCAATTCTGGAACTATGCAATGTGTGGATATGCATTCATCACCATTGACCCCAAGTCCACTTTCCCCCGGAGTGGTAGTAACATGGGTTAAATAGATCAAACACGAGTTTTAACAAAATTCTAAAAAAGAATTGAGTTTTAAAAAAATTGAATACCCAACAAGAATGAATAAAACAGAACACCTTCGGCATAAAATAACCCATCTCATGACTGAGCTGAACACGCCCTTTAACAAACACATTTAATTTCTGGGGAGAGATTTCATCTTCATAATACCTCACTACATTATGACAAAAGCCACTTTGCAGGTTTAATCAATATGAGTTTGATCATGTGTACATAACACGTGATCAGCAATGAAAAATTGCGGGGTGGTGGTGGTAGTGGAGATCTTCTGCTCATTTTACCTCAGCAGGAATTTCAAAACATCCATTGTTTAAGAATTACAAAAGAACTGAAACTGAATACATCTTAACTCTTTGCCTACTTTAAGCCGCTCAGATCGACTCTCCCACTACTGCATGCAAGTACAAAAACCGAGAGGCTCGAACCGATAAATCGGTCATGTCAAGCTGGAGCAACCATATGATTGTGCCGAACATATTCTTCATTTGATCTAATGACAAGCACCAAATTCTTTTTATCATATGGGTGCTATAAGGCACTGACTGAAGGTCTCCAACCAGTTTATTAATTTTAACCAATTTATTAATGCACAAGAAATTAATGAAAATTAATTCATACCCTTCCAGAAAATTAACGTAATAGGCAGATTGGATATTGGGTTTGTTTACAACGGTATAGGGTCAAATCTGTGTGCTATAGTGGCTAACACTAAGTAACTTCTATCCTAACATTATCTGGCTGAACTTGCCCAAAGGTGTCAAAATTAGGGTGACCCAGAAAAAAATAGAACCCGCAAATTTCGTAATAAAACTGTTAAGTTTAACTATGGCGCTCTAGGGGTTAGAGTTAGGGTTCGGATTAGGATTAGGGTTGGGGTTTAGGGTTAGTTTAATGGGGAAAGGAATAAATAATTTGGGTTCTGTTTTTTTCTGCCCCCCCCTGTATACCGTTGACCCAGAAAAAACAGAACCCACAAATTTTGTAATAAAACTGTTAATTTTAACTAGGGGGGTTAGGCTTAAGCTTAGGTCGGGGTTGGGCTTTAAGGTTAGTTTATGGGAAAACAAATAAATAATTGGTGTTCTGTTTTTTCTGGGTCAATCTAATTTTGACACCTTTGTGCAAGTTCAGCCCATTATCTATAAAGAGACTATAAAGAAAGTACTTTTTGATTACATGAAAGTTCAAATAGGAAACTTCAAATGTTAACTTGTAAGTTTCTGAGGTATATTAGATAATTACTTAGTACATAATAGATATATATATAGGGCAAGTTCGTTAATATATTCTCTTTAAGATTAACCAGTGTAAGTATATATATATATTATATATATATATATATGTGTGTGTGTGTGCGTGTGTGTGTGTGTGTGTGTGTGTATGGAGGTTCTGGTTTCTGAGGGATATTAGATAATTGCTTAATACAGAATAGATGCCGATATAGACAGGTTCATTAATATATTCTCTATAAGCTTATCCAGTGAAAGTATATATATTATATATATATATATATATATATATATATATATATATATATATATATGGTTTCTGGTTGATGAAATGCAGATAAAATGAACAGAGGGAATTGCAGACATTACTGAGTTATTGCAGGTGTTAAAATGAAGACCATTCTGTTTAAGGCACTGCTGATAACGCGAAAGTATATAATTGCAAACTTTAACTATCGTTTCCATCGGTATTTTTGGTGCTTTCTGTTTAAAATCATTTTATGTTGATGGTTTTCTATGAAAAAGTTAAATGCCTCAAATAGATGCCACGATTGCATCTACTGAGTAGCTAAAAACTCCCATGTTATGGATGTACTACTTAAACTTATCACAGATTACTGTGGTGCTGTAAATTACACTGGTTTCCAAAGAAATTTAGGCAAGCACAAAAATAGCTGTTTTAACCGAATTTGGGGGTACTGAGTTCAGATTTGAAATCCATTTTTACTCATCACCTCTAGTTTTTTTTAGATAAGCATACTGTACAGTTTGTACACGTACTATACATAAAGGCGTATATGCATTCAGGGTAAATTTCTAATATTTTGTGACTTATGTCTTCTTTTTTAGTTATTATGCAATAAATGTAAGTGATAGCATTGCATATATATATATATAGCTATATATTAAGACGGATTTTGGCAGTTAAGCGTAGCCAACACGTCTCAATCAACAGCCAGTAGTGCACTGGCAATCAGCGCAGAAGGTTGTCATCCCCCACAGCGCAGGAGGAAGGTGTCCCTCGACAATTGTGTTACACAATCTTTTGGGTATATATTTGTATTACAATTTCCAACGACGCACATTTTATAGCTTTACATTTGATTTAATTTTACTCTTGCGTGACATCCCGGAGGCAAAACACATTTCTAACTGTCTGCGGTACTATGAATTGTGTACATTGTGTCATCCAAGTATATTTATTCCGTAAATGTTCTTTATCTATCCTGTTTTATCTGTAATAAGCT
>CM042159.1:36470427-36482927 GCA_023376005.1 Doryteuthis pealeii | reverse complement strand
TATATATATATAAAATAGACTCTCCCGTCGATTTTCGGCGTATGAGGGTTCATACACACAATGAACCCCCACACAGTGATTTGTTTATAGAGGTGAAGGCTTGTGTTGGACCATCCACGCTTTTTGGCACACTCGATAGGAAAGAATTGGTGCATCAAGGGTTGCCACAAACCCAATCAACGACCAACCTCAGCTATGGGTTAAATAGTAGGGCAATCTGGGTCCTTCAGCCTTGGGTAGGTAACCAGTCTAGGAGAGGGTTAACTCTTAATATATATTATATATATATATATATATATATATATATATATATAATTATGTCGGTCACATCAGTGATTATCTAGTGTAGTTAACTGTGTACCGACTTATGGAAAACTTCATTGCCAATATTTTCTTAGACAACTGATACACCAGAGAGAATTTCAAGTGGGGTACCAATAAAGATTGTGAAAAACTCTCTCCCAACCGAAAAGGACATTAAACCCCGTACGTACGCACGTTCATATATATATATCAATAAAGATGGAAAAAGAAGTAAAAATAATTCCGAGAAATAATAGTAATAATAATAGAAATATAAGAATTAAAAAAAAGAAATAAGATAACGAAATAAGAGTTGAGTCTGACGTCAAAAGCTGGAACCAAAATATATGCGATATTTCCCAGGTGGCAAAACTTGTTTTAAGAACTTGGTTAATTTATCAAATAGCTACTGACGATGGTTAGCGAACAATAATTTTTCCCGCTCTTTCTAAAACACATTACTATTTTAGCGGGAAATAACATCCCAATGGCGCCGTCATAGCTGCGACCTTTTTTTTTTTTTTGTTTCTCTTTTCTTTTTCATTCATATTGAAACAATTTGTTAACTTATTTGAGTAAGTTCTCTCACTGAGATAGGATGATTGATTTTTTAAAAAAAAGACATTTGACGCTTGTTTCTTGTTTAAATGTGTTTGTTTGTTTGTTGTTTTTTAGTAAAAATGACTAAAAATTGTTTTTTGTTGATTTGTCAGTTTTTGAAATTAGTAAGCACCGTGGCTACAGACGAGAGTGAGTAAAGCAAGTTTTTTTTTACCCCTGGGAAGGTCTTATTCTGGAACGAACGTTTAAACTGATTCGGTATTAGTCGTCGTTCCCCGTTATCATTTAAGCGAATGTGTCCAACTTTTCGTAAAAGAACAGTAACACCCAATCGAATCCGGTTATATAGAAAAGGACAAACAATAATAACAATGTATATAAGTAAGTAAAGTCGTCGGGGCGGCCTAATGTCAGTATCAGCCAGACAGCGAGGGAGTATATCCCTTTTCACTAGCGCAAGACCAAGGAGATTATTTGGGCATCTGAGGTGGAGCGCCACACCTACCATCAGCTCCTTACTTTACCGCATAGATCCCTGTGCTACTCATACGCTGAGTTGGCGGGGCCAGTATCGAACCAAAGAACCTTTAGATTCCTAGCCGAACACTCTACCGTTCTAGCCCCTTTCACTAGCGCAAGACCAAGGAGATTATTTGGGCATCTGAGGTGGAGCGCCACACCAACTATCAGCTCGTTACTTTACCGCACAGATCCCTGTGCTACTCATACGCTGAGTTGGCGGGGGCCAGTATCGAATCATGAACCTTTAGATTCCTTGCCGAACACTCTACTAACTGAGCTAAACCGACCCTAAATATCTAATTGTATCTAATTCATGTTTTTTTAAAAAAAGGTTATTCCTCCTGTCTCTGTTGGGAGCTTTTGTTTGTATTTGTTTAGGTAGACAATGACACTAATTTAATCTAATAACCAAAACAAATAAATGAGTGAGTCAAATGTTTTGCAATATTTCCATCCGTGCTAGTTTCTAGATATAAAATCCAAGCACTTGTTTCACTTTGAAAGAACATGATTTGAAATTCGAAATCTGGCGTTCCTGTTTAAAAAGAAAAACAAACAAATTCTAATTTTTTTTTTCAAAAGAAATAACATTAATAATCTTCATACCATGACTGCTATTTACACAGTAGCATTGCAACCAACAAAGCCTTCATCAGATGATGACTCTGGGTTCAAGCATGGTTTCGGTGCCGAAGCATAATTACCACTAACCCAGAGCGCCCCAGCAGTGTCTCACGATACCACAAGACTTTGTCGGTTCGATGTCACAATGTAGGATTGCCATATCCATGCTGATGCGGTTAGAGCTTTCTCCTGGATCTTTTTTATGTATTTCCTCTTGTCTGGTGGAGAAAGTCCAAGTTTAAACAAAAATGCCAAGGTTTAGTTGGTAATAAATCCCCGGCATCCGACTTTATCCGACTGTTATCCATCCGTTTCTGACGCATTGTTCACGTAGGTCTTCATATTTTTCCAACTTACGCTGATGTGCCCAATCAAGATTTTCTTCAAATGGAACCGTCGATTCAACGATAAAAATTGTCTTTTGATTAACAGATTATTTGAAGTGAGCACATGCGTGCACTCGCTCCAAACAAACTTTTTATTTATTCGGAAATGAAAAGTTTGTCTTTTGATTAACAGACCAAATGACAATATCAGGACGCTGGGCCGTTAACGTTATTTAAGTTGGAAAAACGAGTTGATGTTCCAAGTCGCATTGCATGCGACTTGGAACATAAACTCGTTTTTTTCCAATTTAAATAACGTGCGTCAAGTAATAAACAGCTCCTTGTGACTATACAACCTGCGTGTATTGTTTATGAACTAACGATGACTACTACTAACGATGACAACTACTACAACTTGAGTTGGCCTATACGACAAACCCCGTTCTTGTACCGTGACCATCATTATGCTACACTGTTACATTATAGTAAGTGAGTTCGAACTCCAGTCGTACTATTACTTTCACTTTCGGATATATATATATATATATATATATATATATATATATATATATATATATATATATATATAGTCGGTAGAGCGTTCGCCTAGGAACCACAAGGTTCCTGTTTCGATACCGGCACTCGCAAACTCAATGTATGAGAAGCACAGTGATCTGTGCGATAAAGTGAGGAGCTAATGGTAGGTATGGCGCTCCACCTCAGATACAAAACTATCTCCTTGGTCTAGCGCTAGGGAAAGGGGGATATACTCCCTCGCTGGCTGGCTGATACCGACATTAGGCCACTCCGACGACAACTTACTTAGTACAAAGTAAGGATGACTTTGGCAGTAAATAACCCGCGAAGGTTGATAACCATTATTTTCAGCGATTTCAAACGCTAATATGCCTATTAATATACTTAGTAAGTCATCGATGTCATCTTAGATTTTAGTATTTGGAAAGTTTTTTCCTGGAATCAATGCCGTTCGAACTGTAATCCCAATAATTAGAAAAACGGGTGAACTAGCGACTGCCCCTTTCTTGTTCTCAGCTTGTTTACAGTTAAAAACATACGAAGATCGCCAGTAGATTGACATATTTGTATTAGGTGAATAGTTAGAGTAGGCCAAAATAGTCCCGCTGAAATGACCGAAGGGAATACACGCCGCTGCTGAGGTTGTTTTCGACCAACATCTTACTGGACAAAAATTACTTCCAAAGCGATATAAAGTCATGGGATGAAGAGAAGAACGTAAAAAAGATAAGACACTATGAAACTAAAATACTGTACTTATATATATATATATGTGTGTGTGTGTAAAATGAAACTGGAAGTGAATCCGACAGTATGTTGAAAAAATGAATAAAGGAAAGAAAGTATAAAATAGATAATATAGGATATGTTAATCAATATTATTTACACGTGTTTCGGTCAGGAGTTTATCCATGTGTACATTATTCAAACTTTTACTATTTTTAAATAATCAAATGAAATAATAATAATAGAAAATAATAGAAATGTTCCACAAACAAAGAAAATTCGACCTTCATCAGAGTAAATCCTTATTTGAAAATATAAGATATTTTCATTTTTACAGTATTGTGTGTTTTCATATCCTTTTATCTATACTTATAGCGTCAGATTCATTTCCTTACTCTTAACTTATATATATATATATATATATATGTGTGTGTGTGTGTGTGTGTGTGTGTGTGTAAAAATGGAAAAGGAATTGAATCCGACAATATGAGGAAAAATGAGTAAAGAAAAGTAATGTAGATGGATAAAATGAATTTAATCAATATCACATTAATCGATATCACTTACACATATGTTTCGGTCAGTTTTCACACACATAAGCTGACCGAAAACACATGTGTAAGTGATATCGATTAAATTCATTTTATCCATTTACATTTCTTTTCTTTACTCATTTTTCCTCTATATATATATATATATATTATATATATATATATATATATATATATATATATAAGTTAAGAGTAAGGAAATGAATCCGATGGTGTAAGTATATTTTAATTTTAACAGCATTGTGTGTTTTCATATCCTTTTATCTATACCTATATATATATATATATCTATATATATATATATATATATATATATATGTGTGTGTCTTTTTTATGTTGAAGTCGGGCGTTATTATGAAGCATTAAAAACTAAAGAAATAAAAAAATAAAATATATATATAGCAACAGTATTTTAGTTTTATAACGACATTGTATATATATATATATATATATTAGTATAATGATGTATATAGAAATGACCTACTTAAGTTTCACCAAAAAGGATCATCAGGTTAATTGTAATAATTCATCAAAATATTGATTAATTACAGGCAATTGCGGAAGAGAATAATACAATTATAAATGTTTTATTCCCTTACGCAATTACCAGTAAGTAATCAATATCTTGATAATTCATTACAAATAAACCCAATGATCATTTTTGGTGAAAATAAGTACGTTATTTCTATACATACCTTTATACCAAATCCGTTCTTCTAACGTATTGAGCACTTTATATTCTTTATAACCATATATATATATATATATATATATATATATATATATATATATAATATATATATATATATATATATATATATATATATATATATATATATATTGGAAAGGCGTGGCATAATGGTTAGAGTCGTGGGAAAATGGACTTGTCGACCCGAGTTCTAATCCCAGATAAGGCTGTTTGCATTTCACATAATGCTAATACCCTTGGTAAAGTTATGAATCTATATATTCTCCCTCAAGCTATGGGTAAAATAGTAGGGCAGACTGGGCTCTTTAACCTTGGGTAGGTAGCCAGTCTAGGAGAGGGAAAACTCTGAATTCAAAATTCCTGAGGTCAGTCATTGATTGTGTTTGTGGCATTCGTGCACCAATTCTTTCTTATCGACTGTGCCAAAAAGTGCGGTTGGTCCAACACAAGGCTTCACCATTATAAACAAATCACTGTGTGGGTTGTTCATTGTATTGACCCTCATGCGTCGAAATCGACGAGAGAGTCCATAATAATAATAATAATAGTAATAATAATATATATATATATATATATATATATATATATACAGAGATTGATTTTTTCTCGGTTTGTTTACGCTTTACATTTAAACCGATTTGCACGCCTAATTCATTTAATTATAATTAATTAATTAACAAATTAGGTATGACTTTAATTAAGCACATAATCTCCCAAAAATTGTCGGCTATAGCCATTTAAACACATTGTTTGTCCACTTCATATATACATATATATATATACACACACACACACACACACACACACACACATATATATATATATATATATATATATATAATATATATATATAACGTGCTCTACCTCAGTGACTTAATTTCAAAGGCAATCAAGGAATATTTATGTATGAATCCAAAACCTATTCACGTGTAAGCCGATAAAATATGGAACATGTGCGTCTACCTTGAAGAAAGAACGACGAAATACAAAAGCTAAATATGGGAAGAATTCGTCTTGTTGCGTGCAAGACAGAAAAACCAGGAACAGTACTAAAAAAAGTGTGCCTGTGTATGTGTGCGTGCGAGTGTTTGCTGGGGTGGTGGGAACATACAAATAAAAATAGGACAACTAGGAAGAATAGCGTGCGTGAAGGGGAGTCAGAGAAGCAACAATGGAGGCGACACTGGTTAATTGTGACTTGCTTCACTTGGAGAGCCCTAGAAAAACAACTTTTTATTAGTTACCAAATGTTCTGGTCAGTGGATATCTCATACTCTCCAGCAAAACAGGAAAACATGTTTGTTACCGGTAATAGCTTCTGAAACTGCCATCGGTTCTCCCAAGTATTTTCTCTTTATTGACCACCGTTCAGAAATAAACCATTGGCTCTGTCACCCACGATACTATCAGAGACAATGAATTAAACATTAATAATTCTCCTGTGCCTTTAGGGCATCTTTATTGATCTGTTGCTCTGTTCTCTGTTGGATGTGAGCCAAGAAAACTCACAACCTTGACATTTTCTAATATGCTGCGTTTTAAAGCCTGTTTATAAGATGCCTGTGTATTAATATGGGTTTATTACTAATTTTATTACTAATTACTATCCGCTTTTTATAACAACATTCTGTGAAAATATATGATTATATATAATTAAATTATCATACTAGGATATTTACACTGGTCCCTAGAAGGATCCGTAGATATCACATTGCATGATGATTTAATTATTGAGATGTTTGATTTGTTTATTTTAGGGTTATTGCAAATACTTCATTACGTAAAAAGTACAATAACCTTGATTTTACTCTCTCTCTCTCTCTCTCTCTCTCTCTCTCTCTCTCTCTCTCTCTCTCTCGTCGTTTTTCTTTCTTTCCTTCTTTTCCTCTTTTCTTTATGTTCAATTGAAACAGGTTAAGGTTATCGCTTCCGCTTTCTTTATTTATTTCTTATGATATTTTTATGTGTCCTTTTTCTTTTCTTACTTTCTTTATATTAAAAACGAAATGGTCGTTTATCTGCGACAATATACAGTAAACTAGCAACATTTGTGGATATACCACAGTATGATAATTTAATTAATGAAACGTTTGATATGTTTACTTTGAAGTTATTGCTAAATAGTTCAATATGTAAAAAATACATTAATCCTGTTCTCTCTCTCTCTCTCTCTCTCTCTCTATATATATATATATATATATATATATATATATATATATATATACATACACACACACACATGCATACGTATATACATACAAATACCCCTCTGTCTCTCTGTCTCACTCCAATTTGTAATTTATTTTTACGTCGTTAAAATGTACAATTATAAATTCATAGCAGCAATATACATAAATATATACATAAGTACAAACGTCTCTCTCTCTCTCTCTCTCTCTCTCTCTCTCTCTCTCTCTCTCTCTCTCTCTCTCTCTCTCTCTCTCACACACACACACACACGCACACCCTCTTTTCTTTATGTTCGATTGAAAGGTTATGGTTATCGCTTCCACGCGCTGACCACCTTTCTATATTTACCCTACTTGTTATTTCTTATATTTTTCTGTGTAGCCCGTCTTTTTTATTCCCTTTCGTTATAATAAAACAGAAATGTTCCCTTATTTTGATGAGGTGACATCACTCATTAGAAATACAAATTCGGCGGATAAGCAACACTAGAAAATCAGGATTTACATTTTGGAATTTCATCTTGGACGATTTGAACGGTCTCATTTTTAACCAGGGCGTTTTGTAGGGTTATAACGGTCGTACTTTTAAGGAACACACATTGCACTCTAAAAGGCTATGATCAAGCAAAAAGAATGCTTTATTTTGATCTACGAGGCTTTTATCCACGATCCAAGTTTTCTTGTAAGGATATTCGCTTCAATTCGTTTGATAATATGCATCGCTATATATCTAGATTCGAAATCGCCTTGATTTTCTTCTCCTGTGTGTCGTTCTTTTTCTTGAAGCGAGGAGACTTCCCGTCGCGTAGTTTTATTAGATAATCTCTTATTATTATTTCCCTCGCTGGGAGTTTTTCGCACCATCGTAAGCTGATGGTCTTTCACTGGAGTCTGAGTGACAAAAAGTATTCTCATGTCTCCCAGACTTTGCTGAGTATTCTAGCCGATCTTAACAATGCTGTTGTCTGAAGGGCTCAATCTTTCCTCAAATTTCCAGTTCCCTGGTCTGTTTTCTAAACTTTTGGGGAGCGTTCCAAGTGCACCAACTCAAATTGGTATCACTTTCACCCTCGTAGTCCACAGTTTTTTTTTATCAATTCTCTGGCAAGGTCCAGGTAGATGTCTATATTAGACACTCTTTATTATTATTATGTTTCTTGCCCGCCCTTCAGCAAGGCTTAGAATACGCTGACTGTATAGACAGCAGCGGGGTAATTGAAAAACACATTTTAGACAGTAAAAAAAACGCCTTGTTATATTCGGCCTCATTATATTCATAATCACGATGTTTAAGTCACGTATTAGTCAAAGTAAAAGTGAAAGTACGCGTGGCCCATAAATTACCTGACAACATCATGTAATACAAAATGATGATTAGTGTTTTGAATAACAGTGTTATGTATGTGATTTTCCTTGTGCAAATTACGGTTTGGAACGGCGATAAATAGAAAATTAAAAGCTATGAATATAAAGCATTATTTAATCAGAGTACTCAGCGTCCAAATTAGCATACAAGTGCTATGTACTCAAGTAGTTAAACACAGTTTTTCGAAAAATATTTGACGTGACATCTAGGGACACAGTGTAAAAAGCGATGTTTATGTTTAAAAGGGATTTCAATATGTTCTGAGTGACACAATAAGCTATTCGTTCCCTAGACCACATATTTAAGTGCAATAATGCATCCAAGCACTCTACACGAACAGGATGCGACACACGGTCAATTGTTAAGCAATGTTTAACAGGTTTTAATTCAGATCTTTCATTCTTCTAGGGGTGACCAAAACTACGGCCGGCAGGCCGGATCTGGCCCACGAAGTCATTTTATCGAGTCCGCCGACGATACTGCTGGTATGGCATCAGTGTTTGGAACAAATTATGTATGCGAGCAAGCTTTTTCATATTTGAAATATGTGAAATAAACCCATCGAACAAAATTATCAAACATTTGAAAGCAATTCTCCTAATTGTATGTAGCAATTCCAAAACAAACATTGACGATATCTTGAAAAGCAAACTTCAGTTTCACAAATCTCACTAAACTTTTCTGCTAATGTTGCGTTCTTTTATAATGTTTTGAAAATAAATATGTTGGTTAAATTTATTTTTGTGCACCTTACGCCACTCATCCATGATTATAACATGTAAAGATAAATTTTGTTTTACATCGTTTTCTCAGCGCTTTCGTTCTGGCTAGCAAGTATTGAACACAATAATAATGGGACCCACGCTCGTTATTTTTTCAATTATCAGTGAAAAAGTTTGTCGATAACTTTTGGTGATATGGCAATTAGTCTAGGATCTAGACCGATATCAATTTTCAAGAGCCAAGTCGGTTCTACTATTTACCCATAACTAAAGGGAGAATAATTGGATTCAAACCTTTTCCAATGGTATTAGTGCTATATTAAATGCAAACAGTATTGTCCTGGATTTGAACTCTGTTCACCGTGCCCATTTTCTACGATGATAACCATTACACCATGAGCAATAATGCACATGACTGTGAGCGTAGCTGTTTGAGTTTATTTACCCAACCATCGCAGCAATTGAAGTCGGTGCTTTGGAACAGTCTCCAAGTAAGAAAAAAGTGAGAAAAAAGATTAGACCAATTGAAAATCAGAGGATAAATCGGATCTTACAAACAACATCACTATTACGATCGGTTATAATATTTCGAAGAGTCCTAGAGACCTGTGGAGACTTGCTGTCACTCATACTCCAGCAAATAAGAAAATAAGACGGGGTGTGAGAAAAATAGCGTTATAATTATCTTATCGAACCGGAAATGAGTAACACGAATTTCAGTCTATATATAAGTAAATCAAAGTCGACGGTGTGGCCTAATGTTGGTATCAGCCATACAACAAGGGAGCATGTCCCCTTTTTTATAATTCCTAGACCACGGAGATCTATTCCACGTTCCTTTCATCATACAAATAGCCTATCTCTATCGTCTCTATGGTGTAAATGCATTGTCATTATTTTTCTAGTCCTTTGGTCGATCTGTCTGAGTTCCTTTCGTGTCCATTATTATTATTATTATTATTATTATTATTATTAAAAGGCATAATCGTGACGATGTCCATGCTTCCATGTAGAATTGATGCTCAGGTCTACAATTTTAGGCGGCAAATTATATAGATGCTTAAACCGAAAAGTTTACATTTAATCTTACGAGTAGAACATTATGTACACGGATAAATGTTTTACATATTAAATAATATAGACATATGAACAAGAAGTTTTGTATCAGTGAATTATATTACGATCTTGCAGAGCTATCTGGTGTTGCCCGGGATTTACAAATTTAAAAATATTTTTTGTACATACATCTATTTTATACGAGAATTAAGTGATAAAATATCAATGGTAATTAAAGTTACGTTGATTATATAAAGGATAACAAAAGGGGGTGACACAGATAAAAGTAAGTAAACTCGTTGGGGTGGCCTAATATCGGTATCAGCTAGACAGTGAGGGAGTCTATCCCCTTTTCATTAGCATGTTACCAAGGAGATTCTGTTTGCCTCTGAGATAGCGCCACACCTGAATTGGCGAGGGTCGATATCGAACCAGGAACCTTGCTATTCTTAAGAATAAATTACAGGTTAACAAACAACACCATTGTTACCTTATTATTTTTTCTTTACACCTGCATTGGGATAGCCTTCAAAATCAACCTCCAAACCAATATATACACAATGTTTCAAGCAAAGTATAAAACTCTCTTATATATATATATGGCCGGTTTAGCTCAGTCGGTAGAGCGTTTGTCTAGAAACCACAAGGTTACTAGTTCGATATCCGCCCTCGCCAACTCAGCGTATGAGTAGCACAGGGATATGTGCGGTAAGGGAGCTGATGGTAGGGGTGGCGCTCCACCTCAGATGCTGAAAAAATAATCTCCTTGGTTTAGCGCTATTGAAAAGGGGATAGTCTCCCTCGCTGACTGGCTGATACCGACTTTAGGCCATCCCGTCGACTTTATATATATATATATGTGTCTCGAACATGTAATTTAAATTTCCATCGATCCTTTTCAGTTGTCCTTATTTCAACTATTCCATACAATTGAGGTTGCCAATTCCTTGAACTCATCGACACTCATAATGTATGCAGAGCAGACAGAACCTTACTTTTCTTACCGCTTCATTTCCATTCGTCTCTTTCCTAAATATAGATCATCTTTCATTGCCCTCTTCATTTTCTATGTAGAATTCCTTCATTTTCTTTCGCCCTTCGAGTTGTCTAATTTTAATATGTAATTATTATTCAACGCCTGACAATTTCGAAAAGAAGAATATGGAATATCAATTCATTGATGATGATCTATTCGCGTTTCTACAACAGGAAATTCTTGGTTCTAAGAAAAGCAAGCATGCAAGTGGACAGGTAGCACTGTTGGAATTAAATCAGAAAAATCATACAAATAAGAATTTACTCTGAGAGGAGGAATGCATTGGATACTACAGTCTTTACCTATATTTTCATATCTATGTGTTCATCGGTATCAACACGAGCATATCCTCCCACGTTTAAGTGTAGGTTTATTCAATTCTGTTTCTATCTATACACGTCATTTTCGTTCTAATACATATCCATCTATATCTTATTATAACGGAGATTGTATGTTTTTCTGTAACAGAAGCCATATTACTATTCGAGTTACAATTCTCCACAATTTTATTTAAACCTCAATAATTAATACAATTGTTTTACATTATTAATACTATTGGCCTTATCTGCATACTAATAACATGCAATTGTATTTATATATACAACAAAATAGCGGTTTACAGAGTGAACGGGGAGGATAATTTGCATATTGATATTAAATATTTAATTTTAATAAATATGTGCTTAGTATTATTGATTTTTAATTGTTTGGTTGTTTCTTAATGAATATGAGCGAAAATCACGGGGATAAATCTTAAAAGAAGTCCATTAACAAAAAAAAAAAAAAAATAACTGTAATTTTATTCTTTATTTCCTATTTAAACTAAATAGTTAGGAAAATTTACCAATAAAAGATGGGAGTGAAGGAAGTGTAAGTCTCAGTTGTTTTATTTCTCGATTTTACCACTCTCTGTTTCAAATCTTTTTATCTGTATTCTTATTTAGTTTTATGCGCCTTTCTAATTTAATATAATAACTTATTACATTGATATTTAAAAACTACAGTCGGAGGGTGCATATATTTGCTAGTACTTATAATGGATATTCGGTGTCTGTCTGTAAACAAAACTATGCACTGCTTACGTCACGATACATTCAGAAATTGCGTATGTTTGTCAATACGTATTTAATATATAGACAAAATCGTTAATACATAGATGTTTTTTTTTTATTAATGATGCTTTCTATGAAAATCTGAGGTAGTTTTGCCCCACGACAGCCTATATTATGCCTTTAAAATTCTGCAATGTGTCTTATATATCAGGTTAACATA
>CM042159.1:36445427-36462927 GCA_023376005.1 Doryteuthis pealeii | reverse complement strand
TCCGATACTGTATATGTACATGTATTTTTGTATAGCTCAATCGTTAGGGCACTTGACTAGAAATCGGAAGGTTCCTGGTTCGATACCGGCCCTCGGTACCAACTCGTATGAGATGCACGGGGATCTGTGCGGTAAAGTGATGAGCTGATGGTAGGTGTGGGGCTCCACCTCAGACGACAAAACAATCTCCCTGGTCTTGCGCAAGTAAAAAGGGGATAGACTCCCTCGCTGTGTGGCTTATACCGACTTTAGGTCACCCCGACGACTTTAGTTTTACTTTATATGTACGTGTATTTTTATGAAGGATATTTAGCAACGATTTTGATGCTACCAGCTAGACAGGAAAATTAGTCATAGGTGAATGCTTTATTCATGTGATTAGTAAACCGCTTCTACTTTCTAGATGAATCATTGCAGCTTGCCATTTTTCCCAAAATATCTGTAAAGGATATTTCAGAGGAGAGAGAGGATTCTTCGATTTTCTAAAATCATTAGTGCAAATTCAACATAAGCAAATGAAACCGTAATTTGAGCAGGGTTTCTTTTTTGTTACACCACTCTAAAGATTTTTGGATATAGTTATGGTAATTCACCACGCACGCACGCATGAACACTTCCAACTATATATAACAGCAGGCTCTACACTTCAGCAAGAGTAAATATTCAGCGGATAGCCGATAAGGCAGCCTCGCGTGTTACCTTTCATTTGTATATGTTTGTACAATTGTTCTTTGTCAGTATATTTGTTTAACTCATTTCCTCTTTGTGCCTTTATTATGGCCCTTAACCAGGTCACAACAGATACGTACTTGCTTCCTTTTTTTAAATACAACTAGCGGAACCAGTGGATATACCACAGTAATATATAATAATGTTTGTCTCTCTCGGCCCCATGAAAGAGGGTTTAAGAGGCAAACATTATCCTAGAGACGAGGAAATTAAATATTTAGTGTAGAAGTGGCTTAAAGAACAGTCAACAGAATTTTACGGGACAGGGATACATGCTCTCATTTGAAGGTGAATATGATGAGAAGTAGGGATGTGATTAACAGAGGAGCAGTTCATTGTGATCTATGATATATGTTCCTGTGTTGGTAATTATACCTGTCCTAAACAAAATGGGATTACTTTTTGACTCACCTATGTGAAGAAGTAGGGATGTGATCCACAGAGGACCAGCTTCATTTTGATGGATTATGCATGTTCCTGTGTTGGTAATTATACGTGTCCTAAACAAAATGGAATTAGGTTTTGACTCACCTATGTAAAGAAGTAGGGATGCGATCTACAGAGGACCAACTTCATTTTGATGTATGATGCATGTTCCTGTGTTGGTAATTATACCAGTCCTAAACAAAATGGTATTACTTTTTGACTCACCTATGTGAAGAAGTAGGGATGTGATCCACAGAGGACCAACTTCATTTTGATGTATGATGCATGTTCCTGTGTTGGTAATTATACGTGTCATAAACAAAATGGAATTAGTTTTTGACTAACCATCGTATATGAGAATACTTCATACTCCCCAGAAGTCCAGAACATTCTAACGTTATTCTCAGTGAAGATCCATAACTTTTATGGGAGCACGTTTATGACATAATTTCAAACAGTTTCCACATGTTTTCAATCCCGCTCAACATATTCTTTGAACCTCCCACAGGTGATTAAAAATTATGTTGCTATTGCTATGGGAGCATCTTTATGAAAAGAAGCAGGCAAAATTTTACATAAGAGGAAACTGCGAAACGAATTTCTCGTATATCAAGGTATCACCGTATTTATTGTTTACTCGCAAAGAGAAATGCATTTTTCTTTTTAGGCTTTTATATTTTAAAATTATAGATTTTAACTTTTTCTGAGGACTAAGAAAATGCTATGATTTCTTAGGATGTTCTTTTGTTTTTTTCTTTTCTTTATTTATTTATTTATTGTCTTTTTCATTGTTGCATTATTTTTTTTTTTTTGGCTACTCTCTCTTTCATTACCGTGTTAAGCGAGTCGTTGATTTCTCTCTTTTTTTAAAGCTAAATTCTTACGAGATAATAGATGCTGTCATCTAGCAGCGAAGCTCTAATTATAACTTAGAGACGGGCAGAATGTGATAATTCTTGCTAGAACTAATCAGTATGTTTCGCTAAGTGTGGGCAGAAAAGGCGATTATATTTTCCGATGCCTGTCAGCAATTTAACATCCTATATGATGTCGTTGATGAATAAACAAATAAAGAAATAATATGAAAATAAAATTTGATAAAATTTCATTTTCTATTATTACCAACTAGTAAAATAAAAAAACGCCTTCTGGGCGACGTAAAATGAATATTGCCTGTGGGGATGGGAGTTGAAAATTTAATATCAGAGAATTTGTATCATAAGTAAAGTACAATCATCAAATTTATTAAAGGAGTAAAAAATAAAATGAATTTATTAAAGGAGTAAAAATAAAACAATTTGAAATGGAAACTTAGTTCTGATAAATTTAAATATATATTAAAATAAAACAAACTATATATATATATATAGATAATACTATGTATTTATTTATTGAAACTTGTTTTAAAAACCAATGAGGACTGTCTAACATTGCATGCTCAAATTTTGAGTGAATTTATTCTATGTTATGCCGATTTTTGGTACTGTGACGTAAGCAGTGACGTAGTTTTTGTTACAGACAAAAACCGGAAGTGAATCTCAATTATAAATAGATATAAAGAGTAAATTGTTGTTAGAGTTAGCAAGGTTGTTTCTGAGATCATTACAACTGGAATCATTACAACTAGATTATCGATCATTCTCAAATCATTACAACTGGATGGATTATCGATCATGGAAAACTGATTTCACTGCCTTGTAATTAAATAGTACTCAATATAAAAAAAATAGAGTATGTATCTCTAAGTTAGTGTAGGCGCTTGGTAATTGGCAGTTTATTGTCAATGCGATTTTCAAAGTAGGTGGTTTGAAAATTGTATAGGAGAGAAACTGTTAGTTACCAAGATCCATTGATTTCATGTCCACGCTACCCTGAGGTATATATAATTATTTTTGGCAGCAGTTTTTCTTTTATGCAGGTTTTGTTTAACTCGACACAAAACAAAAACTGATTTATGATAGCAATAACAACAATTCAAATATTAAAAAAAACAGGACAGGACATGTTCAAATAGATACAATGTAACAATCACTTCACTCCCTGTCTGTTAATTCTAGCCTAAAACAATTTATTTCCTTAATAACTGATTTCTCAAAAATCTTATAATATTTAATTTAAATATAGATATAATTATATTCCGCGATTGTCTAGTCATTTTAAGCCATATAAAACGGGCCATTTTATACGCTATAATTTCATAGAGACCACACACCCGTAGTGTCCTTTTTGGAGTATAGTAAAATCCTTTCTTCTTCATTTAATAGCCACAGCCTACCTAGTAAGACTTTATTCGGTTATTTCCTATAACTCCGACATAAACAAAGGTGAACCGCTCTTGACTCACAACTTATTTATTTTCCCATTAAACTAACCCTAAACCCTAACCGTTTTCTTTTTTCCTAGTAGATCAATCAATCAATAAATAATTCATCAGTCAAGAGTGGTTCCCCTTTGTTTCTGTTGGAGTTGTAGGAAATAACCCTTTCTTCTGTATGACATTTATCTGTTATATGTTCTTTCAGTTGGACTTTGCTTAGACAATAATTTCTAGTTGATTGAACTCTTTGTCGGGATTTGCTCAGTATATATGTCTATGTAACATTTAAGAAAATGATAGACCCTAACTATCAATTCCCTTTCCAACAACGGGTACGAAGTCGGCAAAGTATATGCCTCGTTTGTAATAACTGTCTGTTCCTGTCCCTTATTGCAAATAAACATTTAAAAAAACAACAGTTATTTATCCTCAATAATTATTTCTCTCTCTTTGCCTCGTTTCAGGTTGGAGTCTGGAACTTAAATTCCGGAGCAAATTTTTCAATTCCTCAAATAGAACCAACGCCTCCGTTTGGAAACAAGACTATGGTGGTCACAACAATTTTGGTAAGACGTGTTCCCAACAAATCTTCATACTCTAATATTACAAATACATATCTATATCTATACTCCTCGTCGTTACTTTTATATGTTTTATTTAATCATTTCTTTATTTATTTATTCTATTTTTTGTCGTGTGTGTCCTATATTTGTCTCATTAATTCTAATTCAACTACAACGGGCATCTGTTTCACGATGCCAAACGATAAAGACTGAAGATATTTTCCGGTTCAACTCCATGTTAGTTTACATTAAGTTGATCCAGAAGATATATATATATATATTGTTTTCTTTTTGTTCTTTTTTGTTAAACAAAAAGAAAAAGTAAAAAGAAAACAATTGATTATAGATATTTACGGTTATTGATCAGTAATCAATATTATTGATCAATATGGCTTAATCGATATCATTAATCACTGAATAAGCAGTCGTAGTTGTGTTTATTCATGATCGTTTTCTGTTTTTATTCTAGTTGAGCAGATTATCTTTTTTTTTCTTCGTTTGCAATGGTTTGTAAATGAACAAATTCGTTTGACTATCATCGGTAATGTATACACACGTTTGTACTGATCTGTGTTCATATTCATTTTTATTTATGTAAATATAAAAGGATGTCTCTATTGTTTGTTGTATAGTGTTTGTTTGTTCCTTTGTATATGCGTGTATATGCATGGAGTTGACAGTGTGTTAGAATGATAATAATAACGAATGCTTGGAGAACTGATATTTTCAGATGTATCAATAAGAGAGACTGAATGGAACGCTTAACAGACTGATTTTTTTTTTAGTTTAGTAATTTCGTATTATCACGTGACCTCTTTATTGTTCTGAGACAGCTCAATAAGTTATCATATACTAACACTGAATATGCACCCTCCTGGCGTAAGTATCTAAGTTCTAATCCAATGGAATATATCAAATTAGAAACTCTGACACAATTAAATAAGAACGCATATAAAATGATTACTTTTATTTTAATTATATTTTAATTGGTTTCTACATAAAATCATTCATAGGATTGATTTTAATACGGTGGAGAAAAAAAAACAATAATATTAGAGATCAATAACACCGAGTAATTAATTATTAAACCCGTTTTTTGTTAAAAACTAATATGCAAATTAACCGCTCCATATATTTTGTAAACCTTTATTTCTTAGTGATACATAAGACATAGTGCAAGTTTTTAAGCGCACTAATAACATGGGCCCTTCGGGGCCTGTGGGTCCGGTCATTTCGACCACTGGACTATCAGTGTTAAATTAACGGTGTGGTCCCATGGGGCTATTCCCCCAGGCAACACCTCCCCCTTGATTTAAAGGGGCAGAGCTTAGTTTATTGCCCAGTGCTTGGGGCACCCCCTTCAGGGGGAATACCGACGCATTTTTGCATCTACCATCCCATGAACTTCGGTTCGTGAGTGTTCCCACATTAAAAAGACGTTGTGTCATACCCGCATACGTGGGATGCGAGGTAAATATACTAATAACATGGGCTACTTAGAGACAAATCTAACTCAGATTTTCATAGAGACATCGTTAATAAATAAGATTTATTCTATATATTAACGATTTTGCCTATAAATTAGATACTCATTGATAAATTTACGTAATTTCTAAGAGTATTGTGATGCAAGCAGTGATGTAGTTTCGGCTACAGACAGGCACACACATAATCTCCATTATAATAAGATATGATAATTAATAACTATTAATAATGTAAAACAAGTTTAAATAAAAATGAATTATTGGAGAATGTGACGTAAATCAAAAATATGGAATTGTGACTTGAGTAGTTATATAGTTTCGGTTACAGACTGACAAACACATAATCTCTATTATAACAAGAGTGATGGGATATTTAAAAGTTAACCATCTGTTGTCCTCAGAACTCATTCCAATCAAATTGAGTCCAACAATTATTGTAATCTGAACCCTTTTTCAGTGTAAACAAGTGAATACCCATCAAGCATAAATAGAAAAAAAAAACGTTTTCGGTATACAATAACCCAACAACTGTTGACATGCCGTAAAATCGAACCAATCAAACCAAATCAGTGAAGCTTTAGAGTAAAGATATAACAAGAGATTTCCTTCTATTAAACTTGTCTATATTTCGATTTTAATGAATTATAATGCAATGAATTGACCAGTCTGAACATAATGGTTTCAATATATTCTTTAATCAAATGATTAATTCAATAGGATTTTATTTTGCTTGCGAAGTGGACACTTTCATATGCGTATGTTTGATGTGAGTCTTACTATGTTTTATTCTTATATTGTGATGTAAATGTCTTCCTTGATCCACGTTCATTGGTTATGTTTTCTTTGAGCCACGTTAATTAGATATATCTTCCTTGAGCCACGTTAATTGGGTATGTCTTCCTTGAGCCACGTTAATTGGATATGTCTTCCTTGAGCCACAATTATTGGGTATGTCTTCCTTGAGCCACAATTATTGGGTACGTCTTCCTTGAGCCACGTTTATTGGGTACGTATTCCTTGAGCCACGTTTATTGGGTATGTCTTCCTTGAGCTATGTTTATTGGGTATGTCTTCCTTGAGCTATGTTTATTGGGTATGTCTTCCTTGAGCCACGTTTATTGGATTAGCCTTCCTTGAGCCACAATCATTGGGTCGGCTTCCCTTGAGCCACAGTTATTGGGTTGGTCTTCTTTGAGCTACAATTATTGGGATGGTCTTCCTGGAGCCATATTTATTGGATATGCCTTCCCTGGGGCCCACGTATTGGGTATTTAAGGATACTACATGCAGTCCTTGACAAATCAAGAGAGCACCACCTCTAAAAAGTAGCTATACGGCCACTTCTATTATACAAACCATTCGAGTAAGACGAATTAGATACTGGACACTGTTGGGAAAGCAAAGACGAACTCTTAAATGGCGTTCTTCTGTGTGTATATACACATGTACACACCAGTGTAGACCGACGGTCAAAAACCAACATCAATAAGCTCTATGCTGATCCTGAAAACCGTGTGGACGATCTGCCTAGGAAAATGACAGATAGGGACAGGTGGTGAGGAAGTATCATGGATATTCGTGCTGTTAGCATGACCTGATGATGATGATGATGATAATGATGATTGCATCATATTTTTTTATGAATCGATTTTAATGGAACACGAAACAGAGAAAAGTTAGGCTTTATTCAACTTTTGGTTAGTTAGTATAAAGATGACTTATTTACAAGCATGAGAAGTCCATTTTACATCTATAGGCAGGGGGGGGGGATATTCACAACTATTTGATTATTTGATTTATGCAATAGTACCCATAAAATATGCTCATAAAATGTGTGATAGTTCCTTAAGATATATATAGATCATCGGGCCGTCAGGGCGTGTAATCACCCCCTTCCTAGCACCGCTAAAAGCAATGTGAAGGTTACTTGACGGCGGTCTGCATTCCTTCGCAAAGTAATGTGTAACATGTGGTACTGAATTACAGTGTACGAGTACCAAGTAACAATCCCTGACCGAACTAAAACAAACGCCGATTTCTATCCCAACTCAAACCACAAGGGACCCTGTCACACGGACATATTGTTAGGGAGTTTTAAATCAGAGGTTTTTCCTTCTCCCATAACGGTTTATCTATTTACAGAGAACAGAATAAAAATAGACACTAAACTAATAAGTGACACACAATGTAGTAGTGTTTGGTGTCTAAGTTGCCGGCGTGCGATAAGGTAAGATTGTCGCCTCCTGCTAATCTTTTAACGTCATTTATCAGTACAGTTCTATTCTGTGTGTAAATCAAAATTACTTGCAGAACAATACGGGGGAAAGCAGTGAATCATATCTAAAATAAAAGTAGAGACACATTTTTTGTTAGATAAAACACATAAAAAAAATTAAATAGAATAAAAAAAAAACATATTTTAAAAAGTAGAATCATGTTAAGAAAGAAACACACTTAAAAAGATAGAAAACATTTATTCATAGAAAATAATTATTTCTAGAAACATTTAAAAAATAGGAACACATTTAAAAAAATAGAAACACATTTTGAAAAATAGAATCTCTTTTTGAAAAACAGAATCACATTTTGAAAAATAGAATCACATTTTGAGAATTAAAATCGCATTTTGAAAGATAGAATCACATTTTGAAAGGTAAAATCTTTTTTGAAAAATAGAATCACTTTATTGAAAATAAAAACTTAAAAAAAAATAGAATCACATTTTGAAAGATAAAATTTTTTTGAAAAATAGAATCACTTTTTTTAAAATAAAAACTTTTAAAAAAAATAGAATCACATTTTGAAAGATAAAATTTTTTTGAAAAATAGAATCACTTTTTTAAAATAAAAACTTTTAAAAAAAATAGAATCACATTTTGAAAGATAAAATTTTTTGAAAAATAGAATCACTTTTTTTAAAATAGAAACTTAAAAAAAAATAGAATCACATTTTGAAAAATAGAATCACATTTAAAAAAACACATATTAAAAAAAAATAAGAATATATTTTAAGAAGAATTTTAAAAAAATAGGAATACATTTCCAAGAAAGAGAAACATATTCACTTATCAAAAACGAAATATTTTTTTTTTTTATAAATAAAAAAAATAGTAACAGTTTTGAAAAATAGTTAATATTCGTAGGATATTCGAATTCCTTAGACAAAATCAAAGATTAAAACTAAAGTAGACGTTAAAAGAGAAGGAGTAAAACGATGAAGATGCTGAAGCTGCCGTTGCTGTTGCTGCTGCTGCTGATGTGATGATGATGATGATGAGGAGGAGGATGATGATTGCATTAAAATAGATTCGTTTATTTGTATAATTCTTCTGGAAGAGTCGAGAATCTAAATTTATGTCTCTTTTCAGTAAAAAAAAAAAAAAAAAAATACCTTCAACTATTCAGCCGAGGAATAAAGAAACATAAACTACCCACCCCCACACACACCCCGGCGAAAAAATCAATATGGCATGAATTATTAGGAGTTCGATCTTAACTTTTATTTTGTTTAATCTTTAAAAGAACGAAAGACAAGAAAAGAACAAGGAAAAGAAAAAAGCAAAGTGTCTAGATTTAAAAACGAACAGATATTCTGCACGAGATAATCGGTTGCGTTCCACGGTGAATCACATCCAACCGGAACGTAATGAAGGCCTGGTGGCATATATCCGGAAGTCACGTGATCAAAGAGATTATTGCAATAGAGGATAAGAAGAGTAGATTGGATATTTCATGAAATAATGACAGTGCTTCTTCTCGGAGATCCAGTCTAGACTTATAGAGAAAAAAAATCACTCTTAATTTTCTTCTCCTTCTCACACATTTGAAACATTTAAATAAATACATTATTATTAAATAGGGTCAGTTTAGCTCACTGGGTAGAGTGACCGGCCGGGAACATCAAGGTTCCTGGTTCGATACCGGCCCTCGCCAAATCAGCGTACGTGTAGCACAGAGATCTGGGCTGTAAAATAAGGAGCTGATGGTAGGTGTGGCGCTCAACCTCAGACGCTATAAAGACAATCTCTAGCGCTATTGATATGTGGAAAGACTCCCTCGCTGTATGACTGATACCAACTTTAGGCTTCCCCACGACTTTACTTTTATATATATATATATATATATATATATAATATATATATATATATATATATATCATATACAAACAACGTGTTTTGATATATCACTTCTCTTTAGTGTCGGTAGACTTTGCAGGCTACCTCCAGCTGCGACTGAAACCCGACCGATTTATCATCAGTCAGAGTGCTTAGTTACTAGGTCATCGGTCGCCTGCAAATCGGAGTGAGAAATTAACTGATAAATACATACATATGTATGTATCTAAAGGCCGACAGAGAGATTTCCATCTGTTTTATACCACACACACACACACACACACACACACACAGAGAGGGGCCCAGTTTAGCTCAGTCGGTAGAGCGTATGCCCTGGTTTGATACCGGCCCTCGCTAACTCAGCGTATGAGCAACAGAATTGAACGCTAATCAATAAATGGTTATAAACCTTTTCTACATATTTCTAAACTCAACACATTCAAAAACATCCATTGTCTGTATAAAAACAAAAGTATTTTCCTTTACTTATATTCCCCTGAAGATGGTTTCTATATAAACGAAACGTTCGATCGTCGACATTACGATTAATAATAAACTTCCATCCAGTGCAACATTCCGTATTTGTCTACATTTCTTCACATACTGTCGGATTGATTTCCTCATTTTATTCCCATATATATATATATATATATATATAGAAAGAGAGAAGAGATAGAGAGATAGAGATTGAGAGAAAAGGAGAGGGAAAGAAAGAGATAGATATTCAACGCAAAATATCTCATGGCTTGGGTACATCTAGAATAACAGACACGTATGTATAAATCAACAAATCTGGATGGATAGATAGATACACAGATATGAATTACATAAGGTAAATGGTTTTCGATAGAATATCCACTCACTATACTTCAATATACATATGTTAACATGGACAGCGCTCGATATATTGACTCAAATCAGTTCCCTTGTTGCAACGCTTAGATTCCTTGAGGGATACACACACACACACACACACACACACACACACACACACACATACAGACAGACATAGAGAGAGATATAGATACAGACAGACCAGAGAGAGAGAGAGAGATACAGACAGACATAGAGAGAGAGAGAGAGATACAGACAGACATAGAGAGAGAGAGAGAGATACAGACAGACATAGAGAGAGAGAGAGAGAGATACAGACAGACAGAGAGATACAGACAGACATAGAGAGAGAGAGATAGACAGAGAGAGATACAGACAGACATAGAGAGAGAGAGAGAGATACAGACAGACATAGAGAGAGAGAGAGATACAGACAGACATAGAGAGAGAGAGAGAGAAAGAGAGATACAGACAGACTAGAGAGAGAGAGAGATACAGACAGAGAGAGAGAGAGATATACAGACAGACAGACAGAGACATAGAGAGAGAGACAGACAGAGAGAGAGATACAGACAGACATAAGAGAGAGACAGACAGACAGACAGACATAGAGAGAGATAGAGAGAGACAGACAGACAGACATAGAGAGAGAGAGAGAGAGAGAGAGAGAGAGAGATACAGACAGACATAGAGAGAGAGAGAGATACAGACAGACAGACATACAGAGAGAGAGAGAGAGAGAGATGTAGATATAGACATATATATATGAGTAGTAGGTTTTGATTAAGATAGTCATAGACGTTTATTATTATTATTATTATTATTATTATTATTATTATTTATTTATTTGTTTTCTTTTCTTTTCCTTTTTTATTTTTTTTTTTTAAACTCTGAACCAGCAGATTCAATACAATCTGTTGTGTATTCTTTTGTTTTTAGGTTATTTTAGGTTTTTATTTTAGTTTTCCTGAGGCATTCTGACTTGCTTATTTGATAAAAAGGTTGACTTATTCTATGATGAGGATGAGGGAGAGAACCACTTATTTTGCCAGGCAAATGAAAAAGAGCGGTTCTTGTGTTCTAGGATGGCACCACCAACGTTGCCTTCTCAACTATTAAAAAAAATAACCTTTGAATAATGGTAACAGAAGCAAAAATAAAATGGGAACATAACAATTTTGTCCTGAAATGTGAAATATTTCCAAAACCTTTTTCAGATCCTTCGTATGTTTTTATCAATCCCAGACACAAGGTCAATTTTTTACTTTTTGCCTACTTTAAACCACTTAGAGCGACTCCCCCATTACTGTGAGCAACGTACACAAACTGTTGGTTTGTTCATTATAATTGAACAGAAGGACTAAGATTACAATAATAATATGACATTATATTAATAGAAATAGTCTGAGGTGAATAAATAGTGAATTTTTAAATATACCATCATGCGGGTAAAAAATATCAAATTTGGTACAACCGTGATAAATTTGGTAGGAAAAGACGTAAGCGATTTTTTAACGGATTTGAATTCAGAATTTGCTTTCAAATACCCATTGCTGGGGAGAGAATAAATCAGTTCATACCTTCAAAATTATTAGCTCTATGGGAAATGCAATAGCCTCGTCCAAGATGTGTAGGCTCTTTGCGTAACTTGCAAATTAATCACAGGACGTCTTACTGCGCAGTTAATCGCTTATAGATTATGAGTATTAGATAATAATAATAATAATAATAATAATAATAATAATAACCAGGTCATGCTAACTTCTTCTACTAAGGGCTTCTTTTGGCTAATTTTAGTCACTGCAATTAAATGAATTAACAAGATTTTTTTTGTTGCCTGATCAAGCTTTTTGTAAATTCAGCCCATGTTTTTCCGCGTGGGGGAGGGATCGACTTCAGCAGCGATACGTCTGTCCTGCTTCAAAGTTCGGTCGAATCCAATTCTCTAAACTAATCCCGTGTTTCTCTTGGCGCGTCAGATTCGTGCCTCTAGGGGTCAGGGTTACCATTAGTCACTGGTACATTTCCACACTTCCCTGAATTCAAGGTTAATGGCTCTTATTCTCGCTACAGGGTCTGCCGACAATTTATGACAACCATAAATTGTATAAAATTTCCCTAATAGGGCTATCTGTTGGCCGTGGGTGGCGATCCGTGATGTTCTTACTTAGGCTAGACAGGTGGTCGGAGAAGCCACTACTGACCAATCGGCTGGTCACGACAAGCCCCAGCACCTATAGGATTGTCTCAGCCCTATTGCCCTTATGCGAAACTCCAAACTCGTTTATCATATTTATTGTAGAAGGCGGTGGCCGAGAGTCTTCATGTCCTGGTATGTCGTTAAATTCCATCAAGTTCGATTTTTGGAGCTCTGCGGCGTATGGAGTACCCCTTCATAGCCATTATTCCCAGTTCCGGTGTGGTAGTACCTGTTAGGTTCTGATTTATGCGTTAAATAGAAAAAATGACTTAAAAATGAAACCCAAAAAGGGTTGACATGCCGTAAAATACAATCAACCAATCTTTTTTTTATTTAACATGTAGGGCTTTTTCGGTTTTATTGTAAAAAAGAGTCAGTTATATTAACATCCATTATTTGGCTTTTGGTATGTGTAAAGAAATGATAGATAGAAATTCGCGGAGAAAAATTGAAAGAAACATGGACGAAAGAGAAACATTCACGTCAACTCCAATGTGCGCCAAAACACTACTTTCTTCATCAGAAATAAAAATAAACAAAAATAAAAAATAAATACCAGCTTCTCATTACCGTCTCGATTCATCCTCATCATTATTTATTTATTTATTTATTATTTATCTATTTACTTCCAGCTTTAACACTTACTATAATGTGGCCATTTAAATAATACGAAATAAAAGATAAATATATACATAAATAGGACGCCATTAGGGTAATCGGCTTTCAGTGTGAAATAATTTAAGAACGACTTAGAATTGGTTTTTCAGTTATTTCTGGACTAAGAATTATCGTTAATTGTAGTTTTGGATTTATAAAAGTTGATGGAAACATGGCGTTAAGTTTAGAGCGGGAGTGGATGGTGGCGAAGAAGATGAAAAGAATAAAAAGGGGAAATTTTAGGCGGGAAAAAAGCGGTGTGGTCGGCCAGTAACGTCGTGGCAAGTTTAGCGAGTTTGATTTTGAAATCGTCTTTCAAATATAATCTTGTGCATTTTACTTTTTTAAGATTCTTTTTTTTCTTCTTCTTTTTAATTATTTTTATTTGATTATACTATACATTCTTTCATTGGAAATGTACCATTTGATTTTCGAAGATTTCTTAAGAATTTTTTTCGTCTTTAATTCCATCTAAATCAACAGCCATTACCTACTCGTTCGTCTTTTCGTTCATGAGCGTCTTGTCTTTCCTATTATTTATTTTTTCTTCTTTTATGCATTCTTTACTTACTTCGATTTTTTCTTTCATTTATTCATTCATTTTTCTTTCTTTTTTATATTGTACATTTGTCACTTATTACTGTGACTCTCTTCTTTTTTTACTTTCTTTCATTCTTTCCATTTTTTTCTGTTCCTTATTTTATAGTATCTTATTCTTTTATTCATTATCTCATTCTTTCCTTCATTCATTCATTTTTTTTTTACATTAGTCACTTATTACTGTAATTCTCTTCTTTCTTTCTGATCCTTATTTTATCGTATGTTTTTTCTTTTATTCCATCTCATTTTCTTCTTCATTCATTCATTTTTTTACATTAGTCACTTATTACTGTAATTCTCTTCTTTCCTTCTGTTCCTTATTTTATCGTATGTTTTTTTCTTTTATTCATCATCTCATTCTTTCCTTCCTTCCTTCATTTTTTTTTTACATTAGTCACTTATTACTGTTCTTTCTTTTTTCTTTCTTTCTTTCTGTTCCTTAATTTATCGTATTTTTTTTTAATTCATTATCTCATTCTTTCTTCCCGTCATTCATTTTTCTCTCTTTTTTCTCTTTTATTTTGTAAGATTTCCTCTTCTTTTTTCTTATCGGTTTAATTTTCTTTCTTTTTCATTTTCTTTTTTTCAAATTATTAACCTTATCAATTTATTTATCGTTTCCTTTTATTCTATTCATTAATTATTTCCTTCTTCCCTTTTTTCATTCATTTTCACTCTTTCTTCTTTTTTTATGTATTACATTTTACTCTTATTACTTTTATTTCATTCATTCATTCATTCTTTCTTTTTTCCTCCAGTTTATTATTTTACCGTTTCCAAATAATCTGTGTATTCCTCCTTCCATTCACATCTTTAAAACTTCATTAATCTACAAAAACTTTCATAGTATCTTCATTTACTTTTTTCTCAAGTATCAAATCTATTTTTCTCTCTTATCTTATACAAAAAACCTAATTTCCAAACTCACTTGGCACAACGCCTAGATGGTTTAGTACTCAATTCTACTGCGCAGAAATTTGAATGAAAAATTATCCACCTTAAAAAAGTAATAAAACAAAAACAAACAAAAAACACACTCTTCTATTTATCAGACTTTATTTGTTTATGTAGATATTTTTGTTCGAATTTCTCATAGCAGCCCACTTAATTCTCCCCTACTCCATCGCTGTCCTATTTAACTTCAACCATTACATGCAGAACAAATTATTTCTTAGATTTAAGGTACTTGGTACGACTAAAAGGAGAATTTTGCAATTTGTAAGCATAATTTAGTTTCGGCAATTTCCAGTTTTAGTAGTGACCTCAATGCCATGTAAATTTGTTTGTGAAAGAACATCGATATATGTAAATGTATATAGACATTGAACAAAAAAAACTCCTTAAAAACATCAACTTCGAATCCAGCCAACATATTCTCAAATGCCAATAATTTCCCGCCAATTATCCTCCCACCATTCCTCATAACATTCCTATAAACTTGTGAGCAGCTCCTTCTACTTATTCCTACTGGTACAGTTTGTTTAAAAAAAGAACCATGGAAACATCTCACCACTTCATACCTGATGATGGCACTAGGTAGTGCAGAAAGGACTAGTGTAAGAAACTTCGGTGGATTCCTTCTCCGATTCCTCTCTGATATAAAAAGATGGTCAGACAATTGAAAAGGATAGACAAGAAACTCCTCAGACAAGAACTATTTGTCGAGTTCAACAAAATATACATAAAAGAAAATGCTGCCAAAATTTACTTATATATATATATATATATATATATATATATATATATGGAATTTAATTATTTGCTTTTGAAGCATTGCTATGTAAAGTATATTATTATTTATATTTTTGAAGGCAATTACAATGCGTATATCGAATAAAATTTGATAATTATTGAAAGTAACCATGACAAGCAAACCCGGCGAATAAAGTGCACCACGGGAACACCGTACATCTGTTTCAACATTATAGTTTCATCAGCAGTGTATTTATTCGTCGGGTTTGCTGGTTCGGATTATTTTCAATAATTATCGAATTTTATACGATATACGCATTGTAATTGCCTTCAAAAATATAAATAATATATATATGTATTATTCATATATGAGAGAGATAGGTAGATCGATAGATAGATATATTATTTAAAAAAGTTCTGCAAAATATTTTTTTTTTTTAACTTTTTTTTTATTTTACTTCAGCTACAGGTATTTCAGATTTTATAGTATCTTATTCAGGTTTCATTTAACCACTTTCTGATGGTTAAACAAATCCTGAAGAATATACAAGAGAATACTAAACACCTGTAGCTTAAGTAAAATAAAATGTTTTATGAAAAATACCTTTCTTTTTTTTTAATAAAATATTCTATTTTCTCCCGTTGGACCATAACAATACAACACACACACACACACACACACACACACACTCACACACACGTGTATGTGTGTCATGGGAAATGGACTCGTCGTCCCGAGTTCAAGTCTTGGTCATGGTAATTGCATTTCACTTAGCGCTAATACCCTTGGGAAAGGTATGAATTCTACTCTCCCTCCAGCTATGGGTAGATAGTAGGACAGACTGGGCTCTTTAACCTTGGTTAGGCAACCGGTCTAGGAGAAGGAAAACTCTGAATTCAAACCTGTTATACTCCGCTTAAGAAATTGACCTTGTGTCACATCCTGCTCGTGCGGAGGGCTTGGTATATATATATATATATATATATATATATATGTTGTCAGCTGTATTTCGAGCACGATCAATCTCTCGGTTTTGCCTCATCAAACATTTATCGGTGGTGACATCAAAGATGATTCATCAAGCTTATAAAAAAATGCAGCCCCTCCCATAGACCAGATATTGACGATCACTTTTCAAACAACACTGTCAATCTGATTCCTAAAGGACCGAGAATTGATTTTTAGTCCAGTGTACGGTAGATAGAGATTTTAGCATATGTACAAACAACACACACACACAACACATATAAACAGGTAAACATACATACAAACACAAGTAAAATAGTAGATCGAACTGGCTCCCTAGCCTTGGTGGGCTACCAATTTAGGAAAAGGATAAAATCGGAATTTTTCTATGACGTAGCCGGCTGAAAGAAACTAGTGCCGTTTTGGTTTGATTCTGTTATCCAAATTTGCGATGTCCTACATAGACAAATATAAGTCTGAACTAAAAATGAAGTTTTGGAAAGTGGAAATAAAAGTTCCTTGTCAAATTAAAAGATTGGATTCTGTAGTGAATAATTACCTAGTTTGTTTAAACGAGTTAGATTGCCTTAAGTCTAGAGTAAATACCAGCATTCTTACCTCAAAACACATGAAACGCAGGAGGAGAAGCATTTTTGACAGAGAAAGCTAAAATAATCCGGGTTTTATTTTCAAAGGTATCCACGTGCATTGATCGGCTAGTTGGCCGGGACTTGCCATTATAGAATACAGGGGATTTTTTTAAGAGGAACAGTCTTATCCCAATTAACATTGTGAGTTGGTCGAGCATGAACGAATAATAGAGACGCTGCGTTTGAAAGTGGTTTTCCGTGGTGAACTTGTTCCCCGTATACGTTGTTGCGTCTTTTCGGTGTTAGACTACGGGGGAGAAAGACTT
>CM042159.1:36435427-36440427 GCA_023376005.1 Doryteuthis pealeii | reverse complement strand
ATATGATCATATATATATATATATATATTCATTTATATACACTTACACACACAATAATATACATATGGATATATGTTGATATATATATATATATATATATATATATATATATATATATATATATAAGGTCTATCCTATCAATTCCCAGCTTTTATACGAGAACACATTTTCCTACCATATATATATATATATATATATATATATATATACACACACACACACACACACACACACACACATATATATATATATATATATACATATGCCTATATATATATATATATTTGAATAAAATATACAATAAAACAAAAGTGAAATACGATGTTGGAACCAATTCATTTCTACCAAATTGGCTTCTATATCTTTTTCTTACATATATACATGTTTTTACATCTTCACCAACAATTACACACACACACACACACACACACACACACACATATATATATATATATATGTGTGTGTGTGTGTGTGTGTGTGTGTGTGTGTGAGTAAGAATGTTTATCTATAGAAGCATGACTGTACACACCTGAAACTTTGAAATTATTTCGGTGAAAATGTAATTCACAAGCATTCAATTAGCTTCTGGTAATAACAGATAATTAGTATTTCTGGTGGAATAGCAAATGTTAATTTCTGTAACATCACTTTCCAAAAATAATATATATATATATATATATATTTACTTGAACTTAAAATAATTAAAATATTTCCCTTAAAAGAAGGTGAAAATTTAATAACATGTAAAACATACTTTTTTTTTAGTTTTTTTTGTATTTATTTTTTCTTATAAAACGGACTAATTTTAAACTTACGGCTAAAAGTCTTCCCAAGTGCAAATTTATAAAATGCACCAGAAAAGCATTGTTTGCGAATGTATGTATGAATGCACATGTATATACGAGCGAACTTTTTATAATTACCATAACTTTTAGATATAGATAACTTTTTAGGCATCTACTCAGATATCTTTTCACTATTGTCTAAGACTAGAAGCGGGCTATACAGCGTCGGCTGGGAAGATGGGGAGAAAATAACATTATAGCTACTAGCAATCTAACAGATAAAGCAACAAGGGTTGAAAATGCCAGTTAAATCGAACTTAACTGACCTAAATTCCACCATCGTATGTCACCCCGCCGAAAGAAAATAAAAATTACCAAAAAACCAGCGAATTAACAGAATTTAATAAAATTTTCAGTGTTGATATATTAATGAATAATAGATATAATGCACCAGTTATTTCATTTAAAAGCATTTACATTTTTTCAGGTCAGTTAACTTTCAACCACGTATCTTTGAGGATCTGTGTTATGACTCAAAATTTAGGTCCGTTGAGTTCGATTTAACTGGCATTTAACCCCTTGTTGGATTATCTGTTAGATTGTTAATATCTATAATGTATCTATAATTTGTTTAATTTTGAGATTTATAAATGCTTGACAATTTTAAGTAGGATTTAAATGCTATTTCTATATATATTTTAATTTTTAAATATCTTCGAATATAAATCAAATCTTCATAAATTCTGCACAAAAAGCAAGAACCGCTGATATTTAATGTTTATATAAAATTACTTTGTCGTTAATTGGATTTATTTTCGTAGTTTCATCCGTATATACATGCATACACACAAACTGCACTTTATATATGAAGAGATAAGTTTACTATTGCCCTACGAGGATAACCGTTCTTGTAAAAACTTACATTCTCACGTTTCATTAATCCTTAATAAGTAAAATAAAGTTGTCGGGTGGTCTAAAGTCGGTATCAGCCAATCAGCGATAGAGTCTATCTCCTTTTCCCTAGCGCTAGATGTAGGAGATTGTTTTGGTGTCTAAAGTGGAGCGCCATGCCTAACATCAGCCCCTACTTTACCACACAGATCCCTGTGCTACTCATACGCTGAGTTGGCGAGAGTCTATCTCCTTTTCCCTAGCGCTAGAAGAAGGAGAGTGTTTTAGCATCTGAG
Organism: Doryteuthis pealeii; assembly: GCA_023376005.1. Taxonomy (NCBI): domain Eukaryota; kingdom Metazoa; phylum Mollusca; class Cephalopoda; order Myopsida; family Loliginidae; genus Doryteuthis; species Doryteuthis pealeii. Next base: position 36,438,455 of record CM042159.1, on the reverse strand, counting down.
GTGGAACGCTACACCTGCCATCAGCCCCTTACTTTACCACACAGATCCATGTGCTACTCATACGCTGAGTTGGCGAGGGCCGGTCTTGTGGTTTCTAGCCGAACACTCTATCGACTGAGCTAACCCGGTCCCTTCAAACCTTTTAAGGGAATTATCCAAGTATGACACAAGATTATGGGGACCAGTGAGTGTAAGACGCACTATAAAGAGTGGTCTGCTTAAATAGCTTACCCAAAGCTATTAGTTCGAAATTGAATATGATAGATCTACTGGGGTTCGAACACACTTACTACGATTTCGCAGACTAGTACGTTAGCCGCAAAGATTACCATTCTATAACTTTCTTACATTTTCACCTTTCATTTCTTTTCAATAAGCTTAGTTGATGCGTAAAATTATTCAATGAAATTATCCCTGTATGACACAAGGTAATGGGACAACCAGTGAGATAAACAATGGTCTGTTTGAATAGATTTTCCAAAGGTACTTGTCCGAAAATGAACTCAATAGTACTACTGGATTTCGAACTCACTCACTCACGATGTCACAGGCCAGAACGTTAGATATTACGCCACGAAGATTACCATTCTAGTAATTTCTAACATTCTCATGTTTCATTTCGCTCCAAATGAGCTTAGTAAATTGTAAAATTATTTAATGAACTGCGGGCCAATAAATGGGTACCACGGAAGGTGCTTAGTGATCGCGGACCAAAGACTATATCCCAAATACGACAGAAGCAGCTGACGAATTCGGAGTGTATATTGCTCCTCCAGATCCGTCTGGACGAGGAGCTGGTGGAGCAGTAACTGGAAATATGTTTGGATCACGCCTGTTGAATGGTAACATGGGACCAGGAGGGTTGGGAGACATTTTCAGTACCTCTCCAACTGGACTTCCCAGAAGCTGCCAAAACTAGTTCATGGGGCAACCTGTGGGTATTAGACCAACTCGATATTCAGTGGTCAGCTTGACTAACTTTCGCGAAGCTATTAGTCCGAAAGTTAACGTAATACCGCCAATAGAGTTCGAACATATAATGCTATTTCTATGCTTATTTTAATTTGTAACTATCTTCAAATATGAACAAAGAATATATTTACTACATATTACTCTTCTCAGTGAAAACCTCCAAAATCTTTTGATTTAAAAAAAAAAGTTTCTGTGTTGATGAGAAAAAAAACACATCCAAAAGCTTCACATGTATATACATAAAGCTTTATTTAAAATTTTAGTGAAGGAGTCTGACAATATTGTTGTATTTTGGTAATATTTACAACAATATATGAAATTATACATTTATAAATGTATTAAGTGAGTATAAAGACAGCATTAATCAGCACTAGTTTTGTACATTTGTGAACCGAAAATTAAATGAAAAAGTTAATCATTCTTTGACATGAAATATATAAACACTGACTGAATTCCTTCATCTATAGAGGATATACAAACTCTTTCTAATTATTATTATAAATTAATCATCTAGAAAATTATATTGATTGTTAATTTATGATCTGATAGTCCTTTTCTCTAACAAAGAACTTTTCTTTTTCTTTAATTTATTCATCTATTGATTTTTTATAATTACTACATAAAAAGTAAGAACCGGTGTTATTTAATGTATAATTATATATATATATATATATATATATATATATATACTTTGTCGTTAATTGTTTTAATTTCGTAGTTTCATCTGGATATACACATGAACAACCCTTTCAGTGTTCAGCTTGTAGAGCATTCGCAAAGCTATTAGTCCGAAAGTGAACGTATTAGCGCTATTAGAGATCGAACCCACTTACTATGATGTCACAGTCGAGCTTGATAAACACTACGCCACGGGGACTGAATGAGTTAGAGATATTAATATGCATATATAGATACAAAGAATTAAAAAGCGCTTCAGGCTCCAGTGGGCGAAAAATATAATAATGAAATCGGAATATTCAAACTGATTCAAGTGGAAAAGACTGCTGGATGAACCGGCGACCGATGGATAGAGAATGACGGTCGGAGGTGACAAGATCGCAAGTTAACGTTTAAGGCAACTCAATGGAAAAGTGCGAATCGGACTTTAAAATATTCTAATAAGTTTAGGTCTTTCTGCGTTTTCCGTTAGCGGTGGCCAGACGCAGTGAAACGTTAATTCCTAGTCAAATGGACTCTTCCCGACCCCCCACAAAGCTTATGATCCCATGGCTTTTCTATCCCTTTGCCTGTCTCTTTTGTTTTGTTTTTGCATCGGTCAGCATACTGAACTCTTTCGTATACAGTTCCTGATCTGTCTGCTTGAATTACTCAGTGACAAAAGATGTTTGTGAAAGGTGTTTAATCAGGCTTAAAATTCATCCAGCCGTTCATTTTGACGATGGTAAAGAGAGTCAGTAGCTTTTGGGCCACACAGTCAGCTGATTGGTTGCTTTCCCTCTCCCTCTCCCTCTAGCGCACCTTTCCTCTGGATTTTGAGGAGGTAGCAAAAACATCGCAACGGTAGGCAAAACAATGCAAATGTTTTCTAAGCGTGCGTTTTTTTTTCATCAGTAAGTAAAGTAAAAGTAAAGTAAAGTCGACGAGGCAGCCTAAAGTCGGTATCAGCCAATCAGCGAGGGAGTATATCCCCTTTTCAATAGCGCTAGACCAAGGAGATTGTTTTGGCATCTGAGGTGGAGCGCCACACCTACCATCAGCTCCTTACTTTACCGCACAGATCCCTGTGCTACTCATATGCTGAGTTGGCGAGGACTAGAATCGAACTAGGAACCATGTGGTTTCTAGCCGAACGCTCTACCGACTGAGCAAACCCGGCAGTCGGAGTGGCCTCAAGTCGGTATCAGCCCGACAGCGAGGGAGTATATCCCCTTTTCTCTAGCGCTAGACTAAGGAAATTGTTTTGGGCGTCTGAGGTAGGCGCCACAGCTACCATCAGCTCTTCACTTTACTGCACAGATCCATGTGCTTCTCATACGCTGAGTTGGGGAGGACCGGTATCGAAACCGAAACCTTGCTGTACCAAGTCCGACGCTCC
>CM042159.1:36415427-36432927 GCA_023376005.1 Doryteuthis pealeii | reverse complement strand
AAGTTATCTAGTTTAATTCCTACATATCGAGACCAAAATATAAAATAGTTAATCGGTAAACCCCGGTACCATCCCTAATAAATCATTCAATCAACTCTGATAATTTTATCTTTTTTGTTAGGTTCAGTGTAGAAATTAATTTAAGTGAATATACAATAATTAATCAAAGTAAATCTACGTAAATAATAATGATATTCTGGATGGTATTGTGTTATAATTAGGTGACTTGTACAGGTAGGCGACAAGAATACCCTACCATGAAAACATAAACACAAATTTTGCTCCAAAAATATATTTAACACTTAGATGCACACAGACAAAAACAAAGGAAAAAGAGGTTTGTATTTTGTTGAAAGGAATTTTATATATTTACATACAAATGATCCATTTATTTTACTTTTCAGGTCGCATGTGATTTGTCAACATAGAGGGCATAATATACACACATATATATACATGTATATATATATATATATATATATATATATATATAAGATGAAACATGACCTATTGAGTCACACATTGAGCTTTTGGTACAGAATTGTGATCATAGAAATGTGTGCTAGCAAAGCGAATTAATTTTTTTTTAAATAAATACGCCCGGAGAATTAAAAAAAAAACATTGAAATGATTTTGATAAAATTTGCAATAAAATCAAAGACTGATATTTCTCTTACTCACATTCTGTCTGTCACTTTCCCCTTCTCTATAAATATTTTAAACTTCTCTTTATTTATATATTAGTTTCTGTGATTGCAAATAGATAGATTGGAGAGTGTAAGAGGGAGATTGAACATCCCACTTTATTTATATGTTATATATAAGCCAGTCCTTAGCTTCTGGCTACTGATGAAAATTAACAAAAATTTAAATTTTTAAATATACGAATTCGATTGAGACTGCGGCATCTCTCACATACTTACTCTATTTTATTTCCCTTTGTCTCTAGATGTAAGGTTGTGGCTTTCTCCTTGTTCTCTCTCTTTAAGAATTTCTATGATTTTGTATATATATATATATATATATATATATATATTAGTAAAGATTAGAGGGGAAATGTGGACAAATGAACAAAACTTAGACAAGTATGTGTAGGAGATATATTTCGCTGTGCATTGAGCTCGGTTTCATCAGTCGTTTATATGATCATTAAAGCATCATACATGTGTTTTATAGATGAGATAGTGGGTGGGAGAGGAGTGGATTAGGGAATGAAATCATGTGGATGGGATAGCGTTTGTGAGGAGTTGATTGGTCAGAAGGAAATCTTTGGTGTATGGGGAGGGATAAAAGATCAAGAGTGAGGATAGAGTAGGAAATAATATGCAGATTAAAGTGGTTAAGTGCAGAGGGAGAGAAACAATATAGGGGAGAAAATGGGTCGATATTCTTTAAGATAAATTTGATCCATTGAAACAAAAGAGAAGAAGTTATATATATATATATATATATATATATATATATATATATATATTATTGAAGAAATGGATACAACAGAAACCTACTCGAGTTTCATCGCTAGAATCATCAGGGTTAAATCCACTGAATTAATCGAGTTACCGATTAATTTCAATTAATTGAAATCTTATTCAATGAACATACGTGTAATCATCTGCAATTAATCGGTAACTCGATTAATTCAGTGGATTAAACCCTGATGATTCTAGCGATGAAACTCGAGTAGGTTTGTATTTGTTTTATCGCAGACTTAACCCCTGGATCCTGTGCACCTCCAACGATCTTGTCCATATTCACCGGTAAGCCACCCTTTATATATATATATATATATATATATATATATATATATATATATATATACTAGAAAAATATGACCTATTGGGTCACACATTGAGCTCTCGGTAGATAATTTGATCAGGAAAAAAGTGAGTTTGCAAAGCGAATTAAAGTTTTAAAAATAAATACGACCGGGATTTCTAAATGTATGAATTCGATTAAGACAGTTGAATACTAATACCTCTCTTACATACGTACTTTCTCTCTTTTATTTACCTTTGTCTCCAGACGTAACGCTGTGGCTTCCTCGTTGTTCTCTCTCTTTAACTCTTTCTATGCAAAATGCTGGATTCTTATTCATCTACCCTAGATCCCTTCAACCTGGTCATTTTGCTACCACCACAGAAAACCAGTTTGGGTAAACGTGGCCAACAAACGATAAAACGCGGTTGGCTGGCTTCGACTTAAAAGAGAATCGTTAAAAGGCCATGGACTCTTTCTTGTGGCGAAAGAATGCGTGTAACTTTCCGCGTTCATGCTTACTGCGCATTTATCCAGCTCTTGCAGACTAGAGGGGAATAGAGTTTCTACAATAAAGTATTTTGAAAGAATCACGGACATATTCGGCCATGAATGTCTGCTTAATAGCACAGTAATAAAGAAAACTGTGTGCTCCTAGATCTATATAATACTAGTGTTCCTTAATTGTACGACCGTTTTCGTTTTGTAACATCCACTGATTAAAAATGAGACTGTCCAAACCGTCCAAGTTGAAATGCAAAAATGTAAATCCTGATTATCTGTTGCTTATCCATCATCTAATGAGTGTCGTTACCCAGCTAAATAATGGGCCATTTCGTTTTTATTATAAAGAAAGAAAGGGAAGAAAAAGGACATGCTACACAGAAGAAAATGTAAGAAGAAAAAAAGAAAGTTGGGGAAAGATAGAGAGAGAGGCGTGAGCGTGAGAAGCGATAATGCTAATCTGTTTCAATCGAAGATAATGAAAAAAAGAAAGAAAAAACAAATGAGTGAGATATTTGAATCAAGATTATTATACTTTTTTCATATGAAAGTATTTGCAAGTAAACATATCAAACATTGTAATAATTAAATGATCATACTGTGGTATATTCACAAGTCCTGCTAGTTTAAATATATAATAGTACCTCGACTTGAGTTTAATTCATTTCGTTTCGCAATTTACACAAAATACTTGTCAGAGTGGCCTATTGTCGGTATCCGTCGTCAGTGAGGGAGTATATTCCCATTTTTGCAAGCGACAGATCAGGAAGATTGTTTTTGCTGGGGTGGAGTTCCACACCTATTGTCAGCTCACACAGATCAGATTACCCTGTGCTACTCATGCGCTGAGTTGGTGGGAACAGGTGTTGCACTCGGAACCTTACTAAAATAGGCCTCTAAATGCTTAGTATTATCTGTTTATGAGTAAACATTTAGGGTAATATGCAAGCATGTTATTACTTACGAATCAGCTAATCTGTGCTACTCATGCGCTGAGTTAGTGAGGATCTGTATCACACTCGGAACCTTGCAGTTCTTAGGCCGATGCTCTACCGACTGAGCTAACCGGGTCCTAAATGCATATTGTTATCTATTTGTTTAAGCATTTATTGGAAAATGCAACTGTGTTATTATTTACGAATAAGATTAGAATCAGAAAAATTTGTGTTGCTCGTGCACTCAGTCAGCCGGGACCGGTATTGCAGTCGGAACCTTGCGATTCCTAGTTCTGTTGCATAGCGACTTCTTCACTGGCACTAAATAATTATAATGTTATATATCTCTTTCTTTCTTCTATATCTGGTCGTATTTTCTTCTGGCTGGCTTTGCTTCTGATCGTCTTTGGTATTTCTATCATCTATCTTAACTTGGTCTGGCATCTTCTGAGATCTTGCGTCTGGAGCTGACTTGGGGACTTCGGTCTGGTTTTCTGTTAGGGAATTCTCCTTATCTGAAGCCCAGTGTCATTGTATGTTTTTTAGGTAATAAACACAAGACTTCGATTTATTTTGATGTTACTTTATTTTCAATCCCCAATCCAGACATCTGCTAACTAACATAGCGTGCGTGAGTTCCAGTTTAGGCAGGACCTAAAATGGCCGACTGCTCTGCCTGACGTCTAACTGCAAACTGGGGACTCTGAAAAAGGTCCCACGTGACTTCACATATTTGGCGGGCTTCTGTAATATTCCATGGAAGGACCCGGCCATGATAAGAAAAGGGTCATCCCCTCAGAATTACAGGGGATTGACAATAATCTTATGCAACCGTATAGATTATGTAACAATCCGATACTCTATCAATTGAGCCAAACAGGCGTCAGCTCCCAGATACTTTACAAGAAATATCAGATTAGCGCTGTGTTGGCGGGGACTGGTATCGAACTCGGAACCTTGCGATTTCTAGTTCGATGCTCTAACGATTAAGCTAAACAGGTCCCTAAATCAATAGTGTTATCTATTCGTGTGTAAACATTTATGGTAATATGCAAGTGCGTTATTACTTACGAATCAGCTTAGGATTGAATCAAAAGCGTGCGTGCACATACATTGGCGGGGATTTTGTATTGAATCCTCTTCCGCAGGTGGAAGCCATTATTTTGGCACGGTGCTTATCGGTTCACCCGATTGCGTAATATCAGCGAGCAAATCTTTTCGTTATTTCATAATGCAGGACAATCTAACGTAATGTGACGTAACTTAACGTCAAGCCAGCCTTTGAAAATCCTGCCTGCTTATTCATTTACGTGCGAAGAGAAGCCTCGACCTCGCGTTTGAGAAGCATATCGAAATATGAGCTGAGAGGCGAGTTTCAGGTTAATAAGGTTAAGGCAGAGCTGCTGCAAAGGTGAATGAAAGGGAAAATGCATGATGGGAAGACAGGAAGTACGTTGCTGAGGAAACTGGAAAGTAAAATAAAGATGTGTGGAGGGTAAATGGTAAAGATAAAATGGAGAGAGTATTGTAAGAAGAAAGAAATAAAGAAATACAGAAATAAAGAAAGACAGAAAGAAAGAATTTCATCAACGAACACAATTTGAAATAAAGGACAAAGAAGGAAAAAAGAAAGAAAGAGAGAAATGATTAATTAATTACATCAATGAAAGAAAGAAAAATCATAAGAAAAAGAAAGAAAGAAGAAGAAAGAATTACATCAAAAATAAAATTCGAAATATCAAAAAAAAATTCGAAATAAGAAAGAAAGAAAGAAAGAAAGAAATAATTACATCAAAAATAAAATTCGAAAAAGAAAAAAAGAAAGAAAGAAAGAAATAATTACATCAAAAAATAAAATTCGAATAAGAAAGAAAATACATCAATATAGAAAATTCGAAATAAGAAAAAAGAAAGAAAGAATTACATCAAAAAATAAATAAGAAAGAAAGAAAGAAAGAATACATCAATATTATAATTTCGAAAGAAAAAAAGAAAGAAAGAATTACATCAAAATAAAATAAAAAAAAGAAAGAAAGAAAGAAAGAATTACATCAAAAATAAAATAAGAAAGAAAGAAGAAAGAAAGAATTACATCAATATATAATTCGAAATAAGAAAGAAAATACATCAATATATAAAATTCGAAATAAGAAAGAAAAAATTACAATATATAAAATTCGAAATAAGAAAAAAGAAAGAAAGAAAGAAAGAATTACATCAAAAAAAAATAAGGAAGAAAGAAAGAAAGAATTTGATCAATATACAGAATTCGAAATAAGAAAGAAAAATTACATCAATATATAAAATTCGAATAAGAAAGAAAAATACATCAATATTAAAATTCGAAATAAGAAAAAAAAGAAAAAGAAAGAAAGAATTACATCAAAAATAAAATAAGGAAGAAAGAAGAAAGAATTTGATCAATATACAGAATTCGAAATAAGAAAAAAAATTACATCAATATAAAAATAAGAAAAAAGAAAGAAAGAAATAATTACATCAAAAATAAAATTCGAAATAAGAAACAAAGTGAAAGAAAAATAGTCAGGTTTGATTTGTTTGTTTAAATTGCCTATCAACCACCCTGGGTTATTTAATGCCAAAGTAAATCTTGTACCAGGAGATGAAGAAGGTGGAGAAGGAGACGAAGCAGAAAATCAGTCCTGTCCATGAAAGAAGAATGAATAGTGAGAAGAAGGAGAAGAAGAAGAAGAAGAAGAAGAAAGAGTAGGAGGATTTGTCGAGAGAATAGGAGGAAAATAGAATGAATACCAGAAAAATAGAATGATTCACGGAATGTAAAAATAATACCGAAAAAAAATGTCGTCCTTTCTTCATAATATTTATGAACATGCATTTTACAATCTTATTGTTTTTTTTTTTTTTTTTTTTTCATATTTTAAAATCTCTTAATCGTTGATCCTTTGAGGCTGCCGAAATGCAAACAAACTAATCCCTTCCATAAATCCTGAATGATCAATTAAAACAGAAGAACAAAAAGCAAAAATGTAAGCGTTTGTTGCGTCTGTGATTCATAATATCGATGCTCCGTTTAATGTATGCACTAGCACAATTTAATTGTTAAAAGATTTCTCTACTGGAATCTCCCGCCTTTCTCAGTGTGTCGTCTACAGAAAATAGAGGAATTCAGCCATTTATTTTACTGGCAAGAATATGCGCCCTCCAGGCGTAAGTACTTAAGTTTTAACGTAATGAAATATATTACATTAGAAATACTAATGAAATTAAATAAGAACGCATATAAAAAGATTACACACATTTTAATTATATCTTAATCGGTTTCTATATAAAATCATTCATAGGATTGATTTTAATACGTTGTAAAATAAAATTATTTAATCAGGACCAACGCTACGCTTAACTAATATATATATATATATATATATATATATATATATATATACCAACCACAGGGTCAATTTATTAAACGAAGTTTAACAGGTTTGAATTCAGAGTTTTCCTTCTACTAGACCGGTTGCCTAACCAAGGTTAAAGAGCCCAGTCTGCCCTACTATTTACCCATAGCGGAGGCAGAGTAGGATTCATACCTTTGCCAAGGGTATTAGCGCTAAGTGAAATGCAATTACCAGGATTTAAACTCGGGGCGACGAGTCCATTTCCCATGACTTTAACCTTACCTCACGCGCTTCCTACAAAATTTAGGATATAATTCTATTTATGCAGAAGGTGATACAGGGTTATGTGTAATTGTTGAAATATATTTAGATATAAAATTACCTTCAATACATCAAAGAGAACTGGGAAATAAGTAAATATAAAATGAATGGTTAGTTTTCTTGGTTATTCCTCTGTTTTCCATGGAGAATACGGTATATTTATTCTTATGTTATTCTCGCCTTTATTCAGAAACCTGCGTTTTGTTCAATTTTCTATCGTGTCTTTTCATCGGCTTTTCACTGTAAATATCAAGTCAGTTACGTTTCATTATTTGTATTGAATATTCGGCCCCACGATAATAACTCATAGTTTTAATAATACAGATTCTTTTCATAAAATATTTATTCTCTTTCTTTCTGTCTGTCTCTAAATCTGCCTTGTCTCCAAACACACACACACACATACATATTAATATTATATATATATATTATATATGTATATATGTATATATATATTACATAAATATGTTTATATGTATGTATATATATATATGTATACATAAATATGTTTATATGTATGTATATATATATATATGTTACATAAATATGTTATATGTATGTATATATATATGTATACATAAATATGTTTATATGTATGTATATATATATATGTATAATAAATATATATGTATGTATTATATATATGTATATATATATTTATATGTATGTATATATATATATGTATACATAAATATGTTTATATGTATGTATTTATATATGTATATATGTTATATGCATGTATATATATGTATACATAAATATATTTATATGTATGTATATATATATATACATAAATATGTTTATCTATACGTATATATATATATATATATTTATATATATATATATATATATATCTGTGTGCGTGTAAGAAAGACAGATACAGAGACAGGCAGTGAGAAGGGGAATAAATATTTTTGCCTTTTCCGTTAAAACACCCAATCCTCAAACACATACACACGCATATATATATATATATATATATATATATATATATATGTGTGTGTGTGTGTGTGTGTGTGTGTGTAAGAAAACCCGATATAGAAACAGACAGAGAATAAATGTTTTTTTCTTCTCCGTTAAGTCTTTCTTTGTATATATATATATATATATATATATATATATATATATATATATAATATATTGTATATATGTTTATGTTTATTAAAAATTCTTTGATGTATCTTATTAAATTTTCGTTGCTTTTCTCTTCACTTTCAATACAATTTTCCTTTCATTTACTTTATCTGAGTGAATGGGGCGCCATTTGCGACTTATCAGTGTATTGTACTTATCTTTTTGCTTGTATCAATTGTTTCCTCGTTCTATTTTTTACACTATAGCTTGATATACCAGTTTGTCTAGCAATTCATTTCTTGTGTTTTCTCAAATAAATTTTGTTCTAAGTAAATTCTAAAGCTTTCTCGGCGAAGTTGTGTCCTTTTGATTTCGTTTGGTATGAATTATCCTTTTGTTTACGACTGTAAAAATAACGGTCAGTTCTAGTGTTACATAATCATTAGATACCTAATGATCATGACAATAGTGTAGAAATCATATTAGTGCAGCTGATGGCCTTGAGAGTGAGGGACAGCGTTTGACCTCACTCTGACCTTGCGTTCTGGGGATGATCGTGAGAACGGAACCCCGATAGAAAGCCCTTCCGGTTTTAAGGGGTAAGCAACTCAGTTAGTTAGAGTTAGAACTTAGAAGCGAAGCTAGCAAGATGTGAGTCTCACTGCGTGATTGTCTGGTCTGGGGTTCTACGAAAAAGTAACATCATCGTAAATCGAAGTCTTGTGGTTATTACTAAAAGCTAACAATGGCACAGGGCTTCTGATAAGGAGTGATCCCCAACAGAGACCAGACCCGGAATCCTCAATAGAAGACCAGACGAGACTTTAGAAGATATACCAGATCCGGCCAGAAGAATAGACGACAGAGTAAGAAGTAAAAGAAGGTATATAACATATAGATATTTAGGGCCGGTAAAGAGGCTACGCAACACTAGGATGAATCTTGAAGGATGATAGAAATATTAGAGACTTTTGCTTTAAATTCTAAGTTTTTAAATTACGTTGGGCAATTGTATTTCTGCTTAAAAATTACCCTGTGACACATTCTAGAAAATGGGGTTCTGTAATTTTGGTACAACAAAACATATACGAAAGTTAAAACTCTGAAATTGAATCAGATATATTTCACTCAAAAAAGGAATTTGACATAGCCTGTGCATATATATATATATATATATATATATATATATATATATATATATATATATAATCAATAGTAATGGTATTATGGATGATTTAAACTCATAACTTTAAATTTCATGCTTATGCAATCCTCAGATGAGTCAAATCAGATTTGATTCATCTGAGGATTGTGTAAGCATGAAACTTAAAGTTATGAGTTTAAATCACCCATAATACCATTACTATTGATTATAAATCTGCTCTGCTTTAATAGCTTTTTATGCCAATACTTTTCTCATTTATTCTCTATTCATATATATATATATATATATATATATATATATATATATATAGGTGTGTGTGTGTGTGTGTGTCAATCTTTAAGGGGGTATACAGATTTGAATCCTAGACTGGTTAAGATACCATTGTTAAATAGCCTAGTCTGCCCCTCTATTTACCGATAGGTGGACGGAGAATAGTTGGATATATAACTTTACCAATGGTGTTAATGCTCTGTGAAATGCAACCAACCTCGTCCAGGACTTGAAGTCATGTCACATCGTCCTTTCCTACGACGATACCCATTACACCAGAGGTGCCATAATACTGATTAAATATTTTGATTTGTTATTAGTAAAAAGGTGCTTAGCATCATTGATAGGCATTGATTTATAAAATCGCATAGGTTGCAACTATGGAGCATTCAGTGAGGATTGAACTCGCTATTTAGTCGTAATATATCTGCCAGACTAGTTTGTCATGATGGGATGCGTTTCTACCTACCTCGTTGCCACGGGTAGGGTCTATCACTAGTTTGCAAGAATGGTACATCACGTAGTAATGCATTTGCGAGACAAGCTTGCTAAACATTACACCACAATCTGACGGGCTTATTTTTTTTTAAAGTCTTAACTAAATAATAATAAAAGTTGTATTTTAGCATTTATTGTAATTGAACTTGATTTTATTGTTATTTCTAGTATAGTTCAAATCGTAGATTACAATGGCACCGACAATAATGGTCAATTCGAAGAATTCGCGGAGATATGAAGCTTTAAAACATCCTCAATTTCTATTGTTGTTTCGTATACAGTTCAGGACGTAGATTACAATGGCACGGATGATAGTGATCAATTTAAATAATTGGTGAGGATAAGAGGCTTTGTGCTTTTCAAAGTAGATATTTTGGCAAAAATTAAGACCACGATTTTATTGTTGTTTCTAATAAAAAATTAGATTAAAATGCCACCGATGGAAATAGTCAATTCAAGGAACTAGCGGTGGTATGTTTTTAAAAACACGCCTGAAATAGAGCTTTTCATAGTACGTATTTTCGACAAAAATTAAAACCTGAATTTTATTGTTTCGTCAGATACACTTCGAGTCGTAGATTACAATGCCATCGGTGAAAGTATTCAATTTGAAGAATATGTAAAGGGTGTTTCAAAGCCTCATATCTGAGGCTTTAAAACAATGCTTTTCATAGACATAATTAAAACCCCGATTTCATTGTTTTTTTTTTTTTGTTTTTTCTTATACAGTTTAAGTCATGAATTAAAATGCCCCCAATGAAACTGGTCAATTCGATGGATTGGCGGAGATATGAAACTTTAAAACGTGAATATTTTTGACAAAAATTAAGACTTCGATTTTATCATTGTTTCCCATATATTTGTTGACAAATCACATCGACGCCTGGATTTAAGAAGGAAAGTATGTGTAATTATATTTAATTATTTCTGGAATTTTATTATTATTTATATAATTATTTTTATTCTTTTGTTTGTTTTTACTTTTCAGATTGTAAAACTCTTCCCCTTTCAAACAAAATACACCTCTTCATTATTTTCTCTTTTGACTCTGTGGCAATTATTTTCTCTTTAACAATAAAAAAAAACAAAACACCGTATAACAATAATTAAAAATATATATATATATATACAGTTAACGTGCTTACTTCCTACGTGTAGTATTAAATCACTCCTTCCCTCCCTATCTATCTACCAAACTACCCACACCTATATTTAAATCTATATATATACGTAATTACTGCACGTTGTTGAATGCATATGTTGTAAACCTACAAATTACATAGGCAGACAAAAATGAATCGCAGCATGCACCATTAATTACAACCTTGTCTTTTTTTCTGTTATTTTTTTCTTTTTCTTTCCTTTTTTCTTTTTTTCTTTTTTTTTTTTTAATATCCGCCATTTTATCAAAATGCTTGATTTGCCTGCCGCCCTCCATGACCTTTATACCGCCAAAAATCAAAACAAATAAACAAACAAAAAAACAATTACATTAAACTTAACGCTAACATCTAAACCAAAACTCAATAATAAAATATTATATATATATATATATACATATCACAGTACATAACCCACGTCTCTCTACTTTTAATACTAAACCTTAAAATTAAGCGTATTACTGAATTAGTAAAGAAAAAAAAACCTTCTTCCACCTTTTATTCCTTCTTTCCCGTTTTATCCTCTTTCCCAGATTTACCTAATGCATCTTGGATTTATTTATATAGGTGCATGTTTCTTCTTTATTATATATATATATATATATATATATATATATATGCATACATATATATAGATGTATATATATGTATATATGTGCATATATACATATATATATTGTATATATATGTGTATATATAGATATATACATATATATATATATATATATATATATATGTGTGCATATATATATATATATATATATATATATATATATATTCATATATATATACATACTCTATTACTCAGTTGCACGTGCATGAAGTTGTTTGTTTGTTTGTTTGTTTTTTCTTTTTTTCTTCTTCTTCACTTGAGAATGCCAATTTCTTTGTATCTTTTTAAACATTTTGTCTGTGGTTTTCCACTTTGCATGTAGTTCACCGCTTAGATTCAATCTGCATGATTTCTGCTTTACTTTTCTTTCTTTCTTTATTATTTTTTTTTTTTTTTTTTTGGACGTGCGTATATCAGTTTACACGCATCTTTAAATGCATATATATGTAAATATTTTTTTCAAAAAATGTATGTATGAAAAATGTGTGTTGCATGTCCGCCTGTTTGCATGCACGCATGCATGTTTTTGGCTTTTTTAAACATTTTTTTTACAAAGCTCGATAAAAAGAAATGTTACATTGTATGTCATTCAAACATATTTTCTCTTATTTTTCATTTGCTCTTTTTTTTGTTTCCTGATTCCAATTTTTTTTTCTTCTTCTTTTTTCGCATATATCGATGCATCTTTTTTCCTTGCTTTTTATCATTTATTTATTTAAAAAAAAACAGCAATATCTGTATCTCTGCATGTTTTGTGATTTAATTCTTTAATCTTTGTCTTGGCTTCTATTTATAATATTTTGCATGCGATGATATGTTGTCACGTTAACCCGCGGTCATGATACCTAGAATGGCCTGTCTGAAATATTCTTCGAAAGACTGTTACCATATTGCTTGTTTATACTCCGTAAAATGCATTCTTTTAGTTTTCTTTCTTGATTGTTTTGAGCTATATATATATATGTATATTTATATGTGTATATATATATATATATATAATATAACATGCCACCTTTAACCTCTTCTCACATCCGAAACCCATCCTCTCCTATTCATCCGCAAACCCTTACTCTCCCAACTTAACTCAACCCGTCCTACCTCCAGTCATCCCTCCCTCCCTTCCTCCCTTCTCTGCTTGCTTCTCTTATTATTTTGTTATTTTTTTCCCTTTTTCTAGATCTCACTCTTGTTTTTTTTTTCTCTCCATATCTTGCATTTTGTTTCCATATACGCTAAGTACGCATTTATGACATATAATTATATCTATCTATATATATCTACACATCATTCATTCACACGTTGAACCTTATTACTATTATTTTGATTTCAAATTTTATTTCTCTTTCTCTTCACTCCATGGAAAAAAATTACAAATAAGATGCGATGAACCCACCTTCATAAAACTTACAACTCTTTTAAATGTACCTTCAAATGATCACAACGTTTGGTAATATGCTTCATCATGAACATGCACTATAAAAGACAGAGAGGCACAGAACCCGATGGTCACACATTTAGACAATATATATATATATATATATATATATATATATATATATACAGTGAAAAATTTGAAAAAACACAGGTTCAAATAAAATGAGCGGTTTTTATTCAGCCAACGCTGCAGTGTTTCAGTCTGTTTAGTAGATCTTCTTCAGGCCTTTGTTGATATAAGGAAAAGTAAAAAAAATTAAGATCTACTAAACAGATTGAAACACTACGGCGTTGGCTGAATAAACACCACTCATTTTATTTGAACCTGTGTTTTTTCAAATGTTTCAATATATTACATACTGTCGGATTCACTTCTATTTTCTTCTCTATATATATATATATATATATATATATATATATATATATATATCCGTCTATGCAGTATTTATTCACAGTTTGAAGGGAGGTAGTGCCAGTTCAATCATGGATTTTTCTTTCCACAATATGATTCTCATCCAGTTTAATTGAGCGGAACGTTTTTTCTTTTGCTGTCAACAAAAATATAAATTTGTGTACACATATAAAAAAAAGACATGTATATATATGTGTGTGTAAGCGTGCTTTCGGGTTTGTGTGTTAGCGAAGGGCATATTCGGCTGTAGTAGGAACATATGTGTATGGGTATTTTTACACAAACACAAAATATGTAAAAGAAAACTTACAACAAATTAACATGAATATACGCGCATGAAACGTATTGAACAATTCATTCAGGTATTAAATACACATGTGTCAATTGTACAGAAATAAAATAAAATAATAATAATAATAATAATAATAATAATATATATATATATATATATATATATATATATATATACCTACATCCTATACATTATTATATCTATGAATAGATATATAAATGAGTATATCCTTGTGTCTACACGAGAATATACTTCAATATATATATATATATATATATATATTTACATGTATACACATATATATGTAAATACATATATATTTGTATATATATAATATATATATATATATATATATATACTAAGCTTAGTTTAGAATGTCACAAGTCTACGGCACCTAATGAGAATCGAACTCACTAACAATCGTCTGCAAATCTAGCTTGCTCACTATTACATTACGTGGTGCCTATATATATATATATATATATATATATATATATATATATATATATATATATAAACAGTATTCTTTTTGTGAGACTTAGTTTCAAACAAGCGAATAAACATGGATATGCCACATAAGCAATACATTTTCTGTTTTTGTGGCCTTTAAACTATTTGAAAAGATTTATTATACACATTTTTCACGAAAATTCTATCCTAATGATGATCTGAGTTCAAAGTAGTTGATATATATATATATATATATATATATATATATATATATATATATATATTATAGTCATTTATTGTATGTTTAACTATATATATGTGTGTATCTGCACATATAGCTACATAAACTGAACAAGACAACTACTTTCTGAAACACACACACTGTATTATAAACAAATGTATATGTCGAAAACAACACTCTTATACCTGTACAACGATATATCTTTCTTATACAAGACACGCCTATATATACACACAAACGCACATACACACGCATATATTTACTTTGGTTAATTTTTTTCATTTTTTTTTTCTTTTCCCTATCTGTCCTTTTCCTCCATGATTTTTTTTTAACCCCGCCTTGTCTTTTTCTAGTTCTACTGTTCTAACGTCCATGTCTTCTCGACAAAGCATGGATTTTCTAAGGGTGGTGATGTATGTGACATGCCATGACGGTATCATGCATGCTGCTAATGCCCGGATACAGTTTCAAAGTGCCTCCGTGTAGTTTTTCCATCCAGCTCCTTCTATTAGTGTCGTACATATTATGTGGTTCGTACTGATGTCAACTGTTAAAAAAAAAAATAAACTCAGACGGGAGAAGAGAACAAAAAAAAAAACAAACAAACACAAAAAACCAACAATAACATATAATTAAACAGAGGTCGAAAAGAAAATACATAAAATGGCACAAACCTTTAATATATTATAACCTGTTTAAATAATAACTTGCTGATGATATATATATTATAGAGTACAATATATTTAAGGTGTGATTGTTACTATTGGTTTAAAAGCATCGTGTGAGCGACTTATCGTCAAGATAACGGACACGTTGTCTTGAAAATAAGTGGCTCACACGTTGCTTTAAAAAAATGGTAAGAATTACACCTTAAATATATTGTACCCTATGACAAATATATACCGCTCTTACACCTGTCATCGAGGTCTTTATTTTCAATTATCCAATATTAAAACAAACTACTTTATATATATATGTATATATATATTATATTATATTTGAGTTAAGACAGCGTGGGCAGGAGTCAGCACCTGGATACTGGTTACTGACAGTTTCTCGCCTATGTGATCTTAATATTAATTTGATCTGAAAATCGCATAGGCATTGTCAGTAGCCAGGTGTTGGCTTCATGCCCACGCTGCCTTAATTCAAATAATATATATATATATATATATATATATATATATATATATATATATATATTAATATTGGATAATTGAAAATAAACAGCTCGCTGACGGGTGTAAGGGCGATATATATTTGTTATAGTACAATATACTTATTCAATTTAAATATAAACGCTCGATCAATGATCTTGTGTACTGTCTTCTTGGAATTATAGCACCCGTAGTATCTACATTATATATACTAGCAAATATATGCACCCTCCGGGTGCAAGTATTTAAGTCTTAATGTAATAAAATATTGTATTAAATTAGAAAGACTAATAAAACTAAATAAGAATACAGATAAATATTTGAAACAGAGAGAGTATAATAAAATATTTGAAACAGAGGGAGTATAATAAAAGATTTGAAACAGAGGGAGTATAATAAAAAATGGAACAACTGAAACTTACTCTTCCATCACTCTCGTCTTTCATTGTTATTTTTTCTAATTTAATATTTAGTTATAAGAGGAAGTAAAGAATAAAATGACAGTTATTTTATCTTGTTAATGGATTTCATTTAAGATTCATTGAAGAGATGTTTGCTTATATTCATTAAAATAAAACCAACAATTATAAATCAATAATACTATTTATTAAATTCGATTTTTTAATATTAATATGCAAATTAGCCTTCCCGTTCACACTGTAAACCGCTATTTTGTTGTATATATAAATATAATTGCATGTTGTCAGTATGTGACATAGTTAACAGTATTAATAATGTAAGACAATTTTATTAATAATTGAGGTTTAGATAAAATAAAATCATGGAGAATGTGATGTCAATAACTAAGAGAATTGTGACTTGAGTAGGAATATAGTTTCGGTTACAGACAGAAAAACACACAATCTCCATTATATATATATATATATATATATATATATATATCGGAGCAAGTTATTATTTAAACATGTTTGGTTGGTTGAATACCACGGAATATATCTTCTTAGTGATTTTCCGTTGCTTACGTTCATGGGATATTTTTTTTTATATCGGGGTTTAAATGGTCGAAAATGTACCCCTATTTTTTATATTATTTATTTTATAACTCACCCACTAAATTTAGCATTCCAGCATTAAAACCTTCTAAGTTTATAAATCTGTAAACACAAAAATATCACACCAGCTGAATAAACCTCGCTTCACAAACAAAAATGAATAAATAAATAAAAAATATAAATAAAAAAAAAATAACTGCAACGGATTATACCCCCGAAGACGATCTTGACGTGGTCGAAAGCGCTTCGGGGAAATATGGGAGATATTTTCCTTCATTTCATCTCCAGTATAAGAGAAATTACACCAGGTCTTGAATATAAGCAATTGAAATACCTTAAGAAGAAATATTTCGCGGTATTCAACCAACCGTGTCTAAATGTTATATATATATATATATATATATATATATATATATATATATATATATATATATATATATGACATGTTACTATTAAAAGGTTATTATAAGCATTCTAGTATGTAAAGAAAAACACGAATAAATTGTATTTGAAATATATGCTAAAATTAACTACAACACAAAAGGATACATTACTGCATGCCTTATCGTTTAGCGTTCATATACATATATAAATATAAACCCATACTGATACATATAATATATATTAAGCTATATAGATAACATGTATCCATATATTTTTTCATAAATATATATTTATATATGTGTACATATAAACTTAAGAATGTGAACTGTCTTTTTAGAGTAAATGTGTTTGACCCCCAAATTGTCTTATAAATACAGTTTGAAAAAGAAAACCTTCACCCATTTTACATGTTAATATACCAAAGTTAGAAACTTAAATATATTAA
>CM042159.1:36387927-36410427 GCA_023376005.1 Doryteuthis pealeii | reverse complement strand
CTCCTTACTGACTAATGACTATTATTGATCGCAAAATAAAAGGGTCCAAATATGACAAAATTAAAATTAATGCAATATATATTAGAAGAGCTCCATTTCCATTGGTTGGGGGTCAGGTGACCAGTACAATAAATTTGTGGTCAACAGGGGGCGAGGTTTGCTGAGTGGGAAATCCGATGTTGAAAGACCGAAATTTCCAATTAGCCCAGGGTTACAACATCGCTGATGACACCCCCGTCCATCATCTTATAGATGTATTTTACGAGAAGGTCACATTGTAATGAGCACATGTTCCGAATAAATTCTTCCTTCTAATTTTTTTTTTACAAATCCTAAACCCTCCATATCCGAATGAGTTTACTCATTTTTTTTCATTTTTTTTTTTTCATATTTTTTTCTTTTTTCATTTTTTAAAAATTTACTTTCACTTTAATTACACTTGTATTTTTGATTTAGGATTTCTTCTTCAGCAATATTTTTCGTTAATTTATTTTTTATTTGTTCCATTTTCAGCAAGGAATTGTCTGATTTTCTTCGTCATCAGTTTTTTTTAATGTTCTTTTTTTTTTTGTGTGTGTGTGTGTGTCCATAGTTTGTTTTCAAAACAGAAACAACAAACACTTTACGTTTCATCGTCTTATTAGACATTAATGTTTCAATTATTTTTATTTAAATATTACATATGTTTGTCTATTTTGTGCACACAATATACAACATTATGTTAATTAATGCAAATTGTATAAATATAATTAAGACATCATATTAGAATTTAAAAAAAAGTTTTTCATCAAATAGAATAATACAAATTCAATTATCATATGATAAATAAGTCATATGATAAATAAGTATACGCCATTTTTTTACAATATAAAATTGGATTATTTTACGATAATTTAAGAAATGATGTTATTACATGTCCAATTAATGTATATCTGTACTTTGTGAGAAACAATATAAGTTTTCAGGGGAGACAACTATGTTTGACTTTGCCAAACATAACATTCAAAAAATCAAATAATTGAATAGGAAATTGCATTAAAAGTATAAAGTTTGGATAATTATTTTTCTTTCAGTATTAGATATTTTTCTAAATCTAGCGCGAGTAATATACAATATTTAGTTAACTAGCGTAGATATTATGAATCTATTAAGATACCAGAATAGAATTTAAAATCTCGGTTTCTTCAAAAGAAATCATAACAATTCTATTCTATATATTTATTTATCTGTCTCTGTCTATCTATCTATCTATCTATCTCTATATATATATATATATATATATATATATATATATATATATAGGGAGAGAGAGAGTAGAATGTGACATATGGACAATTTTTTAAGCAGACATTAACGGGTTTGAAATAAGGGTTTTCCTTCTCCTAGACTGGTTTTCATACCAAGATTTATGAGCCCATTCTGCTCTACTATTTGCGCATAAATGGATGGGTAATTGTTGCATTCATACATTTCCCAAAGTCAATCGCACTATGTGAAATGCAAACAGCATTTTTCCAAAATTGGAACTCGGGTACTGTAAATATAAAAACGATTTACAATTTTTTAAGTTTTAATATTCAAATTTTCCTTGGAGAAAACGAGAAAAAAGACACAACTTTTGATTCAGACAGTTCCCTGACACAAATAGATATAGATCTTTTAAGGCTTATCTAATGGAGAGAAAATAACGGACTATGTTACATTCATTTTTCATCGGTTTCGAACCTGGAACCTTGTGATTCCCAGGCGGATGCTCTACCAATTGAGCTAAACCAGTCCCATATATATATGATGTAATATAATATGAAGACTAGTAATCCATCTGTTAGATATCAAATAGTCTGTAGTTATTGATGGGACAAAGGGTGTAAAATTTGTATATCAGCGAGGTTCAAACATTATGAATTTCCAAATATTGTTATACATATTCCTATTAACTTTACCTTTTAACTTAACTAATCAAGAAATGTTATAATTTAATAAGTATATACAGCTCATTCAACTGTGGCTAAAAGAAATCTAATAGATTGCAATGGAGTTATCAGAATAATAATTGGTTAGAATAATATTATTTATTTTGTTATTGTCAAAAAGAACTAAAATGGTTAAATTACAGGAATGAAGCCGCCTCCTTTTGAGATATTAATTACTTTTAGAATAACACAATTTTTTATAAGCACACATGTCGAGTACCTAAACTTTGAACCTCGCTGATATACGAATATTACACTCTTTGTCCATCAATAACTACAGAATATTTGATATCTAACAGATGGATTACCAGTCATGATATTATATTACATCATATATATATGGGACTGGTTTAGCTCAATTGGTAGAGTACGTGCTTGGGAATCACAAGGTTCCGGGTTCGAAACCGATCCCCGCCAACTCAGCGTATGAGTAGCACAGATTGGGTAATCTGATCTGTATGGTGAAGTAGGGAGCTAATGGTAGATTTGGTACTCTGTCTCAGAAAAAAACAAAAAAAACAATCTCCCAGGTCTAGCGCTAGAATAAAGGGGATAGACTCCCTCGCTGTCCAGCTGATACCGACAATAGGCCACTCCGTCAACTTTCCTTTTTTTGCTTTTGCAGTTTTTAAAAACTTTTTTATCATATCATATCGTATTATATCTAAAGTAAAAAAAGTAAAGTCGTCGGGGCGGCCTAAAGTCGGTATCAGCCAGTAATCGAGGGAGTCTATCCCCTTTTCAATAGCGCTAGACCAAGGAGATTGTTTTGGCGTCTGAGGTGGAGCGCCACACCTACCATCAGCTCCTTACTTTACCGCACAGATCCCTGTGCTACTCATACGCTGAGTTGGCGAGGACCTTGTGGTTTCTAGCCGAACGCTCTACCAACTGAGCTAAACCATTATCTATATAAAAAAAGTATTTATATTAATACACAGTATTTTGTATTTTCCTATTCGTTCACTTCTTTTGGTTATCATTTTCCATTGGCATGAATTGATTATTTTTATTAGTAAATTCTGAAAATATTTTTTGCACTCAAAATGCATGTAATGCCAATTAGTTTACAATTTAGAAAAAATATTCTTCTTTAACGCAAAAAATCCCTGTGCTACTCGTACGCTGAGTTGGCGAGAGCCGGTATTGAACTTGGAAACTTGTGGTTCCTAGTCGGACGCTCTACTGACTGAGCTAGTGTTGAAACTATTCTGAAGAAAAATAATACTTCATTCAGTATGCATTTCTATCTTGGTAGATACAACTCCAATTTGAATACTTTTTTGACTCACAACTGCAAAAGTGTTTTTTTTTGGGGGGGGGGCTTTTTTACACACTTTGTATACCTCTCCCTCCCCCTCACAAGTGCAAAAGAACCGGCAGAGATATAGCTAGTAATTTCTGATAAAAGTTAGTAATTAGTTTAGAAATATAGTATTACTAGACATTCTAATAAAATGAATTTATCATCGTGCCTGAAGGGACATAAGACAGGCGCAGTCATGTAATAATTGGAAAAAAATCACAATAACCTCATGTTATAATCAATATTCAAAGTGATTATGTGGGTTTCTTATAAAAGATGGTTTAGTTGGAGGACTTTTCTAGTGCAGTTGGTTAGAGAATCGCATTGACCAGAAACTGTCAGTAACCAACCAAGTGCGTTGACTTCATTTTCAAACTTAGATGTACATGCTCAATCAAAGATATTGAGCACTATTTACTTATAAATATCATCATCATCATCATGTCCCGCCAGCAGCACGGATATCCATGACAATCTTTCGCCAACCGTCCTTATCATTAATCGCCCCGGGAGGTACTCTATGCAGCATCCAGTATCCGAGTAGAGCTGGTCAATATACGTCTTTTCTTGATGGCCCACTCTGGCGTACTCATGTGCTGGCTTACACAGAAGAAAGTCACTTATGAGTTCATCTATGCTTCTCCAACAGTGTCCAGCGTGGCTTCTTCGCCTGACACGGATGGTTTGTGTGATATGCGGCAGGTGGCCGTACAGCTGTTTTCTCGTAGGGTGTTGTTTCCACGTCTTCTTTAAGATTGCACGTAGCATTCCTGTACAGTTCACATCTAGCTTATTCTCGAGAACCCCATGTATATATATATATATATATATATATATATATAATGATGCTGAAAACTTAAAAATACGTACAACTTTACGTACTGATCTGGCGCTAGAGAAAAGGGGATAGACTCCCTCGATGTGTGTGGCCTATTATTGGTATCAGCCGTTGATACCAATAATAGGCCACACAACCGATTTTACTTTTATATCAAAGTAAAAATAGAAGATTCAACCGAATATCACACACACTTCAGTGAAAGAGAACCATCTAACGCTGGTGGGAAAAACTCGCATGGATTGTAATAATAATAATAATAATAATAATAATAATTGTCACCGGAACGCTAGCGTCGGAAATTAACGACACTCCTGGATAGCATCGTGCCAACACTAATTTGCCACATTGGAAAATGGCCCATAACATAAGAATTAAAATTGAGTCAGTTGGAAATTTGAGGAAAAATTAAGACGGTCCAGGCCTCATCGTTGATGGTATCTGCGAGTTAATAGGAATGGTACTGGGCATTTGGGTGCACTTATCCCCACCCCCAATCTCCAGCGACATGCATAGAGCACCTGATTTTGAACATAGGGCAATTAACATTGAAAGCTTTCACTGACGCACTTGGCACTTAATTACCAAGCCTCACGAACAGATAAAAATTGTTCCAATTAAAAGTAGCAAAGATTACGTAATGCAGGACTTTTACTCCGTGGTAAGACAAACCTTTTGATTATATGTATTATTCATCCAACTTACGTGTAGGGTGTGACAAAAGGTCAATTTATAAGAGGGATACTGCTGGCTTTCAATTTCAGAGTATTCGTTTTCCTCGATCTGCTGCCTTACCAAGGCTGAAGAACCCAGTGTGACCTGCCCATTGTAGGGTAACAGCAGCCAGACTTTTTGCATCGATTAAGATTCAAATCTAAAATAATGTTAATTGAAATAATTTTATCAATGAATGAAACAATATGATAATAATAATAGTAACAAAGCGGCTGGAATACTCAGGAGAGTCCTGGAGACATGAGACTTATCACTCAAATTCCAGTGAAAGACCATTAGCTAACGCCGATGTGAAAAACTAATAATAATAATAAAATAATAATAATGATAATAGTCTTGGATACCTTAGGAGATTTGCTGTCATTCAGCCTCCAGTGAACCACCGGTTACGGCAGTGAAAAACTCAATAATAATAATAACATGATGATGATGATGATGATGATGATTCATAGAAAAATCTTTTTCCGAAAATATCATTGCATTCAATGTTTAGCTGTATAGGTTCGAGTTGTGGTCAGGTTGTCTATTTGCGGTTGTCTGAGCATTCTTGGGTCATTTGACATGGTACATAATAATAATAATAATAATAATAATAATAATAATAATAATAATAATAATAATAATAATAATAATAACATGTACATTTGAAATAGAACTATTCTTTCAATTAAATTATCATTCTCCCTAACAAACGGAACAAAACAGTAAAGTCTCGAAAGAAAAAGTCGGGATTTATTTTTTGTGTGTTTTTCTTTGTCTACTTTTGTTTTGTTTATTAAAATAGAAAAAGATGAAGTTATTTATTGTTTTAATTCATTTTGATAACTAATAACAAAATAATATTTGCTTTTTGTGTGTGTTTTTACTTTTTTTAATAAAAAAAAAACATCTGTAACTTGAAAACAAAGAACAGTTATATATTTTTGTAGAGCTTCCTCTCCTTATTAAAACTAAAAAAGAAAAAATAATATTAATTATCCAGTTTCATATTCTGAGCGCTGTTTTAGTTCTTTTTTTTTCCAATTTATTTCAGTTGTTGGTGCGTCTTATTTATATATGAAGTTTGACTACACAATTCTAAAAGTAGTTTTAATGCTAAATTTTACCGTATACGTTTAAACTCTATTACGTAAAACACCTATATTTAAAGATATTTATTGTAAAAATAGATTTAGAGTATTTAACTCTATTAAATTAAATATCCATCTATATCTATATATATATATCTATATATATATATATATATATATATATATGTGTGTGTGTGTGTGTGTGTGTGTGTGTATGTGTATGGACTCTCTCGTCTATTTTCGACGCATGAGTGTTCATTCGGTGAACAACCAACATAGTGATTTGTTTATAGTGGTGAGGGCTTGTGTTGGACCATTCCGCACTTTTTGGCACAGTCAATAGGAAAGAATTGGTGCACAAGGAATGCCACAAACCCAATCAACGACTGACCTCAGGAATTTTGAATTCAGAGTTTTCCTTCTCCTAGACTGTTTACCTACCCGAGGAAAGGTATGAATCCAAAAAAGGGCAGTTGTGTGTATGTATGTTTGGGGAAACTACGAAAATAAAGCAATTAATGACAAAGTAAAAATACAGAGCAGTAATAATACCACTACTTTTAATAATAAAGGAAAAATAAAGGGACTACCATGGTTTCAATCAAATTTAAATGATTTCTTCAGGACCCTACCCTACGTTAACTAAGTCGATATAATTCCTTAGTTAAAGTGAAGATATTTATCGAATAATAACGGTTTAACGCTACGTTATTTTTATCTCAATCTTTGCGTGCGGCTGCACGCGAAGATTGAGAAAAACAATGTATCGTTCCACACGTGTATTCATTCCTTAATTCTTAATTACTAGTTAAAAAACGTCCTCCAGGCGATGTAAAATAGACAACATATTGCCTGAGGGGTAGGAGTAAAAATTCAATGTCAGCGAGTTTGTACCCTAAGTAAGTAAAATCATCAAATTCATTAAAGGATTAAAAAGTAAAACAATTTGAAATGTAAACTTTAAATATGTAATAAAATAAAACAAACTATATATAGATATATAATACCAGTCATGTACTTATTAAAACTTGTTTTAAAAAACAATGAGGACTGTCTAATGTTGCGTGTTCAAATTTTGAGTGTATTTATTCTGTTATGACGATTTTGGGTAATGTGACGTAAGCAGTGACGTAATTTTTGTTACAGACAAAAACTGGAAGCGAATCTCTATTATTAATATATATATATTATATATATATATATATATATACCATTGTTCCTTAATCGTGCAACATCCTCTTGTTAATAAAGAGACCGCTCAAATTGTCCAAGATGAAACGCAAAATGTAAATCTTGATGTTGCTTATCCAGCGAATTTTATTTCTAATGAGTGTCGTCACTTCGGATAAACAATGGACCATTCCGGTTTTATTCTAAAGAAAGGAAGGGAAGAAAAAGGACATGGTACACATAAAAAATATATTAAGAAAGAAAGAAAAGGGAGAGTAGTGGAAAGATAGAGAAAGTGGATGATAACTATAATCTGTTTCAATGAAACATAATGAAAAGAAAGAAAGAAAGAAAGAATAGAAGAGTGAGAGAGTTAAATCAAGATTAAGTAAACGTATCAAACATTTTAATAATTAAATTATCATACTGTGGTATAACAACAGGTCCTGCTAGTATCCATATAAGCTTATTTACTATTATTTGGATTATTTGAACTATTGTCCTCATCTTTATTATTATCTCTACAGCGTTTCGACCGATGTGCCTTCCGGTCTTCTTCGGGTATTTCTTGTCGGACTCGGGAAGCTTCTTGTCGTAATCGGGAACATTGTCGTAATCGGGAGCCATCACGGAACTTTGTACAGATCACAATAAAGATGAGGACAATAGTCCGAATAATCCAAATAATACTAATTATCAAGCCTCATCCAAAGATTCAGAGATAATTCTATTTCATAATTAATTGTATTTCTCGATAAATGCAGAGAAGCTCTAACTAATATATAACTCTCCACCAAAAATTCATTACATATTTTCTTTTTTTGTTTATTGTTTTAAATTTCTGTATATACCTGTCTTGTTATTTTCATGTAAATATATATATATATATATATATATATATATATATATATTGTTATTTTTCATGTAAAATAATATATATATATATATATATTGTTATTTTCATGTATATATATATATATATATATATATATATATATATATATATATATATATATGCGCGTTTGTGGTTTGTGGCTAAATACTGCTTTTATTAATCTGCATATATATATATAGTGTGTCAAAAAAGTATCGAGATTTTTTGTACTTTTTGACACACATTGTATTCTGAAAAAAATAACGTTCCATTCATTCTTCATTCATAAATACAGAAACTTGGTATTTTTTGACACACCTTGTATTCTGAACAAAAAAATGAATGGAATGTTATTTTTTTCCAGAATCCAAGGTGTGTCAAAAAGTACAAAAAATCTCGATACCTTTTTGACACACCTTATATATATATGATTTTATATATATGATTTTTCCTAGGAAGTGCGTGATTTTACTTTGCTCTATTTAAGCACATATAAACTTTGGTGCACATGTTCTGATTTGTTTTCCTTTTTGAAAATGCATTATTATATATGTTTTTTGTTTGTTTTGTTTTGTTTTGAGTATTGTCTTTACTGCAATTATACAGCGAGTGTTTGTTCAGCTCGTCTTATGACATGACTTCTGAAATTTTCGACGTGTTTTGTTTGTTTTTGTTTTTTCTTTTATTTTTCTTCTTTTTTTTCCTTTTTCCTTTCTTTTTTTTTTTCTTTTGGGTTATTTTGACTTTGATTTAAAAAAATATATAAATGTATCTCTCCTTATAGGATAATGATTTGTATGTTTACTTGTATTCGCCTTTGAAACGTCTATCTATCTATTTGTCTATTTATTTTCTCTTTATCTATCAATCTATTTGCTCTTATCTATCTATCTATCTATTTATATATCTATTTGCTCTTATCTATCCATTTATTTATTTGCTCTTATCTATCTATCTATTTATTTGCTCTTATCCTCTCTCTCTCTCTCTCTCTCTCTATATATATATATATATATATATATATATATATATATATATATATATATATATATATGCATGCTATTATCTATCTATTTATGTATCTGCTATTATCTATCTGCCTATCTATCGGTTCTGATCTATTTGCTCTTATCTATCTATCTGTTTATATGCTCTTATCCATCTATCTATTTGTTATTATCCATCTATCTATTTGTTATTATCCATCTATCCCTTTGTCATTATCCATCTATCTATATGCTTTATCTATCTATCTATCTATCTATCTATCTATATGGTCTTATCTATCTATCTATATTGTGTTCTTATCCATCTATCTCTTTGTGTCAAAAAGTACAACAAATCTCGATACTTTTTTGACACACCTTATATATATATATATATATATATATATATATATATTGAGTTTTCTTCCTCCTATATGCTTGCTTGACAAGGATGAGGGATGTATCTCTCCCGGTGGTTTTGCTACGCGCCTGGATACTAATCCAGGTATTTCTATGTTCCGCATATGTTATGTGCTAGATGGCCGTTGAGCGAAAGGCTTCCTCCGCCCTTTGACAGGTTTTGTGTTAGTCCTGCTGGGTGTCTAGCCACCCCTCACCAGACATACATGCATACACACCACCTGCCCTCTATATGTATAGATGGTGTTTGGTTTGATTTCTTTGTTTAATGGCATATCAACTTTCGTGGATTATTTAATGACAAAGCCATCTTTGTAGAAAACTCATACAAGGGTTCATAACTTTCCAAAGAGTATTAGCATAATAACACGACTGGAGTTTGTTGGGATTATTTGTATATATATATATATATATACACCAACCCCTCCGCACGGGCAGGATGTGACACGAGGTCAATTTCTTAAGCGGAGTTCAACAGGTTTGAATTCAGAGTTTTCCTTCTCCTAGGCCGGTTGACTAACCAAGGTTAAAGAGTCCAGTCTGCCTACTAGTTATCCATAGCTGGAGGGAGATTAGGATTCATACCTTTTCCAAGGGATTATTTGGATATAGGATGTACTCTAAATACCCACCTCTATTCATAAGTCACGTGATTGACTCTTGTAACCAATCACTAGCAATACTACTAGCCTGATATAATACTTAAACTCCCCACATTAGTCATAATTAAAACTACACTCTTTGAGGACGGACACACATAGGATTGCCGGATCTGTACCAATACTCTCGAAGGACTTATACTTTATACCAGTAACTGAGAACATTTTAGTAACCAAAAGGATTGACATTGTCGACGGACTCTTTATCAAGGATTCTATCAGATAAGCGCTTCTGCTATAAGGCCGAGGAATGGCCCTTAAAAACGTAACAGAGTTCGAATTCGCTAACTACAATGGCACAGTCCAGCACGTTATCCACTGCGCCACGAGGATTTCCCCAGAAGCGAACGGAAAAATAAGTAGAAAATTAATAATACGAAAGCTTCATTTAAGAAAGTTCGACAGGTTAATGTACTATGAAGTGTTTGTATAGCATGAAATTAGAGATAATTTCTACTGAAAATTAATTTTTTCAAGTGTAATTTGTCTTTTAAATTACAAAACAACGCGGAACATTTAACCGTATTCTAATTCATTTTTACGTCGTTAAAATATATGATTATGAATTCCTAGCAGCAATGTATACATATATACATACATACGCCTCTCTCTCTCTCTCTCTCTCTCTCTCTCTCTCTCTCTCTCTCTCTCTCTCTCTCTCTCTCTCTCTCTCTCTCTCTCTACGTCTTTAGAATAAATAATTATAAATTCATAGCAGAAATGTACACATACATACGGATATACATACAAAGCCACCTCCCCTCTCTCTCTTCTCTCTCTCTCTCTCTCTCTCTCTCTCTTTTCTCTCTCTCTCTCTCTCTCTCCAAACATGCATACGTATATACATACAAATTCCCCCTCTGTCTCTCTCTAATTTATTTGTAATTTATTTTTATGTCGTTAAAATATATAATTATAAATTCATAGCAGCAATATACATAAATATATACATACGTAAAAAAATTCTCTCTCTCTGTCCTCTCTCTCTCTCTCTCTCTCTTTCTCTCTCTCCCTTCAAGTCCGAAAGCATCGCGTTTTGACGGAAATTTTTCCTTTCATCTTTATTGACATCTCTAAAGAAAGATTAATTTTAAATTACGCTTTAAGAATGATTTCAGGAAAATAGGAAAAAAAAAGATGGTGGAAAATGTCACGAAGTAGCAATTGGTTAAATTTTTCACGAGTAAACATGCATATATATATGAGAGAGCAGATTCACGCATGCGCAGATATATATTAATCAGTCTAATGAATGAAAAAACACAAACACATAAGCTCCTTTGATGCCAATGCTCTAAACAAAATGTTTCTTCATTGTTTATTTAGACGGAGGATTATACAGTTAAAATTTCAGAACAAATTTTTATATATATATTTAAAGATAAATCTAATGAGTCAGACGAACCTACTAATAGTTTCGCTTAATGCTCTTCAGGGCTAAAATCTGAGTCAGAGTCAGAGTCTGACTCATTAGATTTATCTTTATCATTGGCTCTACTTAGGTATCGAGTACTTTTTACTTATTAGCTTTCTCCTTGCGGTTATATGATATAATATATATAACATATATATATATATATATATATATATATATCTTATATACATATATATATATACATATAATTGTTTTTTTCTTTTGGCCAAATACTGTACCAATAGATTATTTTGTTGGTACGAATATCTTGGTCCTTTCTTTTGCAAAAATGTTTTTTCTCCCTGGTTGATCTTTGGTAGTAGATTTTTACAATCAAACTATTTGCTGGTTTTTTTCTCATCGCGAGGATTTACCAATAAGTTTGGTATATATATTATATATATATATATATATTATATATATATATATATATATATATATATATAGAGAGAGAGAGAGAGAGAGAGAGAGAGAGAGAGAGAGAGTCATCACAGACACGTGTTCGACTTATCAAGTCTATTCAGTGTGGCTAGACCTTTTGTAAGCTACCTACAGCCGGATTGAAATCCGGTACCTTAATCATTAGTCTGTCTTCACTTACAGAATGGGAAGGGGATTTTAACTGTTTTAATACAAACATCGCTGTATATATATATATATATATATATAATATAAATAAAAGGTCATCCACAGACACCGTGTAAATACAACAACAACCTATGGCCAGGAATCGAAATCCGACTGACTTTTTATCCGCTTGACTTCTTAACCTCTCGGCCATCTGGCAGCTGCCTTTAAGGGGTGGTGTTTAAACTATTATATACATACATTTGTTTATATATTTTACGATCACCAGAGAGATCCAGTCTGTTTACAGACGATTATTGCTTTATATATGCTGGCAGTGAAAGTTAATTTAAGTCGCCCCTAGAGATCAACTATAAATGCGCCACGGCATTAACCCAGTGTGTCATGTAGTTGTATCCACAAACCAATAGAGGACACGGTTACCTCCCGGAACCATATATATATATATATATATATATATATATATATATGGTATCTTGTAACTTTTTAACATAAGTTTGACTAAGTAAGGGGATAAGACAGATTTTTTTTTTAAATATCCCAAATAATTCTAAACAAATTGTGTCACACAGTTTGAAAAGGAAGGTCAAGGGTTCTATCTCTTTTATTGTATTTGAGAAATATTTTGGAGGCACAACAAACTAAAAAAGAAATATTAAAAAAAACAACTAACAAACAACTGTTTTGTTAAGATTCTTTTCCATGTATACGAATGCCCTGATAGTGGTTTTCTAAAAAAAACGAAACGTTATAACATCGACTCATACATTTAAATAACATCCATCTGAACACATTGTTTGATTTTTTTTCAATTCTTATATACTTACACACACACACCCACACACATATATATATACTTACAATAGTACTGACATAGCTACAGCCTGTCAGCTTATTATAATTTAGTTCACTTAACTTTTTTACTTTCTATCTTTTATCTATATATTTATTTTTTTGTAAAGGCATTCAATTTTTAATACAAGAAATGACACTTTCTCTTCTAGTGATAAACTACCATTCGTTTAAGAAAGAAATAAAACTCAAGTTCACACGAAAAGTATACCTCAAAGGTATTTTTAAAGATATTTTTTAGTTTTTTACATTCTTGAAATCTTCCTAAAAAGAGAAAACATTTCAATTTTAACTGAAAGGCTTTTATATGGAAATGCATTTTGCCGTGTTCTTTTTGGGTTTTTTAAAATTTTTACGCTAATTTTTTTTAGCAGTTTAACTCTTTGCCTGCTTTAAACCGCTCACAGTGGTTCTCCCACCACTACGATCAAAGTACAAAAAATGATGGTTAGTTCATTATAATTGAGCAGAAAGACACAGATCACAAGAATAATACGACTTTATTTGAATAGAATGATTTATGTTGTGAATAGAGAGTTAAATTTGAATTATCCCATCATACAGATAAAAATACCAAGAAAATTTGGTTCAACCATTGAGGGAATTTGGTAGGCAAAGAGTTAAATGTTTCTTGTATTCTAATGCAAATAAGAAAAATAAGAATCCAATACACTTACATAAATCAAACCGTCATTGATCGTTGTAAATTAAATCAGGATTTTATTTTATTTTCAACATATTGGTTAGAATTTTTGATAAAAGGGAGCAGTTAATATATATTAAATAGTATTAGTTATATTTATACCTCCCATATATATATATATATATATTATATATATATCCTAAAGAGCCAGAAAAATCCACCTAGGTTTCACCTAACGGATCATCAGGATAATTTTGACTGAAAAGTGACATTATCAACAGTGGCCACAAATAGCATAAATAAGAAAAGAAAAATAAATAACTACATTTTATTTGGACTTTTCGGACTATCGTGCTCATCTTTATTGTCATCTGTACAATGTTTCGGCCGCTGTGCCCTCCGACCTTCATCAGATATTTCCTTCGGACTTAAGAGCCTTCTCGAACTCGCAAACTTCTCTATCAGGATAAAATACAACTATTATTTCCCTATTATCTGCGTTTCTCTCTCTCTCTCTCTCTCTCTCTCTCTCTCTCTCTCTCTCTCTCTCTCTCTCTCTCTCTCTCTCTCGTGCGCACGCGCGCTCAAATATATGCACGTATGCATATATCGTTTCGACATGTCTACTGGAATCTTTTTAGTATTCCAACCAATTTCAACAATGATGTTGTCTGGACGGTCTTAATTCTTCCTCTGATTGTCTGTTTCTCTAGTCTCTTTTCTAAGCTTTTGGGGACCGTTCCAAGTGCCCGAATTACTATCGGTATCACTTTAAAATGTTGTTGTTGTTGTTATTATTATTATTATTACTATTATTATTATTATTATCATCCTCATCAATTTAAAAAAATATTATTTACTTTTTATCTTTGTATTTATTTATTCTTTTATTTTCGTTTTACAGAAAATTTTATTTGAACAATATGGTTTCAAATAGGCACATTTTTTTTGTTTTTGTTTTGTTTTTTTTGTTTTTGTTTTGTTTTTAATGATTTTTAAGCAGTGACTGCTTTTGTATTATACGTGAATTGCATTAAATCTATTACCTGTATAAACGTGTCTATTTCTTTGAAATATTGCCTTCTGTTTTTTTGTCTCTTTTTTTTCTTTTAACTCTTATTTTTAATTGTTTCTCTTTTATTGTTGCTATATATTTTCTTTTATCTTGTTATATTGAATGTCTTCTTCGTACTTATGCAAGAACTTCCTGCGCATCATCTCTTTTTTCAAAAATTATTTCCTATTCCTCCATTTATATTTATTGGATTTATATTAATAAATACCGAATTCAATTTCAGTCTCATTTCCCGTCTTCAGAGATTACAGAATATGTGATATTTTTAAATAGATCTTATTTGAAACATAGAAAATTGAAATTAAGAAAAATACACAACAAATCCATTCAATTAACGCTTGCTTTAGGTTTATGCACGTACACGCTGATGAGAATAGATAGGCTGAGATAACTGAGATAAGATAGAATTTTTATGGAATTCATCATCAGCATCATAAGCAGCATTATAACCACCTTCATCATTCATCAGCATCATAAGCAGCATTATAACCACCACCATCATCATCATCATCATCAATTATATCATTTATATATTTTTCACACCAGCGTTAGCTGATAGTCTTCAACTTTCCTCAGGTTTCCAGGACTCTCCAGGGTATTCAACCCGATCTCAACAATGTCAGGATCGTCTCAGTTTTTCCTTTCGATTTCGAATTTCTCCAGTCTTTTTCTAAACCTTTTGGGACTGTTCCAAGTCAACAACTACAATTGGTATCAATTTCGCCCTAATGTTCCACAGCTTTTTCAATTCTCTATCAAGGTCCAATCATGTATATATGTATACTAGGTCTTGTCTTCCAGCTGGGATATCTCAAAGTCCCAGAGAATTGTATGTTTTATTTTCAAGATTATTATTATCATCATTTACTCCTTTTGAGTTTTCTCATCAGCGTTAGCTGATGGTCTGTCACTAGAGTCTGAGTGACAGCAAGTCTCATCAGGTCTCCAGGACTCTTCTGAGTATTCTGGCAGATTGCAGCAGTGATTATTATTATTATTATTATTATTATTATTAATTTATTTAGTAATCTATTTATCTATTAACCAAACCTTATTGTAATGGACAGGATATGACTCAAATGAGTAAATGTGGTTTGAATTTAGAATTCTCCTTCTGGACTCGTTGCCCCACCAAAAATAGGTGTCGTAAAGTTTGCAGAAATTTTAACAATATTTACAGCAACTAAACTAAAAAAAAAATATGGTTGTGGCGCATATTTTCCAAAACCAAATTTCTTCGTAACTAAACCTGGGGAATTTCAATATCTGTTTTCGCAAGACGTGGTTTGGTTCTTAGTGGTTTACCATCCGCAGTTTGAAAGACTTCCACTCTTTCTATATATTCATTCGCAAGTTAAAAAGACCTTCGCTGGCTGTCTTTCGTTCGCAAAGAAGTTTTACTGTGACGGCAAGACCCAGGCAAAAGAAATGAGTAAACAGGGTCGACTGGTGAATACTTTTTTATTTGTTAAAAGACGGGAGTTGTCACTTGTCCTCCTGTTTTCGCAACTGGTCTACAACGTGAAACGACAATAAAAACACAAACGACTATATAGTTTCTCTAATATAAGTAAGTAAAGTTGTCGGGGCGGTCTAACGTCGGTATCAGCCAATCAGCGAGGGAGTCTATCCCCTTTTCACTAGCGCTAGACCAAGGAGATTGTTTTTGCGTCTGAGATGGAGCGTCACACCTACTATCAGCTCCTTACTTTACCGCACAGATCCCTGTGATACTTATACGATGAGTTGCCGAGGGCCGGTATCGAACTAGGACCCTCGTGGTTTTTAGCCGAACGCTCTACCGACTGAGCTGACGGAGAAGGAAAAATTCGCATGTTGACACTCACCTTCTTGTCTTCTCGTTCCCTTCCTGGTAAATGAATTAAATTTAGCGCCACACGCACATGTGACCTTTTTCGGTGTCAAAACGGTGTTCGTACCTACGTAATAAGATGGCCGGGCTAAGCAAGGGAGATAATTATTAAGTTTCTGACCGCCATCCTTGGACAGTTGAAAAGGACTTAAAGTAAGTAAGTCATGAGCTATAGAATCCTTTGGTAAATGAATAAGTCCTGTGTTATGGAATCCTACGTAGTGTCAAAGGTCCAGTTTTATAATTCTATGTTCCGTCGTCCACGAAGGTTCAAAGCAATGTGCGTAGGTATGACAAGAACAGCCAGTATAAATAACAATATCAGCAGCAGAGTACTGCCAGTGCATTTACAAAGGCATTTGTATATCCTACTATTTACCCATAACTGGTTGGCGGAGAAATGTATTCATGCCTTTCCTGGAGACATTAGGGCGAATTAAAACTCAAACAACCTCGTCCAAGAGGATAATTATTATAATTTGGTCTAAAGAGTTTCAAACCTTCCTCGTATTTCTTGTTCTTCTATTCTTTTACCTAGTTCCTTAGAAATCACTCCGCATTCTCCAATAACTGGCACGTCTTTTAAACTTTTTTTCTGTATGCAGTATTCACTCTTTATCAGTAGAAGTCAAACATTTTCACTTAAACCAAAAATGGATAAACAGGGGATTTTTTTTACTAAGAAAATAATTACGAGTTTATGGATTCTAGATTTACTCTATATCAAATAATATCAAGAGAACATTTTAATTTTTACAAAATATGTTAAAAGACTATAAAAAGATTGAATGATTATTGCTTTGGAAAAGATAAAACACTTAGTTTGGAGGTTTTAACTATGATTAAATGCAAATTTTCTCAGAACTAAAACCATGGGAATGAAAAAAATATTGTTTTGATTAAGAAAATAATTGGAACTACTTGAAATCTTAAGGTGGGTGGTTATCTTAGGGTTACCGGTCGAATATCAATAATGACATGAGACTGTTCCTTTTTTTAGGCTGAATATGATGAATAATTGTTTATAAGATCATTATGAATGATTTTGCAATATAGAATGATATAGAAGAAGCTGTTCTGGGTAGACCAAAATGGTTCAGAATAAAGTACGATGAAATGAGGATGGGATAGTCACCTGAGAACCATGTTACTGATAAAAAGCAGTGAGTCTGGAGACAGCAGTGAGTCGAGACCGACAAGAAACTTGAATACTGCTAGCATATTACACAATATTTCTAAGAGAAATATTATCATTAAGAATTTCACATCAACTCAAAAAGAATTTTTGTTTATTGGAGTCTGACAGACAGTAACACTTCTCTTCTAAGTATCGTAGCTGATTTTTCTTGTGCTTTGGTCTAGCTGATTTACATCCCTTGTATAATGACCAGTTCGTCGAGTATCTTTTCCAGATTCCTGGGAACTGTTTAAAAGAAAACTCCAATTACGATTGCTATCACTAGCACTTTTATGTTCCACAACCTTTTCAGCTCTCTGGCAAGGTCCAGGTATTGTCCAGCTTTTCGCCTGCGTTCATTTTCACAGTGTGGTTTGTTGTTACAGCTAAATCCATTAGATATCAGATTCTGTTTATCTATTGTGCTTCCTGTTGTACATCTTATAAAACAAGGTTTATTAGGGTCTCTAGGGAATATAACACACAGTGACAGAATTTTCCGTAATACTGAAATAAGTCGTAGTCGTCAGGGCGGCCTAAAATCGGTATCAAACAATCTGCGAGGGAGTCTTTCCACTTTTCACTAGCGCTAGACCAAGGAGATTGTTTTTGCATCTGAGGTGAAGCGCCACACCTACCATCAGCTCTTTACTTTACCGCCCAGTTACTTTGCTACTCATACACTGAGTTGGCGAGGGCCGATATCGAACTAGGAACCTTGTGGTTTCTAGCCGAACGCTCTACCGACTGAGCTAAATAGTAAAGGTTAAAAAGAGACCCTATGGACAGCGTAGATGTTAAGGATGTGTCCTATACTGTACCCAACAAACAAAAACGTCTTCGGCATAAAGTAACCCAAGGGTTGACATTCCGTAAAGTCCAACCAACCAACCATCCAGCTATTATTTATTTGTTAACACGAAGTGGCTTGTGCTTCCGTAGCCCCCTTTCTGACACCGGAAGAACTGTAGTCTGAAAAGTATCTTCTCTTCCTAGTACTCAAAAATCCATTTTCTAAATCTAGAATGTAGTGTCTTTGAAAGTATTCCTACCGCGCCAATCCTGGCTACTACGTCATAATAGAGCATTGCGATTTCGATTACTGTTCCACTTATAGATAAATAAAAAAAGACTAATATATATATATATATATATATATATATATATTATATATATATATATCTGTGCGTAGACTACCAAGAGCGACAAGACAGGCAACCATTTCCTCACATACATCACTGGCGTAACACAGTCTTCCTATTCCTTACAGATCAGCACATCGCGTATGCTATAACTCTGTAATGGGTTTTGCTTATCCTTGGCCGTCTGACCTTTTTGCTCAGATAATTGCAAAGTATTTGCACTTTGCATACACAAAATGCAAGCGTTATTCTTAAGTCTCTTGCAAAAATCCTCAATTCCGGAATCCGAGTCATCATCTCTGTTAAACTCTTTTTGCTTTCTTCTATCTCCATCTTTTTCTTTGGAGTAAATGCAATTCACTTATCCTTCTGTTCGCTATCAATAATCCCTCTTCGTTCGCCATCCATTCCTGTTATTACAACATTATGCTATAACGTCGCTAACCATCTGATATTTCCGCTGCCCAACTTTTATCGATGTTATTTGCCTGGCAAAGGCATTTCTTCTTCTTCTTCTTCTTCTTCTTCTTCTTCTCTTCTTCTTCTTATTATTATTATTATTATTATATTCGTCGTCGATGTCGTTGTCTATCTTCTCACTCGCCGTCATCGACTTTCTTTTTCGTCTTCTTCATTTTGTATTTCTTATTCGTTTTTATCCTTCTTCTTCTCCTTCTCTTCTTCTTTTCTTCTTTATTATTATCATTATTATTCCCTGCCTACTCTTGTTGTTTTTATTATTGTTTATTTTGCCATTTCTTATCTTTGCCTCTACTCATGACCCTCTTCACCCTCTTCTTCCTCCCCTTCTCCCCCTCCTCTTCCTCTTCTTCTTATTATTATTATTAGTAGTAGTAGTAGTAGTAGTAGTTTACATTTCCAGTTATTTCTCCTTCCTTCTCTATTTCTTCTTAATCCTCATATCATACTATTCGCCCCTGTGTATCTACATTACCTTCTTCTTCTTCTTCTTCTTCTTCTTCTTCTTCTTTATTATTATTATTAGTAGTAGTAGAGTAGTAGTAGTAGTAGTATTTCCTGCCTACTCTTCTTGTTATTATTGTTAGTATTACCATTTCTTATCTCTGCCTCTCCTTCTTCTTCTTCTTCGTATTATTATTATTATTATTATGATTATTGGTTTTTTTTTTTTTCCTCTTTCTCAATCTCTTTTTTTTTCCTCTTTCTCAATCTCTTTTTCTTTCCTCCTTTTTCGTTCTTCCTTTTTTCATTTCTTTCTCAATCTCTTTTCTTTCCTCCTTTTTCGTTCTTCCTTTTTTCATTTCCTCTTTCTCAATCTCTTTTTTCTTTTCATTTCCTCTTTCTCAATCTCTTTTCTTCCTCCTTTTTCTTTCTTCCTTTTTTTCCTCTTTCTCAATCTTTTTCTTTCCCCCTTTTCTTCTTCCTTTTTTTATTTCCTCTTTCCCAGTCTCTTTTTCTTTCCTCCTTTTTTCATTTCCTCTTTCTCAATCTCTTTTCCTTTTCATTGATGTTTGTCTTTGTCTTCTTCTTTCCATTTTGTTTCCTTCTCTTTCTCTTTCAGAAATCTCATATTTTGTACTTTATAGTTTTTTCTTTAACATTTTTATCCATCTTTTTTTTTACTTTCTTTTTTCGACGTCTCTGTTTTCCTCGCTCCGTTTCTTGCAGATTCTTCGTTTCATTCCTCGATCGAAACTTTCTTGATTTTCCTCGTCTTCATTTCTTCCCCTTCTCCTTCGCCTTCAATCCCATTTACCCAACTCTCTCTCTCTCTCTCTCTCTCTCTCTCTCTCTCTCTCTCTCTCTCTCTCTCTCTCTTTGCCCCCTACTTTACCCCCTCCGTCTCCTACTCCTCCTTTTAGTGTTTATTCGTTAGTCCAGTATTATTCTCCATTCTCCTCTTCCTTCTCCTCCTGATGTTCGTGTTATTCTTCCCCTTCCTCTTTATCTTTTCTCCTTCTTATTATTATTACCATTATTTGCGCTTGCGTTGAAACCGGTTTTTATTTATTTTTCCTAACCTAGATAATCTTATGTTCTGGCGTCTTAGAATTTCTTGCTTGTCATCTGTGTCGTCTGCGTCTATAGAAGCGTTGTTAGCGGTAATAGTTACATAGGGAATACACAGATTCTTAATCAATCACTGTTTGTTTTCTATGGATTTATGTAAATATCAAATCGATAGATGCGCGCACATCTACATATATGCATAAAAGACGCTTTACTATAGGCGACGAAGTACTGGTGGCTCAGCGGAGCAGAAAATACAATCAACAAAGAGAGTTCAAACAGCGCCTGGAGCAGTTTGGTTTTAATAAGTTCCCTTAGAGTAGGCATGGATTTAATTCTCCCTTGAGATGTAGGCAAATACAGGGTATTTAGAGTTTAATATATTTCGGGTTTCGATTATAAATTAAGTCTGTTGGTCGTTTCGTAAGTTCCCTTAAAGTAGGCATGAATTGAATTCTCCCTTCAGATGTAGGCAAATACCAGGGTATTTAGAGTTTAATATATTTCGGGTTTCGATTATAAATTAAGTCTGTTGCTTGTTTCCTTTTACGACATAACAACAAAGTGAGTTCAAATATCGCCTGGAGCAGTTTCCGTTTGGTTTTAATAAGTTCCCTTAGAGTAGGCATGAATCTAATTCTCCCTTCAGATGTAGGCAAATACCGGGGTATTTAGAGTCTAATATATTTCGGGGTAATTTATGAGGAAGTGCGTCCCGGTCTCCTACCTCAGAAATTGCTACCCGGTGACTATCAAAATAACGTCCCCAGCTATGTTGTCTCGGCGGTTTTACTTGAAAGAAAACAACCAACTTAGGGCGTTAAATGTATTTTTTGTCGTAAGTGTTATTTATTTATCGTAATTTGTTTAGAAATTTATTTATAGAAATTTGTCGTAATTCTTGTTTATTTATAGAAATTTGTCGTAATTCCTGTTTAGATATGAAGATGGATATCTATCTATCTACCTCAATTTGTTCATTTTTTACTTTGTTTATATATATCTATCCATCCATCTCCATTGGTTCATAAAGAGAAGCCCACCCCCTCTAAAATACATTTAACGCCCAAAGTTGGTTGTTTTCTTTCAAGTAAAACCGCCGAGACAACATAGCTGGGGACGTTATTTTATAGTCACCGGGTAGCAATTTCTGAGGCAGGAGACCGGGTCACACTTCCTCATAAATTACCTATTTCGGTTTTCGATTATAATTAAGTCTGTTGGTTGTTTCGTTTTACGACATATCAATCCTCATAGGGGTCATTTAAGTACGAGTCATTTTGATAAACAAAAATTTTGGTTGCTTACTGTGCCTGCTGTTAATTTCAGTGGTCACCCATTTTAGTACTGAATAGGCACATCGTTACTTGTATTCTAGTCCTTGACGAGGCTGTTTGCGCTTCACTTCACGCTAATGACATTGAAAAAGGCATGAATCCGTTTCTCCTCCCTCAGATATGGGTAAATCGTAGGGTGAATTATTAGTTGGAGATATGTGGTGTAATAAATAGAGTCGTAGGAAATGGACTTGTTGATCCGAGTTCAAATTCCGGACGAAGCTATAGTTCACATAGGGCTAATAGCCTTGTGAAAGGTATGAATCCAACCACTCTCACTCCAGCTATGGGTAAATAATAAGATAGACTGGGCACTTTAACCTTGGTTAGGCAACCAGTATAGGAGAAGGAAATCTGAATTCAAACCTGTTAAATC
>CM042159.1:36380427-36382927 GCA_023376005.1 Doryteuthis pealeii | reverse complement strand
AAATTATTATAACATAATCTGCTTTTTAGTGCCTTCTCTGTCCAAAATAGCGATAACATGACACAGAAAACTGTTCTGACCTACGATACGAGTTAGAGATACGTTGCAAGATATTTCTTTATTACGATTTCATGCAGTTATATTTGATAAATCGAAGAGCACATCAAGAGAAAATGTGATAAAACGCAGAAGATTCTTTTTATTCTTATTTATCTTCTCTCTTCTAAAGGTTTTCTCTTTCATTCTCGTCTGTTATTTATTTAACATTTCCAACCTTAAAACTTGTTTTTACTTTCATATAAAGTAGTTCTTGTATGGTTCATATTTTCTTTTTCTTTTAAAGATTTCATTCCGTTTGGTTTTCCTCCATCTTTCTCTGTATGACATATTTTTTGATATTTTTCAACCTTTTTGTCCTTTCTTTCTTATCTAATTCTGACAACGCTTTCTTTTTCTTCCAATTAGTTTCTGCTGTCTTTATTGAATTTTGA
This sequence comes from Doryteuthis pealeii, assembly GCA_023376005.1. Taxonomy (NCBI): domain Eukaryota; kingdom Metazoa; phylum Mollusca; class Cephalopoda; order Myopsida; family Loliginidae; genus Doryteuthis; species Doryteuthis pealeii. Next base: position 36,382,436 of record CM042159.1, on the reverse strand, counting down.
AATTTTTTTTCTCGTTGACGCGGGAAAAATAAACGCGGGAAAAATTCAATAATCTCTCTCCCTTTTCCGCCCTTTCTCTCTATAAGTCTCTCTCTCTATTGTCTCTCTGTCTCTATCCATCTATCTATCTATATCACTTTCTTGATTCTGTTCTTCGCTTCCTACTTCTCACCCGGAATCTTTTCTCTATCTTCCTTTTCTCCCTTCTCACCCTTATATCCCCTATTTTCTCTCTCTCTCTCTCTCTCTCTCTCTCTCTCTCTCTCTCTTATCGATTATATTTATCTATTTCTACTTCTCACCCTGTATCTCTTCTCTTTTCTTTCTATTCTCCCTCTTGGCTCTTTCACTTTCTTTTATATACCCCTCTTCTCTCGTGGAGTAATGGTTAGCAAGGTAGACTGGTAAATCATTTTATTCCCCCCTTTTTCGTTTCCTCCAGTTTCTTTCTTTTATTATTTCGTTTTTCTTTCTTTCTTTTTCCTTTCTTTCTTGCTTGCTTTATAGCTCAGTCGGTAGAGCATCCGGCTCGGAACCACAAGGTTCCGGGTTCAATACCGGCTCTCGCCAACTCAGCGTATGAGTAGCACAGGGATCTGTGCAATAAAGTGGGGAGATGATGGTAGATCTGGTGTATCAGCTCAAACGCAAAAATAATCTCCTTCGTCTAGTACTGGTGAAAAGTGGATAGACTCCCTCGCTGCCTGGCTGATACCGACAATATACCACTCCATATACTTTACTTATGTTGTCAATTCTTTTCTTCGTTTTCGTTTTCTCCCGTTAACCGATTTCTTTCTTTCTTTCTTTCTTTCTTTTCTATTCCTTTCTTCTATTTCATCTTTTTCGTTTTTCTTTCCTCTCCCATTCATTGATTCTTTTTCCCTTTCTTTTTCTTTCATTCTCTCTTTCTTTCCTCTTAATATATTATCAATTCATATCTTCTTTCTTTTTTCCTCTCATTCGTTTCCTTCCTTTCTTTCTTCTTCTTCTTCATTTTCTACTAAAATTGTTTCCTTTCTTTCCTTTCCTCTATTTCCTTCAATTTCCTTTTCTTTCTTTTCGACTAGAATGTCCCTTATACAGTAAGCGCTAACGATGAAATAAAATTATTCTTGCCCAGTAACGATTCATCCAATGCTTCTATTTATTTATTCTTTTTTCTTTTCTTTTACGTTTTCCTTCCATTCATCTCTTCCTTTCTTTCTTTCTCTTGTTCTTCTTCTAATATACTGTCAATTGCTTGTTTTTCTTTACATTTACTTTTTATCCCGTGAATTTCGTTCGTGCTCTCTCTCTCTCTCTCTCTCTCTCTCTCTCTCTCTCTCTCTCTCTCTCTCTCTCTCTCTCTCTCTCTCTGGAAAAATTCAGTCATCTCTCTCCGTTTTCCGCCCTTTCTCTCTATAAGTCTTTGTCTCTCTGTCTCTGTCTCTCTGTCTGTCTGTCTGTCTCTCTCTCTCTCTCTCTCTCTATGACATTCTTTCTTTATTTCCTCTTAATAAACTATCAATTCCTTCCTATCTTCTTTCTTTCTCCCCCCCCACCTTCCCTTCGACTTATTTTCTTTATTTTCTTCTTTTTCCTCTACAATATACTGTCAATCGCTTGTTTTTCTTTACATTTACTTTTCTCCCGTGCATTTCGTTCGTTCTCTCTCTCTCTCTCTCTCTCTCTCTCTCTCTCTCTCTCTCTCTCTCTCTCTCTCTCTCTCTCTCTCTTCTGACATTCTTTATTTCTCTTAATAAACTATCAATTCCTTCCTATCTTCTTTCTTTCTCCCCCCCCACTTCCCTTCGACTTATTTTCTTATTTTCTTCTTTCTTCTTTCTTCTCTACTAAAATTCTTCTCTCTAATATACTGTCAATGCTTGTTTTTCTTTACATTTACTTTTTCTCCCGTGCATTTCGTTCTCTCTCTCTCTCTCTCTCTCTCTCTCTCTCTCTCTCTCTCTCTCTCTCTCTCTCTCTCTCTCTCTCTCTCTCTCTCATTCTTTTTTCTCATTATGACA
>CM042159.1:36360427-36375427 GCA_023376005.1 Doryteuthis pealeii | reverse complement strand
AGTGGGATGGAATGATACGACAGTTGATTGACAGGGTAAATATTCTTTTCTTCTTATTCCCTTTATTTTATCCAAATCCTTAATTATCCCGAGAACAAGACTTAAATAGTCTTACTTGAAACATTGTGTGTATATTTGGTTTGTAGATCCATGTTGGTGCGAAGGTAGTTACATGGATTTATTCGGACAGCCGTTAGAATGAGCTTTGAGGTATTCTGAAGATGGGATATTAATCTCGAAATATTAAGGAAACATGAAACAATCTATGTATCGTTAAACGAACGACATACTCGTTTGCTTTTCTCCCTTCACATTGTGATAAGCCTTAAAAATTAATCTTCAAGCCATATATATATGTATATATATATATATATATGTATATATATATATATATATGTGTGTGTGTGTGTGTGTGTGTGTGTGTGTGTGTGTGTGTGTGTGTGTGTCTGTCTGTCTGTCTGTCTGTCTGTGTATATATATATATATAGTTGTAGAAAAAGTTTTTCTCTCTACCTCAGGAAAACTAAAAGAATTATTGGTAGCTACATTTTATATATTCTTGTCTGGTTTGGGATTATTTCTCTCTCTCTCTCTCTCTCTATCTTTCTCTGCTTGTAGGAACTTTAATTTTTCAATCTAAACTGTTTTCCTTTGGAATTAAAGATTAGTTTTCTATTTTAAAGATTTATATTGTCTACATTACCTTCTTCAGGAACCTCCCCCCAGAAAAAACGAAGATACAATCCGTTTATAAAGATTGTATATATATATATATATATATATATATATATATATATATATATAAATGGCCGGGGCATGTAGTTCAAAGATTTCAAATAAACAACGCACAATCCCTTTTGTCCATATTTGTTTGATGTTTTTCAAAATCTTTCATTTACTGCCTGACGATTGGACTGTTTAAACAAACATGTTTAAACGAGCATGAAACAAAATTGTAGCAGACAAGCTTATATGCAATTAAATATATACCAATATATATATATATATATATATATATATATATATATATATATAATCATTCTTAAAAGACAAAAGTGTGCTGGGTATTACGTTAAAATGCACCTAATGCAGAGGTTCGAATTCTGGAGCTCTGGTGAATGTGGAGTTCTTCTTCATCGCCATTACTCCTAGGTCCACTCTGACCCGGAGTGGCAGTATCTATTAGTACTGTTAGTTGCACCCGTCTATGGGTTAAATTTTTAAAATGAGTTTTTTTTTAATAGTATTTCGAAAATTTGAGTTTACATTTTTAAAGTTTGAAGTACACTGGGGAGTTTTGAGCAGCCATTCATTGCCATTCTTCTCAGGTCTTCTCTGACCGGAGTGTTAACCCCTGTTAGGGTCCCAACTATGGGTTACATAAATCAAAAATCAGTTCTAAAAAACGTAATATCCAACAAAAATGAATAAAATAAAAATGTCTTCGGCATAAAATAAACCGAGGGTTGACATGCCGTAAAATCCAATCGACCACTGTAGTAGGTTTCTATTTCCACAAGCCACATTAATAGATTCTAAAGAATGGTAGTTAGCGATGGCTGGAAATGTTTGTTTCCTGTCGGTATTTTTTGATGAAATTTGTTATTTACTTTGGTATAAAAACTATGAGTTGGTTTAAAAGAGAAATAATATGATGCATACTCTTTCTCTTTCTGTATAGGAACGATTGTGCATGCTCGTGTGTTGTGTGTGTTTATTGCATTTCTACTAATTGGACTACAAGAATAGATGAGTGCCCAATTAGACTGTTTCCCCATTTTGTGTAAAGCAACATATAAACTATTTCAATATATTTACAATTTGAATTTGGAAGTGCGTTTTGTAAGGAACAAAAAGTAAACGCAATTTTATTCATTTAATAAGTTAACAGTTTTACAGGTTAGACAAGAATACAAACATTTTAACATAGATCGAAATAAAATAAAAATAAAAAGATATAATGAAACAGAGTGTAAACACAATTTGTTTAGTGAAGTTTGTGGAATTGATTAAGTGGACTCTGCCATTTTCTTCTAAGTGATTGCACGTAAACAACATCAATCTAAGTATAACTAGAAGGTAAAAGACTACTTCATTATATGCATATATATATATATATATATATATATATATATATATATATATATATATATAGAGAGAGAGAGAGAGAGAGAGAGAGAGAGAGATACGAGGATTAGAATGTGGTGAAGAATAGAGGGAAAGGTGTGGACAAAGAACAACTCAAACAAGCAGATGTAAGAGATATATTTCGTTGCACATTGAGTGCGACTTCTTCAGTCTTTTATTTGAAACATTTGTGCATCATACATTTGAAATATATCTCCTACATCTGTTTGTTTGAGTTGTTCTTTGTCCACATCTTTCTCTCTGTTCTTCACCACACACACACACACACACATATATATATATATATATATATATATATATATATATGTGTGTGTGTGTGTGTGTGTGTGTGTATATCTTCTTTCTGAATACTTTGTTTTCTATTTTCTAAATATTGTCGGATTCATTTCTATATTATACTCAAACGCGCACACACACACACACACACACACACATATATATATATATATATATATATATATATATATATATATATATTGTTTAAACAGGTATTATTGAAGACCACGGAATATTTCTTCTTGTTCTTTATCTGTATTCTCTCTAATCTTCTAGTGTTTTTTTGGTTTTCTTGTTGTTTTTTTTTGGGGGGGGCGTAAATTGGGATCAAGTTGGTAGAGAAACTGTCTCATATTTTTTACCCAAGCGCTTTCGACCAGCTGTTAAAAAGAAAGTAGAAAATAAATTCAATCATTTTATTAGATCTGAAAATATATTCTTGCATGAAAATATACATGAAGATATTGATAATTTTATTTATAGAGATAGAAATATGTATGATCATATTTTCACGAGTGCTATGACTGATTTTAGTATAAATCTAGATATTCATATTTCAAATATATTTTTTATATTTAGTTAAAAAAATTCAAATCATATTAAATCCGTGTGAATATGAATTCTATAATAGCATTTCCGAATCTGCATGATACGGGAATAATTCCAAAAGTAATATCTCCATGGTATTGAGAAATGTTTATTTTTATTGTCAACGATGTTTACGCAATTTTAAAGTTTGAACATGAGTCTATTTTCCTACATTATCAGCATTTCGGATGATGCCTTTTTATTGAATATTTGATATATATATATATATATATATATATATATATATATATATATATATTACCAACCCCTCCACACGAGCAGGATGCGATAACAAGGTCAATTTCTTAAGCGGAGTTTAACAGGTTTGAATTCAGAGTTTTCCTTCTCCTAGACTGATTACCTAGCCATGGTTAAAGAGTCGTCTGCCTGCTATTTACCCATAGCTGGAGGGAGAATTGGATTCATACCTTTCCCAAGGGTATTAGCGCCATGTGAAATTCCAACAGCTTCGTCCAGGAATTGAACTCGCGTTGACGAGTCCATTTCCTACGACTCTACCATTAGACCACGCGCCTCCTCCAATATTTTGATATATAAGGTGTGCTTAAGTCCACCACTTAAACTTATAGACACTGCGTGGGTGCGTGGATTAAAGCCAGCCAATCAACAGCTCGAATATGTAGTTAGTTATCAATATAATCACCGATCTTGAAAGCCGTTCATTTGCACGTATTTGACACGGACGAACGGATCTGCAACCAAGGACTCTGCTCAACCAAATAATTCTACCAAACACAAATGAATATCGAGGAACGACCAAAGGGTTCTACCTAACATTAAGGGACACCAAGGATCTCCACTGTAAAGTGCTCTCATTTGCAGCCCAAAAATGACCACAAAAATCGTAACACTTTGACAGTTTTTGTATGCACAGGTCATATGAACTCCAAAATGTTATTGCAAAATCCCTAAATCCTTTGCGGACGTTTTTGACATCCATGCACGACTCGACATACACTTCCGTTAATTGTGATGAATTTCAATCGGTTTAATGCGTTTTGCGTTCTAAAACTGAATAACTAAGCAAACTTCACTCTTGGCGATAGCGTCAACTAGAAGCTTGATCAAAAACGACAGCCAAACCAATACTGGGCGTTGCAGCGAGGCGATCGCAGGCGCAGGTGCATGCAAAAGTCTTTTCAATAGATGCATGAATAGTTCCCCAGCCTTGTCAGCGCTTCGGTGGCCTTACTTTTGTGATTACACTCATATATATATATATATATATATATATATATATATATATTCATTTTCTGAAATGTTAGATAACCCAACAAGGGTTGACATGCCGAAAGATCCAACAAACCACATCAGTATACTCATAAGAGAAGCAGATACTTCTGTGATCGAACACATAGAAAATTATATCTCTGATAAGATAAAACGAAAATTATTACAGGATCTAGCCGTGTCAGTGCCACTGTACAGCTGCACCACTTGAACTCTAATGAAACGCTTAGAGAAAAAGCTATATGCGAACAGTACATAGATGCTGCGTGCTTTTTTTAAAACAAATCCTGTAAACATCACCCCACAAAAAGCAGCTGTATGGCCACTTGCCTCTTATCACAGAAACCATTCGAGTAAAACGAATTTGACAAACCTCCACATATAACTTTATAGTGACCCCTTGAACAAGGAATTTGGCAACTATTCGACGCTAAGTAACAATGACTATTTACATCATTTATCATCGTGTATGCTCGTCTCTGATATATATATATATATATATATATATATATATATATATATATATATATATATATATATATATATATATATATATATATATAGTTTTATCATTTGTGATGGCCTCGAAGTTAACGGATCGGACTGCCGTAAAGTCAATCGAATTTCGCTTCTGATCGGGGTTAATTGCTATGTCTAGCCACACCGATAAGAAGTGAAACGTCGAAACACGGTGTCTGTGGATGACTTATTATATGCTCCCTCAACCCGCTAGAGCTCTTTAGCTGCGACTTTAATAAATTTTCACCGCCTACATAATGCAATGATCATCTGTTAACATATTTTATCCCTGGTTATCGTAAAGTATATACACAGATGTATGTATTTAAAACAGTTAAAACACCGCTCCTTAATGCCAGCTAGCGATTGCATAGAGGTTAACTGATCGGGTTAACGTAAAGTGGCTTATGCTCGTGTCTGCTATATGAAGTCATGATACATATTGTCAGTTTTCTTACGACTTGTAAAATTATAGTGACGCATTGAACAAGGAATTTGGTAACTATTCTGTGCTGAGTAACACTGACTATCTAGATTATTTTTCTCATCGTTGTTGTTCTTCTCTGTTACATGAAATCATGATACTTAGTAAAAGTTGTTTTTTTTTTTAAACTTTTCTTATTTTGAAATATTCTGCCCCAGGCATAACAGATTGCATGAGGAGTTAGCTAATTATAATTGTCTGTTACAATACGGTTTCGTCCTGTCCTAATTTACTATCAAACAGAATGAAATAAAAAGGAAATTGACAAAGAATAAAACAGAGAAATCAAGAATCTGCTATAGAAATCTAGTTCAAAGTATAATGCGTGGGGGAGCTTCTTTTGTTTTTAAATTTTATTTACGATATTCATTTTATTTCTTAAAATAAACAACAGAAAAAAACTGAATCACGAAACAAGAAATCTAATAACAATGCGTCGACTATTATATTTGAATGACAAAGATAACAGTTTCTATGGGATCAGGACATTTCACAGTACATATTTTCGTGTAAATTTAAGATGTCGATTTTATTGTCGGATCTGGTAGAGTTTCATGCGTATATTACATTACCACCGAAAAAAGTGGTAAATTTAGCGGAGATATGAGGCTTTAAAACACCCCTAATTTTTCAAAGTACGTATTTTCTTGTAAATTTGATATCTCGATTTTATTATCTGATCTTGTAGGGTTCAATGGGTAGATTACAATGCCGTAAAAGAGAATGGTCAATTCAAAGAATTCGAGAAGATATGAGCCTTACAGAGTACATAATTTCGTGTAAATGTAAAATCTCGTTTTTCCCATCTATGGGTTAATTAGAAAAATGTATTTATAAAAAAATTGTATTATCCATTAAGAATTGATTTATTTCAAAACTTTATCGGCATTAAATGATCCACTGAGATTGATATGCCGTAAAAAAAAAATCTCGCTTTTATTGTTGTTTTTGACAGAGTTCGAGGCGTAGATTACATTACCACCGAAGAAAATGGTCAAGTTGAATAATTGGCGGAGAAATGAGGCTTTAAAATACCCCTGACTTACTGCTTTTTAAAGTACATATTTTCGAATGAATTCACCGTCGATTTTATTGTCGGATATGGTACAGTTCAATGCGTAGATTGCAATGCCACAAAAGAAAGTTCTCAATTCAAAGAATTCGAGGATTTATAAGCCTTAATGTTTTGCAGAGTACATATTTTCGTATGGATTCAAGGTGTCGAATTTACTGTCGTTTCTGATAGGGTTCGAGGTGTAGATTACATTACCACCGAAGAAAGTGGTCAATTTGAAGAATTGGTGGATATATGAGGATTTAAAACACCCATGACTTACTGTTTTTCAAAGTACATATTTTCGTGTAAATTTAAGATCTCAATTTTATTGTCGGGTATGGTAAAGTTCAATATGTAAAGTGCAATGCCACAAAAGAAAGTGGCCAATTAAAAGAATTCGAGGAGATATGAGGCTTGCAGTGAAAATATTTTCGTGTACATTTAAAATCTCGATTTTATTATCGTTTCTGGTAGAGGTCGATGCGTAGATCACATTACCACCGAAGAATTGGCGGAGATGTGAGGCATTAAAATACACCTTAGTGCATTGCAATGTACATATTTTGTGTAAATTTAAAATCTCGATTTTATTGTCTCTGGTAAAATCCGATGCATAGATTACAATACTTCAAGTGAAAGTGGTCTATTCGAAGAATTAACGGAGATATGAGGCTTTTAAAAATCAGAGTACATATCTTCGTGTAAATTTCACTTCTCAATTTTATTACCGGTTCTGGTAGTTCGATGCGTAGATCACAATACTTCAAATGAAAGTGGTCTATTCGAAGAATTAACGGAGATATGAGGCTTTTAAAAATCAGAGTACATATCTTCGTGTAAATTTCATTTAATTTTATTGTCGGTTCTGGTAAAGTTCGATGCGTAGATCACAATGCTACCGTTGAATGAAGTCAATTTGAAGAATTCGCAGAGATATGAGGCTTAAAAAAAACTGACTTAGTTTTGTAGAATACATATTTTTGTGTAAATTTAAGATCTCAAATTTTATTGTCGTTTTTGGTAGAGTTCGATGCGTTACAATGCCACCGAAAAAAGTGGCCAATTAGAAGAATTGGTGGAGATATATTATTGGCATTTCAGTCTCGGAAGACTATAATGAAGATTTTGTGCCCCTGAAGTTACAGCGACTCCTGTGACTGTGAAGTCCGATGTTTGAAAATCATACTCGACCACAGATGTCGCATGTGAAGGCTGTCCCTGAAGATTTTGATGTCCCGGTGCTTTGTTGCGGCTGCTTTCTTCTAGACCTCTTAGCTTCATGGTGTTGCGTCAGGGTGACTTCTGACATGAGCAGTCCCCTACAAAGATTCTGCCGCCACCGGGATATAAGGCTTTAAGAAACAGACATATTTTGTGTAAATTTAAGGTGTGAAATTTATTTTTTTTATTGACATGATTTGCGAGTAGAAGTTTTTTTTAAAAATCGCTTAAAAAACCCTATTTGAGGAAAAAATAAACGATTTGACATTTAACAGCCTACTAGCATTAATATGCCATTAAACATAATAATCAACCAACCAACTACACTAGACTTTAGTAAGAAAGACTATTTGCAACAGACTAAATGTGACTTAACAGAATTACAAATTAAATTGCTTGAAACATTGAACCCCGAATAGAAATAATGGAGATTTTTACGGACTTTGATGCATTATTTGATACAAATTGAATTGCTTGAAACATTGAACCCCGAATAGAAATAATGGAGACTTTTACGGAATTTGATGCATTGTTTGATACAAATTGAATTGCTCGAAACATTGAACCCCGAATAGAAATAAGGGAGATTTTTTACGGAATTTGATGCATTATTTGATACAAATTGAATTGCTTGACACATTGAACCCCGAATAGAAATAAGGGAAATTTTTTTACAGAATTTGATGCATTGTTTGATATAAATTGAATTGCTTGAAACATTGAACCCCGAATAGAAATAATGGAGATTTTTTACGGAATTTTATGCATTATTTGATACAAATTGAATTGCTTGAAACATTGAACCCCGAATAGAAATAGTGGAGACTTTTACGGAATTTGATGCATTGTTTGATATAAATTGAATTGCTTAAAACATTGAACCCCGGATAGAAATAGGGGAGATTTTTCACGGAATTTGATGCATTATTTGATACAAATTGAATTGCTTGAAACATTGAACCTCGAATAGAAATAAGGGAGATTTTTTACGGAATTTGATGCATCATTTGATCATAATATATCCATATTTAAAAGAAAAACAGGAAGCAGCGAATGTTGAACTATATGTTAGCCCTCCTTCTATATATCTACTAGCATTCTATCCAAGAAGTATTATGAAAATAGTACACTTATTTTAATGTTATTTTAATTGATTTGTATATAAAATGATATTGGATTGTTTTACTCTGTTTGAGAATAACATGATAGTATTAGAAATCAGTAACAGCAAATAATTATTTATTAAACCCAGTTTTGTTAAAATCATTATGCAAATTATTCCCACCGTATTCTATGTAAACCTTTATTTCTTATAGATACATAACACATATTTCAAGATTTTAAATGTGTTAGTGTTATTGGCAGTTTTGCTTTAATCTAACTAAGCTAGACTTTTATAGAGACATCGTTAATAAATAATATGCTAATTAAGTTTATATAATGACTATTTCATAATCGCTGAGGATATAACTTAAATAACTAAGGAAATCGTGACGCCAATGGTTACGTAATTTCGGTTACAGTCATACAGTTACATAATCTCAATTATAATAAGATGTGGTGGTCTATGAAGATATTAACTTTCTAGAGTATTTATTCATTTTTTATCCAAATTCCTATTTAAGTTTCTCGGTCTAAGCTCGAAGCATTTATCAACAATGTCGAACACGTTCCCTTTGCAAAATTCTCAGTCTTTGACAAGTCCTACTCAATCGAGTATTGATTTTGTATTCCTTCCGAGGCAGCATCACTTATGATGTGATTTATCATCTATTTTCTGCAGAGAAATGCGATTATTATTATTATTATTATTATTATTATTATTATTATTATTATTAAATAGAAGTAATTGAAATAAAAAGGAAAATCAAAAAGTCTCCCTCGATTTTCCGGAGGAAAGACATGAGTCAAAACTTCACACTGCTTTCTACGTCATTGTGACGTATGCTTCGTTGCCATGGGCGACAGTTGTGTGAAACGAAATGGAGAAAAAAAAATTCGAATTTGCACATTATTCGTGAGTGCATATTTTTCCAATATTTTTTTATTCAAATCTTAAACTGTATTTACAAACCTGTATGCACGTAATCCTTTTTCCGACATTTTACTGTGTAAACATTCGTGCATATAAACGTTATGGTGAATATTAATCATCTAAAACAGTGATTGTGTATATTCACTGACACTCAGCGCACACGAATACTTACTGCAAGATGATACCGTGTTTTCTTGAAAATAAGACAGGGCTTATATATTAATTTTAACTCCGAAATGTAACAATAGGGCTTATTTTCAGGAGATGTCTTATCTATACATATATAAAGGGCAGTCATTGTGTATGTACGTATATCCAGATGAAACTATAAAGATGAAAAATTAATGACAAAGTAAAAATACATATTTACCAACCTCTCCGCACGAGCAGGATGTGACACAAGGTCACTTTTTTAGGCGGAGTTTAACAGGTTTGAATTTAGTATTTTCCCTCACCTAGACTGATTGTCTAGCCACGGTTAAAGAGCCCAATCTGCTCTACTATTTACCCATAGCTGGGGAAAAGCAGAGGTTATTAGCGCTATGTGAAATGTACACAGTCTCGTCCAGGATTTAAACTCGGTTCGACGAGTCTATTTCCTTTGAGTCTAACCATTACATCACGCGCCTCCATAATATATATATACATATATATATACATCCATAATATATATATATATACACACACACACACACACACACATATATATATATGTATGTATACATACACACACACATATATATGTATACATATACCCACACACACATATGTATACATATACCCACACACACACACACACATATACAACACACACATATACCCACACACACACACACACACACATATACCCACACACACACACACATATCACACACACACACACATATATATATATATATATATATATATATATATATATATATGGGAGTAAATATGGAAATAAATCCGACAATATTAAGAAATTTGAAAAAACAAGTGTTTCAAAAATAAGATGAATTTATTTATCGACGCTTAAACGTTTCGGTTTCTTTAAACCTTCATCAGGATGTATTATGTGGTGAAGAAATTGGAGATAAAAAATCTTTATAATTTTTTTTTGTTGTGTAACGCTGAACAAATACAGTTACACAACAACAAAAAAATTATAAATATTTTTATCTCATGTCATCTATAAAACATACATCAATTTCTTCACCCCATATTACATCCTGATGAAGGTTTAAAGAAACCGAAACGTTTAAGCGTCGATAAATGAATTTAACTTATTTTAGGAACACTTGTTTTTTCAAATTTCTTATATATATATATATATATATATATATATACACACACACACACACATTAAATATCACCGTTTCGTGCTTTATTTTATTCAAAGATATTTAAAAATCAAAAAATATACATAGAAATAGCATTGAAATTCTGCAAATGTAAACAAATCAGGGCACCAGAGTTTCTCCGCACCTCTACCCTAGATTGTTCCACGTATCTAACTCCGGTTTCGACCGGGCTCCAGTGGCTTCGGCTGCTGAACCTTACAAGTTAGCATCGTTGATCCCAGGGGGCCACCCCGCCAGGTAAAACCTGCCCCCTTGATTTAAAGGGACAGGGCTGGGTTTATTGCCCAATGCCTAATGCTCCCCATTGAGGGGGAATGCCGACGGGATCAACGCATTTTTGTGCCTACCACCCATGAGCTTCGGTTTGTGGGTGGGCCCACATAAACAAAATTGTGTGACACGCCCTCATAAGTGGGATGAAAGGCAAATACCTCTACCTAGTCGACGCTGTGTAGCCGATTCTTGTTCTTCATATATCGAAAATCGACCTTACGAAATAAAACATTATGAAATTTCTGAATAAACAGAAATTACAAAAACAATCGACATTAATACGTTACAAAAACAATATACAATTAAGATATTCATTTATTCAAAAACTCATTAAAGACAATTCATTCAAAAATAATCCTATCATCATCCACTGGATCGTTATTATTCTGCAAGTCATTGGATTTTGAATTTCGACGGAGGTTTCGTACGACTCAATTCCCTACAGAATCTTTTGTCCCTACTCTCTCATGTTGAGCAATAGAGCTCTCGTTGAATGACAAGTTCTTAACCAGGTAGCATTCTCGTAGTGCTTTGGTAAAACTGTCTGTGAATCTGTTCCATGAATTCTTTACTCAAGTATTTATTTCGTCTGTCTGCCACTCTCAACTAGGGCTTATTTTAAGAGGAGGGATTATATTGAGATCATCCTGAAAATTCATGCTAAGTTTATTTTGTGATAGGACTTATTTCAATAAAACATGATTCAAACCTGTTAAACTCCGCTTAAGAAATTCACCTTGTGTCACATCCTACTCGAGCGGAGGGGTCGGTACATATATATATATAGACACGTCGACCATAGTTCAAATTCTGGACGAAGCTGCAGTTCAGATAGCGCTAATCCACTTGGGAAAGGTACGAATCCAACTGCTCTCCCTACAGCTATGGGTAAATTCTAGGACATACTGGACTCTTTAAGCTTGGTTAAGCAACCAGTCTAAGAGAAGGAAAACTCTGAATTCAAACCTGTTAAAGCCCGCTTGGGGTAATCACTACTAGAATAGGCTCAGTCCTAATTAGAGATCTATTTCACTAATTTTAGAATTCTTTTAAAAGAATACTTAACTGAGTGGTTACTTAAGAAACAGCAAGTACTGTAAGCGACCTTTTATACTGTGTTGTGTATGTGTATTTAGTATGTTTTTTACTGTATTAGTATGTATGTGTGTGATGATTTGTGGGTGTATGGGTGTGCGTTTGTCTGAACGTGTGTATGTTAATTTTGAATTATGTGTATATATATATATTACCAACCCCTCCGCACGAGTAGGATGTGACACAAGGTCAATTTCTTAAGCAGAGTTCAACAGGTTTGAATTCAGAGTTTTCCTTCTCCTAGACCAGCGGCCTAACCAAGGTTAAAGAGCCTAGTCTGCTCTACTATGTATCCATAGCTGGAGGGAGAGTAGGATTCATAGGGTATTAGCGCTAAGTGAAATGCAATTACCACGTCCATAATTTGAACTCGGGGCGACGAGTCCATTTCCCATGACTTTAACCATTACACCATGCGCGTCCATAATTATGTGTATATAAGGGTGAGTGTGTTGGTGTGGGTGTGGGTATGAGTAGGTTTGTTTGACTGAGCCTGGGTCTGTATGCTTGCATTTATGTGTGTACATGTGTGTGTGTGTGCGTATACATGTGAGTGTATGCGTATTTAGCTCTGCCCCTCCTCTCTATCTATCTCGGCATCTTCTTACAAGTAAAAACTCTTCAAACGTGACTATAATCAAGTTTGACCAAATCTAGGATTTCCACAGATCACGCAAATCGTAATATATTTAAAATTAGAGAAATGATCATCCTCCTTTGTTTACTCTGGTTATTTATACTTAAATTATTGTCTGATGTATCATTGTTTTGCTACAATTCCATATATACACAGCTCCATTCAATCTATCAATTTGGGGCCGGTTTAACTCAGTCGGTAGAGTGTTCGGCTGTCGGTAGATGTGGCGCACCGTCTCAGGCGCTAAAAATATCCTTGGTCTTGTGCTAGTGAAAAGGGGATAGACTCCCTCGCTGTCTGACTGATATCCAGTTTAGGTCACCCCAAGACTTAACTTAAGTCTTGGTTATGAAATACTATACAATTAAAAAGTGATTGATACCATTGGTTTATATATATATATTAGTCGGTAGAGCGTTCGGCTAGAAACCACAAGGTTCCTAGTTCGATACCGGTCCTCGCCAACTCAGCGTATGAGTAGCACAGGAATCTGTGCGGCAAAGGAGCTGATGGTAGGTGTGTCGCTCCACCTCAGACGCCAAAACAATCTCCTTGGTCTAGCGCTATTGAAAAGGGGATAGACTCCCTCGCTGACTGGCTGATATCGACTTTAAGCCGCTCGACGACTTATATATATATATATATAATTACTTTTTTGCCCTCATATACAACATTTCATTTTTTCTCCAGACAGATTCATATGCCTTGAAAAAGGGTGAATTTTCACCCGAAATATCGGAATTGATCAAACCAAGAACAGAACAAGTGAATATTAAAATTCTGATTTCTGTTCTGTTTTTCTTGTTTTTGTTCTTTTTTCCAATGCTTCAAGAGACAAAAAAGACAACGTTCACAAGAACAAAGTTTATATAACGTACACACACACACACACACTATATATATATATATATATATATATATATATATATAGAGAGAGAGAGAGAGAGAGAGAGAGAGAGAGAATTATGTGTAAACATATTTTTGGTTTCAGTGATTTTCCATCTCTGCAGATTTTGGTAGAATATAATGCCTAATAATATTCATTGCGTTGTATAATATTTTATTAGAAATAATAAAATAATGAAGGAAGAGACCAAGAAAACAAAACGAATAAGAAAAGAAAGAAAGAATCGTTAATCATATCTATTCTACTGCATACGAAAATATATCAAGCAAAATATGAAGCGTCTAAGTAATTTTGCTCATACGTCACTCAAAAGAAAAAATTACAATAACAATAAAGAAATTACAAGGAGAAAAAGCGTATCACCCGCGTGCACACATACACATACATGCATACACACACTGAGACACACACGAATATACTCACGCACAGAAGCATGCACATTTATCAATGTTAATGATTCCCACACATATACACATGCTGTTTTTACTGGAGATATATATATATATATATATAATGCATACATATATACATGTATATATATGTATATACATAATTTATGTATATATATGAATGGTATATATATATGTACATCATATATATATAAACCCTATCATATATATATATATATATATGCGTGTGTCCGTGTTATAGGCTTTTTGCATATGTCAACATATATATATATATATATATATATATATATATATATATATGGTTGAGATGTGTGGGTAATATTCACATGTGTGCAATCTCAAACCGACTCTCTGTATTTGCTCTCACTCACTCGTTTACTCTCTCTCTCTCTCTCTCTCTCTCTCTCACACACACACACGCGGACGCACCTGCACACACAGACATAGAGCACTCATGTACACGAAAAAGTTTCTTTCCTTTAAAAAAGATATACAATTTCGTTACAGAATCAAGATAAGGAAAAAAAAAACTCTCTCTCTCTCTCTCTCTCTCTCTCTCTCTCTCTCTCTCTCTCTCTCTCTCTCTCTCTCTCTCTCTCAAAATGCCACTTGTGATGCTTCCCTAATTGGGTGATGTATTTGCTTATCAGGAACGAGGCTTCCTAAGAGTCGCTTTCGTCTTCACGATAAAAATATATCAGCCGTAATATGATTTTTCCTGTTGTAGAAAACTCAGTAAAAAGATCCCTGTTCGTACAA
>CM042159.1:36330427-36355427 GCA_023376005.1 Doryteuthis pealeii | reverse complement strand
TCATGTAATGGCGCCTATCTTAATAAGAAAAAAAAAACTTTAAAATTCCCGGCTGCTAAATAGAATTCGTGATTGATCTTAAAAAAGAATTCTTGTTGTAAACTTTTAATGTTAATTAGTGAAAGTTTTTACAAAAGAAAATTTATATTCTAAATAAATATGACTTCAATGTTTAACTAATGGAAAACAGAACTTAAAAAAAGTGATAAAAGTCTTTAAAATAAAAGAAATATCCTGTTTTATAGCTTTCAGTAATAATTCGTAATAATTCAATTTCATGTAAAGATATTCATCCCCTTAAACTAAGCAAGTTTGTACGTGTTGCTTATGTAGCAACAACAGTAATTGTAGAAAGAAAGACGATAAAATTTGTGAATGTTTTTAACTCAATGTGAACCTTATATATATTTACCATCCCCTCCGCACGAGCAGGATGTGACACAAGGTCAATTTCTTAAGGGGAGTTCAACAGGTTTGAATTCAGAGTTTTCCTTCTCCTAGACTGGTTGCCTAACCAATGTTAAAGAGACCAGTCTGCTCTACTATTTATCCATTGCTGGAGGGAGAGTGGGATTCATACATTTCCCAAGGGTATTAGCGCTAAGTGAAATGCAATTACCAAGTCCAGGATTTGAATTCGAGGCGACGAGTCCATTTCTCATGACTTTAACCATTACACCACGCGCTTCCCATGCGAACCTTATAAGTATCGGCATAAGTTTAAGAACATACAAGGATCCTGTTGAATCCTATAAAGTGACGTCAGTTTTATTAAACATCGCTGAAAGGCACTAAAGGTGGTAATTAGTGATGTTACACGAGTATCATTACAGATTTCGGGTTTTTCAACTTCATATCTGTTCAACCGGTAATCCCAACCTGACATTAGGCCGCATCCTTTCATGTTTTGCTCTGTGTAATTTTACAAATAGTTCAGGAATTCTTATATGATGGCCCTGGGATACCAAACATCCTAGCAGAGATTTGCTCGGTACATATATATAATAGTAGATTAGGAGTTAAAATGTTGAATACATCCTCTTTACTATACTTGGGGCACGAAAGGGCGTCGTGAGTAATGCCATCTCCTTGAGTCACTTGAGTATTTCGGGTCCGTCAACATTATACTCTCTTCACCAGGCTGATCCTATCAGAGATCAGACTCTGATCCACCCTTGCTGTTACGATTTTTGTGGCCATTTTCAGGCTTCAGGTGAGAGCACTTTACAGTGGAAATCCAATGTGATCTTTAGTGAAGAATCCTTGGTTGTTTCTTAGTGTTAGGTAGAATCCTTTGGTTGTTCCTCGGTGTTCCTTCGTGTTGGGTAGAATCCTTTGGTTGAGCAGAGTCATTGGTGGCAGATCCGTTCGTCAATGGCCAATATGTGCATTTGAACGGCTTTCAAGATCGGCGATTAAATAGTTATCACGTATTCGAGCGTATCTATAGACGCAGAGTCTATAAGTTTAAGTGGTGGATTCCAGCATACCTTATATCACAAAAGATCCCAAAATTTGCTGATCCACAATGGTTTATATAAACCATTAATGGTCAAATCAAAATAAGCACCAGATTCATAAATGTTTCTGAATTTTACAATGGCTAAAATTTTGGTTTGGCTTCTTGGTGTTGTGTAGTCACTACCAAGACCATTTATGCCAAAACTTAGGCATAAATCAGAGGGTACAAAGTTGAAAATAGTTAGACATAAAGAACAATACTTGAACACAGGACTTTTCGGGTTTGTCAATTCTAAGGTTTATAACTCGTTTGCGCCAGCGTGGGTTGTCCGGTAGGAGAGAGAAAGACTGACTAATATTTTCTATTCGTATGACCACTTCATCCTAACAACTCCTCATGGGACGCTACTTATACCTCACCTAGGGTTTACCACTGTTCTGACTACTTCAAACCCTGAGTCAATTTCTTACTTCTTCCTCTAGTGTCGGCGGTGGAACCTGTCCATTTCTAATGGACAATTATTCTTCTGATTACCAATCACGTCAGCTTTTTTAAAAATAAGATCTTAGCCTAAATCTATCTATCTATCTATCTGTCTGTCTGTCTATCCATCAGTCTGTCCAAGTCTGCTTAATCTATCTCAGTCTGTCTTATCTATCTATCTATCTATTTAAGTCTGTCTTTATCTATCTATCTATCTATCTATGTCTGTCTTTATCTATCTATCTAAGTCTGCTTTATCTATCTATCTATCTATCCAAGTCTGTCTTTATCTATCTATCTATCTAAGTCTGCTTAATCTATCTCAGTCTGTCTTTATCTATCTATCTAAGTCTGCTTAATCTATCTCAGTCTGTCTTTATCTATCTTTCTATCTATCTAAGTCTGCTTAATCTATCTCGGTCTGTCTTTATCTATCTATCTATCTATCTATGTATCTAAGTCTGCTTAATCTATCTCAGTCTGTCTATCTATTTATATTATAGATAAGTCATTGAATAGAAATGTTCTGCTTGACTCAGTGGCAGTGATGCTGGCGCTGCAGAGCCTCATTGTTATTTAGATAGTACGCGCAACAAAGTGTTCAGCATTGTTTCTGTATTTAGTTTTCTTTCTTTCTTGTATTGGCACAAGACCGTTTAACCGTGAAAATGTTTTAACAGATGAAATGTTATTCAACTTTCTCATATCTTAATTTCATTTTATAAAGAATTCCAACACTGTTTAGACAACACTAGATTCATCCAATGCCCTAAAGGTTTTATAAAAAAAATCAAAAGGTTTCAACATTGACTTTACCATCTACAAATGAATTTATCTTTTAGAATATTTTGTCTGTTTTCTCATTTATATATAACACACACACACACACACACACACACACACACATAATATATATGGGTTATTTCCTAGTTGAGTTACATGAGTGATCCAGAAAAAACAGAACCCAAATTATTTATTTATTTTCCCATTAAATTAACCCTAAGCCTACACCCTAACCCTTGTTGGACTTAAACTTAAAAAAAAAATTAAGATTAACAGTTGTATTACAAAATGTGTGGGTTCTGTTTTTTTTTGGGTCACCTGTAATATGTTACTCAACTAGGAGGTAGGATTAGGGTTAGTTTAATGGGAAAATAAATTATTTGGGTTCTGTTTTTTCTGGGACACCCTGTAATATTATTACTCAACTAGGGGGGTAGGGGTAAGGTTGGTGTTTAGGGTTAGCTTAATGGGAAAATAAATAATTTAGGTTCTATTTTTTCTGGGTCACTCTGTAATATCATGGTACTCAAATAGGAAAGAAACTATATATGCATATGTGTGCTCATGTGTATGTATTTGTGTGGTTTGGTTTGTTTTTATTTTGTTAATCTAAAGGTATATCAAACCTTCATGGGTTATTTAATACCAGCAGAAGGTGTTGCAAGATGATAACGACCATAAACTTAAGGTACAGAAGTATTGATATATAGATTTAATTACACTTAGTTATATGATACAAAGTATTCCTAATAAAAATAATTTTCACACTGTTATATGTTTCAATATTGCTATATTATTTTCCGATAGAGAGATAGATATCATGGATATTAACATATATAGATATCCACATTCACATCCATTAGGGTTACATTTTAAAAGATAGATTTTATTTCTATATGTACTATAATTAAAAAGAAACGCATTCGCTTGCATTCAGAGTTAGAATGTTTTTTTTTAAATCCAGCAACATCATACACCCAATCTATTACTCATATATACGCATGAAATTACCCTGTGCTATCTTCACTATAAAAATAAAACAAAGATATAAAAGTGAATTCATTTTTTTTTTACAACGATCCAAGTACGGGGAATAAATACGATTAAATATTCTAGAGTTACCTCCCTTGCAGAAAATTTTGCACTGAATATCTGTACTGCTTTTTATATACTTTCTCCAAATGAAGATAGATTCGGTTGTACGGATTTAAGAAAAAATCTCATCTATCCAATTACGTTTACTATTTTTTTTCAAGCTATATACATTAGGCTGATAGTGAAATTCAACATTTTAGAAATTTGGGGTTGAAATATTTTTGCTTTAAAAGAACAGTAGATATTTTTTTTGTTTTTTTTAATGTAGATAGGCTTTTAAGTCCATTATCTTCCTCGAAGAATTACGTTACTGAATATTTTTTCTTGTGAGTCAATAAACTATGATATCAAACCAGCTTTCAAGGGAGGTAACTTCTGAAAAAAATTGTCAATATGTCAAGTTTTGGACCGATTCGGAGTTTTATTTTAATTTTTTAACATTTTTGCTTGCTAATTAACCAAGACCATATTAATACTTGTGTTTCTTAATTGTACCACCGTGATCATCTTGCAACACTCTCTGATTATAAATGAGACCGTCTAAATCGTCCAAGATGAAATGCAAAATGTAAATCCTGATAATCTGGTGTTGCTTATCCGCCGGATTCTTATTTCTCTCTCTCTCTCTCTCATATATTATTATATATATATATATATATATTATATATATATTTGTTGATGGTTTTGTTTTACAGCATATCAACCTTTTCGGGTCATTATATGCCAAATCAACGGACTCGGGTTGCTTACAGTGCCTGCTGTTTCTCATACATGCATAAACACACACACACACACACACAAATATATATATATATATATATGAGACAATGTGTTTGATATGGCTTTTTTAGCCGACAATTTTTGGGAGAATATGTGCTTAATTGAAGTCGTACCTAATTTTGAAAATTAATTAATTGATAATTAATGAATTAGGCGGGCATACCTATTCAAATGAAAAGCTAAACAAATCGAGAAAAATCAATCTATGTATGTACATTTCAGCCTATTAGGCCTCATCAGCAGAGCTATAGACAGGAAGACTGTTTTGTGTGTGATTCGAACCCTGACTATATATATATATATATATATATATATATTATGTGGACATTTTTGTGGCCCCTGGTTTCATTCATTCATCAGACAGAGAAGAACCTTGATCCACCACTAACTCACTAAGTGAGCTTGTGTTAAAAATATCCTAATACACATACACACACACGTATATATATATATATATATATATATATATATATATATAATGTTGAAAAAATGAATAAAGGAAAGTAAGGATAGAACGGATAATATAGGATATTTTAATCAATTTTACTTACATGTGTTTCGGTCAGGAGTTTATCCATGTGTACATTATTCAAACTATTATTATTTTTAAATAACCAAATGAAATGAAATAATAATAATAATAGAAAAAATGTAGAAATGTTCCGCCACAAAGAAAATTCGAGCTGCATCAGAGTAAATCCTTTTTTCTATTATCATTATTTCATTTCATTTTTTCTATTATTATTTCATCCTGTATTATCCATTCTATACTTTCTTTCCTTTATTCATTTTTTTCAACATACCGTCGAATTCATTTCCAGTTTCATTTTTACATATGTATATGTGTAATATGATATGATATATTGTCTTCATGATAAGGGGCCCATACGCTTCTTTGAAACAAGTGGTAACAATCGTACCTTAAATGTATTGTAGTCTATAATATGTGGTCGTGATTGCCACTTCCTCACAGAATAAGGCCACTTCTACAAAGTTCGGTTGTGAGCACGCAAATGGCTCAGAAGTCCAGCTTTGCTTTTACACATCCTGTCGCATAAAATACACGTGAGATATCCAACTCTCACTCGTACACACACCTATTTTTCACGTGGTCATCTGTCACCATGGGACCGCATATGACTCGAAAGCCCTGCCACATATACAACGTATATGGTCAGGCTTGAATGTAGGAAATGTATCCAGGACCTCCGTCTTGTGCCGCTTCGTAGAGCCCGCTTCAGGATCTGCATTGTCTCAAACCTTCTACATACACTATAAACAAGTCTCCTCCATGCCGAACGATTCGTAGCCGTCTTTTCCCAATCCTCAAAATTTATGACATCCTTGAAATATTTTTTGGGTTTGTGTCTCGGATTTTTCCCATACTGGTCTATTATATATATATATATATATATATATATATATATATATATATGGGGTGTGTATGTGTGTATATATGTATGAGTGTGTGGGTATATATATATATATGTGGGGGTGTATATGTATAATGTGTGGGGGTGTATATGTATATGTGTGGGGGTGTATATGTTGTATATATGTGTGTGTGTGAGTTGATATGTATATATATGTGGTGTGTGGGTGGAATGTATGTATGTATGTGTGTGTGTGGGTGGATATGTATGTATATATGTGTTGTGTATATGTATATATGTATATATATGTGTCGGTGTATATATATATATATATATATATGTATATATGTGGGCGTATATGGGTGTATATATATATATATATATATATATATATGTGTGGTGTGTGTGGGGGGTGTATATATATGTGGGTATATATATATATATATATATATATATATATATATATATATATATGGTTGTATATATATGTATATATAATTGTGTGTGTGTCGTTTAACATTAACAAATAACTAAAGATTAAAGCCCCTTTGTAACGTTGAAGGTTACTTGTTATATGTTAATTTAATTTCTCTAATGTATTTTTCTTTCTCTTTTCTCTTTTTTCCAGAAAGCTGATTTGGCGGTTGCGGGCTTAAGCATTAGCTACATCCGCGAACAAGTGATTGACTTTACTAAGCCGTTCCTCAACCTCGGTATTAGTATTTTGTTCAAGGTTCCGAAACGAGAAAAGCCCGGATTGTTTTCGTTTTTGAATCCGTTAGCCATAGAGATTTGGCTTTACGTCATAGCCGCCTATCTTGTCGTCAGCTTCACAATTTTCATCTTGGCCAGATTTAGCCCCTACGAATGGTACAATCCACATCCTTGCAACCAGGACACAGACACTGTGATGAATTCATTCACGTTATCGAACAGTTTCTGGTTCACAGTGGGGACGCTAATGCAGCAGGGTTCGGATATAAACCCGAGAGCTGTGTCCACCCGAATTGTTGGTGGGATTTGGTGGTTCTTCACTCTGATTATCATATCGTCATACACTGCCAATTTAGCGGCGTTTCTTACTGTAGAAAGAATGGTATCGCCCATTGAAAGCGCCGAAGACTTAGCGAAGCAAACAGAAATATCTTATGGAACTCTTGATGGTGGTTCAACTAAAACATTCTTTAAAGTAAGTATATTTCTTTTATTTGTACTAGCAAATATATGCACTCTCCGTCGGGTGCAAGTATTTAAGTTTTGACGTAATAAACTATTATATCAAATTAGAAGGGCTAATGAAACGAAATAAGAATGCAGATAAAAAGATTGGAAACAGAACGGGGTATAATCGAAAAATAGAACAACTGAAACTTACTCTTCCATCACGCCCGTCTTTCATTGCTAAATTTTCCTAATTTAACTATTTAGTTAAAATAGAAGTAAAGAATGAAATATAGTTATTTCTTCTTGTTAATGGATTTCTTTCAATATTTATCTACGAGATTTATTTATTTATTAAGATCAAACCAAACAATTAGAAATCAATAATGCTAAGCACATATTTATTAAAATATTTTTAAACAATATGCAAATTAGCTTTTCCGTTTAAACTGTAAACCACTATTTTTCTGTATATATAAATACAATTGCATTTTATTAGTATGTAGATATGGCAAATAGTATTGATAAAAAATGTAAAATAATTTTATTAATAATTGAGTTTTAAATAAAAATAAAATCATGGAGAATGTGATGTAAATAACTAAAGGAATTGTGATTTGGATAGTGATATACTTTTCATTACAGAGAGACAAACACACAATCTTCATCATAATAAGATTAGAACTACAGCTTTATAATTTGACGAGAAACGACGACTCAGCATCACCTGGTGTATTGAGTTGCTTACTTTCAAGATTTACAAGGCTGGACATTCCTAAGTAGAATTGTAATGCTATTTTCATGTATATATTAATGTTTTGATATTTTCGAATATCAATCAAATCTTCATATTTTATCTGTGTGGTAAAACATCAAGTAGCTGACGGTAGGTGTGGTGCCCCACCTCAGCAAAATTCTCCCTAGTCTATCGTAAGCGAAAAGGGGATATACTTCCTCACTGTTCGGTTGACGCCGACACTAGAAAACTCCGCCAATTTACTTTTACTTACTACAAATATAGGAACACTTAATATTTACAAGAATTATTGACAAGAATAAACAACCGTGTACCAGCAGATAAGATGTGCATTTCTTGTTCAATTGACAAACAATATATGAAAGGGGTACTAAAACAGTAAAAACAATTATCTGATGAAGATGAGTATAACGTGCTATAAAGCCATGCTGATATGATATCTCAATGAGGAGACGAAAAACAACGTTTTCCCTGTGAGAAGAGACAAAGTTTCTGCTTTTCAAGAGGTACGTTTTGACCGTTCAAAGAACGGTGAAGAAAAGAGACCGAGATGGATTACGGGATTGGCATGTAAACGAGAGGTCATTTATTAAAACGAGAAATCTATTAATTTTCTCCCTAAATGCTTAATTAAATCTGAATAATTTCATTACGCATCTCGTGAGGTAAAGAGTTTAAGTCATCGCGCGCTCAATGAGTAGTTTTCTTATCAAAATTTTTAAGAATATAAAATATTTCATTTTCTCAAATATTTTTTCTTACGTTATTATAAAGTTGAACCAGATAAAAGACGTTTTATTTTTATATCACAAGTCAATTCCTTCAAACGATAATATCAAAATATTAAAAATAAACTATAATATCAAAAACATCGAATATGATATTACCCTATATGTTATCCTTAAAGTCATCTCTTATCCAAGAAACGGAAAAAAATATTTTATTTCATTTTATTTTTTTAAACAACAAACGTTTTATTTTCTGATATTTTATTTCTAAAATTATTCCGAACTTCAAGATACAAGACATTTTTTTATATTGCATGTCAATTCCTTTATTGATAAATATCTAAAAATTACAACAACACTATGATATAAAATTATACATAATGTTAACCTATATGTTATCCTTAAAGTCATCGCTTACCCAAGATATGAAGAATGTTCTTGTTTTAAAAAACAGTGTTTCATTTTCTCTGATATTTTCTCTTTAAATTATTCTGAAAAACAAGATACAAAAAAAAATGTTTCATACAGGTAGTCAATTCTTCCATATGCTGTGCTGTCAGCGTGACCTTGGGATGAGGTTAATATAGAATAATATACGATATCACTCTATACATAATTACCAACCCCTCCCTCCCCTTCGCACCAGCAAGATGTGACCAGCAGGATATGACACAAAGTCACTTCCTTATGCGGAGATTAACAGGTCTGAATTCAGACTTTTCCTTCTGTTAGACCGTTGCCTAACCAAGGTTAAAGAGCCTAGTCTGCCCTACTATTTACCCATAGCTGTATGGAGAGTGGTGGATGTATACCTTTTTCAAGGGTATACAGATTTCCAGTTTTCCAGCGTCACCAGCGCTTTGGAGAACTTACCTTTAATCATTTGGAAGAATTTCGATTCAAACTTCTTTTATTCTTTCTTAGGGTTCAAGCAATGAAAAATCTCTGCCTCGAATAACTTCCGTACCGAAGAACACACATTACCGAGTAAATACATTAATGCCCTAAAAAAACTAAAAACATTATTTCACCTTCAAACAACGACGGCGGGGTAGTTATAATGGACTCTACCGCCTATAACCAGAAAAAAATGGACTTACCCAACAACAGCACTTACAAACAAATCTCGCCACAAACTATCACTAAAAACATAGAATATTTTAATAAATCTTCTAAGAAATTGGGAACCTCATGTGGTGTAATGGTCAGTGAGCTAGATTCGCAGTCCATTGTTAGTGAGTTCGATTCTCACTGGGTGCCCCTTACTTCTAGCTTTTTGCCACATCTAAGCTAATCTTAGTAAGAAACTATAATTAATTAATCGCTAAAGACAAAATATGGTCTTCATTGATTAATTACCACTCCACCATCCGCCAAATTTATGACCTCCCAAAACACATGAACCTGAGATAACCCTTGAGGCCCATCATCTTTGGAATAAGATCTGCGCCCATAACATTGCCGAATAGCTAGCTAGAACACTATCCTCGCCTACTAGGCACCATCAGCAACACTCACACAAATAACTCCGGTTCATTTCCTTAGAAATAACTAGATGAGGCTACCCGGCGTCGCCCGAGTAGAGTGGGGGGAGAAAAAAGTCATGCAGATCCATTATTACTGACAGGATGCTCCATAAAAATCCATATGTAAAAATAAAGACCTTGCGTTGATTCCGTCTAGTGGGCGTTAGCAAAAAAAAAAAAAAAAAAAAAAAAGATGTGCAAAGACCCTCTGAAAAGAAAACACAATGTCTCCTATTCAAAAAAAAAAAAAAAAAAAAAAAAAATGTACCCTCTAAAAGAAAACACAATGTCTCCTATTCAAAAAAAAAAAAAAAAAAAAAAAAAGATACAAAAAGTCCAAGCTGTTACTATTTAAATTTTATTTTTTTATAATCTTTACGGATATAAATCTAATCTTCATTATTTTTGCTCAAAATGCAAGACCTGGTTCACTTATAGTGAATGTGTGTGTGTGTATATTGTTAAGTATCTGATCGGCATCCTTAGTTCCAGATGTAATAAGTAAGTAAGCAAGCCAATAAGAATCCGGTGTTAGAGTATTCTTTGTAAGTCCTACGTCCAAGAGAATTCAAGTGTCAATGACATAAGTTTAGAATGGTGCATCTATTAATACAGCAGAAGCAGCAGCAGCAGTGCCAGTGATTGGACAATAGAAATCTTTCTCGGGTCACGTTGTAGTTGACGAGTCTATATTTAGGAGTGACCATTTGCCCCATGCCTTATATCTAAAATAGTTCAACATATATATATATATATATATATATATATATATATACTTTGTCGTTAATTGTTTTATTTTTGTAGTTTCGTCCTGACATACATACATACACACCAACTGCCCTTCATATATGTATGGATGGATTATTAATAACATTTCAATCTTTGCAATACAAATTATACCCTTCCACCAAAACTTTCAAAATGTTTAACTGTCTCTAACGGCCTCTGCGTTCCTAACGATTTAAAAAATATTCTTTTTTCGAACATTTGAAATTCTATTCTTGTGTCCAACTCAAAAAATTAAAAAAATTAAAAAAATACTCTGATGAAGGTAGTCAAAATCTCTCTGTGTACGGAACATTTTATACATTTTTCCTATTATTATTATCATTATTATCATCATCATTTCAACTCCGTCTGATTATTTTAATAATAATAATAACGTAAATGCGTATACATTTTGATAAACAGACCGAAACACATGTGTAAGTGATATCGATTAAAAGTGATATCGATAAAATTCATTTTCATCCATCTACATTTCTTTTCTTTACTCATTTTTTCCTCATATTGTCGGATTCACTTTCCATTCTCACATGGATTAACACTAACAGGACAAATATCCCTTGATAGTCTCGATATAAAATCTTTATATACCAGCATAACTACTATCAAGGTCTAAAACGACTGGAAAATCACATCTTAAATTCATTTGTATTTATTCATTCTCCATTTTTGCTTAAATTCACCTGTTTGAATTTTCTTCTTCATCTTCCAATGTCATATTCCTTGTTCTTTCTGTTTTAGGAATCAAAGATCGAGACATATCAAAGAATGTGGGCATTTATGGAGAGCCGGGAACCTAGTGTATTTACGACGAACTACGATGAAGGCATTCAAAGAGTGCTCGAAGGGAACTATGCCTACCTCATGGAATCAACCATGATTGACTATATAACGCAGCGAAATTGCGAACTCATGCAAGTTGGCGGATTGCTTGACACGAAAGGTTATGGGATAGGAACGCCAATGAGTGAGTACATAGCCAGTCTTTTTGGCAACCCCCACAGAAAAGCCTTCTATAATTGATATCTCTATGGTCTGTATTTTTAGTCAAATAGTTGTGTATTTCCCTCTCTTCTGCGTACCTGGATAGTATGTAAGACCAGATGATTGGTGATTTTCAAGAGAGGCGTTTTCTCTACAGGAAACACTGTCTTGCGCCAATTTTCAGGGAAGTCAGTAAAAGTTAGGGACATTTAAAATCTCTCTTACCTGCGTGGTATAAACATTCATCTTGTTCTTTCTTTTTTTTTCTTTCTTTTCAATTCAACTTCTTTCTTATTATCTATCTCTTATCTTTTCTTTTTTCTTCTTTCCCTTCTTTCTTTCTTTTCAATTCAACTTTCTTTCTTACTATCTCTTATCTCTTCTTTTTCTTCTTTCCCTTCTTTCTTTTCAACTTTCTTTCTTACTATCTCTTATCTCTTCTTTTCTTCTTCTTTCACTTTCTTTCTTTTCCATTCAACTTTCTTTCTTACTATCTATCTCTTATCTCTTCTTTTTTTTCTTCTTTCACTTCTTTCTTTCTTTTCAATTCAACTTTCTTCTTACTATCTATCTCTTATCTCTTCTTTTCTTTCTTCTTCTTTTCACTTTTTTTCAATTCAACTTTCTTTCTTACTATCTATCTCTTATCTCTTCTTTTTTTTCTTTTTTCACTTCTTTCTTTCTTTAATTGTATTTCTTTCAATTTTTCACCTTTACTTCTTTTGTCTTCTTCATTTTCATTTTTTCTTCTTTCTTTATTCAATTTTATTTCTGCTCTATCTGCGTGGTCTAAAGATTATTCGTGCTTGTTCTTTTCTTTCTTTTCTTTTTTCTTTCTTTCTTTAATCATTTATTTTTTCAATTCAACTATCTTTCTTTATGCTTCCCTTTTTTTCCTTCTTTCAATTTTTTTTTGTTTATCATTTCTCCTTTTTTTTATTTTTTTCTTCATTTTTTCTCCTTGTCTTCTTCTTTCTTTCTTCGATCTTCTTTTTTTTTTTTCTTTTTTTTATTTTCTTTTTTTTATCTTTTTCTCGTTTCTTTCCCTCTTTCTTCTTTCAATTTTCTTTATTTCTCATTTTTTTTATTTTCGTTCTTTTTTCTTTTTATCTTTTTCTCGTTTCTTTCCCTCAATTTTCTTTATTTCTTCTTTTTTCTTTCTCCATTCAATGTTATTTCATTTTTTCTCATCTCTTTCTTTCTTTCTTCTATACAGGCTTTTTACAAGCAGCAGAAAATGGTGCATCTATGTCATATTTAGTCAATGTTTCTTCTTATTTTCTTGTTTTTGTTATCAGATTCGCAAAAGTCAATATCCCTATTGATAAGAGATCAAAAGAGCTGACAAGATAAAAATATGCTCTACAAAATACGCATCATAAACGCAAAGCACACTCACACACACATACGTATATATTTATGTATGTATATATATATATATACGTATATATATGATTATATACATATATATATGTGTGTGTGTGTGAATGTATATATATATATATATATGTGCGTGTGTGAATGTATATATATATATATATATATGTGTGTGTGTGTGTGTGTTTGTATATATATATATATGTATATATATATTATTATTTATATTTTTTGCTTGAAGGCAGTTACAATGCGTATATCGTATAAGATTCGATAATTAATGAAAATATACATGACAAGCGAACTCGGCAAATATCGCCCCCTACGTAGAACATCGTACAGCAGCTGTTTCAACTTTATTAAGTCTCATCAGCGATGTATACTTACGATTTAGTTTAAACAGCTGGAGTACGATGTTCTACGTAGGGGAGGGGGCGATGTTTGCCGAGCTCGCTTGTCATGTATTATTTTCTATAATTATCGAATCTTATACGATATACGCATTGTAACTGCATTCAAGCAAAAATATAAATAATAATATACTTTACTCAACAATGCTTCTAAAGCAAATTATCTTAATCTCATATATATATATATATATATATATATATATATACACGTGTATGTATATATGATTGTGTGTGTATATATATATATACATACATATAAATACAAGACTACGCTAAATATTTGGTATTATGGTATAAAAAACATATATTCAAAAATGCCTATCCAAGATCAAACGTGTTCAGTGAATATGTATTGTAATTAGAATATGTAGTTATTCTATTTATTTTTAATCAGAAAAACTATAAACAAATATGATTAGACAATCTTAACATATTCTTCTAATCCTTAAAAAAAAATCACTCTCATTCAGTCAACAATAATTGCTTTATTGTAATCTTTTAATTAACTAGGCGACCAATAAGTTTAAATAGAATGAGAACAATTTTTCGGTTTGGATGAAAAGTGACCGGCAGGAAACCAAATTATCGTCTTTTATCCTGCTGCTATTACATTGCCAAGGGCAATAACTCTTGCAAAGTATAAGGGAGGTAATTAAGTATCAGAAACTGCGAAAAAAAGTTTTTTTAAGAGATAAAAATATTTCTCATTATTCAATGTCCAATTAAAAACTTTCTCTTGAGGATAGATAAATTTAATGAGGCCTTATGAATTAAAATTATTTCTACATGGGTATATGTATATATATATATATATATATATATATATATATAAGATGATGAATATCTTTAATGTTTTAATTTAATGGTTAAAATGATTAAACACATATTAAAAAATATTCATCATTTTTAATATATATATATATATATATATTAAAAATGCTGAATATTTTTTAGTATGTTTTTAATCATTTTAATCATAAAATATATATATATATATATATATATATATATATAATTAAAATGATTAATATTTTTTGAAAGTTTTTAATCATATTCTTAAATCCTGATATTTCAGACAGACATGTGTCTTTTCGCAAAGATTTACAACATCGTATACATACATACACTATATATATATATATATATATACATATATGTATATTTTATATATCTATTGAGGGATATGTAGGCGCATGTGGAAAACATGTATATATATATTGGACCTATAAGCACATCCGCAATTAACTAACGGTTACGAATCACTATTTTCTCTAGGTCTATGGTATCATTACATGGATATATATACTCTCATTGATATTGAGTCCAATTATTAAAAATATACCAGAATATTTATACATACCTATATATACATAAATTTATATATATACATTTATAAATACGTATATGTATATATAAACACACATGTATACACGCGTACAAATATATATATAATATATATATATATATATATATATATATATATATGATCCTGAATTCTATATCATACACTAATAATTACTTACTTTTGCATTTATTATATATATTTATATATAGATATATGTATGCATTTTTTATATTTCTATGTATTATCGGTTATTTATTCATTGCTGTTTTGATTCTTATGCATTTATTTATTTTCCCGAATTAATTTATTTTCATTTCTTTGTAACTTTTAAACTTATTTACACTTTATCTTTTTTTTAATGTTGTCCTCCAACGCCGCCAACAGACTGTTGTTGTTAAGGGAAAACAAATATATGATTATTTGTTCACAAAAGAAGCAGTTTGATAAAATATATATGTATATATATTTCCCAACAACGCATTTCCATTTCCATTCACCTCGTGACTGATTATATATACGTGTGTGTGTGCCTATATATATATATATATATATATATATATATATATATATATATATATATATATATATATATATATATATATATCTATATATGTGTATATGTATATACATATGTGTGTGTATGTATGTATGTATATATGCAAATATATACATATGCATATATAATTATGAAATATTTAAAACTATATGTGTATATATAGGTATAATGATGTATATGTTTGTATGAATATATATGTATAAACACATGTGTATGTGTGTGTGTTGTCGAATTAAAAGCCTGATATTTGAATGTATTCTAATGTAGCCATACGTATATCTTAAATGCAACATGTGATTGATTTATCTACTTTTCATTGTAATTAATTATTTTCATGTGATTTTTCTATATTTGCTTACTAATTCTATTTATTTTCTTCCTTCTTCTTTCATCACCTCTTACTCCATCGACCATCGAAATTTCTCATCTCGCCCACGTGACAACAACAACCAAAAACCAAAAACCAACCAATCATCGACTCCCTCCAAACACCCCATCGACGCATCGAATCACGAACTCAAAAAATTAACCTATCTATTCACAACGGCGCAACACAGATTCACCGTACCGGGACAAGTTGTCACTGGCGATTCTTGAACTACAGGAAGGTGGAAAGATTCACGTCCTCTACAATAAATGGTGGAAAGCAACGGGGACGTGCAACCGGGATGAAAATAAAAAAGAATCCAAAGCCAACGCGCTGGGAGTGGAAAACGTGGGCGGAATTTTCGTAGTTCTCTTGGCCGGCCTGGCTCTAGCAGTTATCGTCGCCCTGATCGAGTTCACGTGGAGTTCGAAGCGAAACGCTTCCGAGGATAGGGTTAGTAAGGTGTGCACCAAAAAAAGACTTCATGAAAATTCATCGTGCCAGAAATCATCCCATTTAGTTTCATGGTACCCAGAAGATGAAGATGAGAGGCAGAAGGGCAAACACAAACGGAAAAAAGGAAAAAAAGAAAAAATAATAGTTATCATATGAGTCTTGCTAAAAAAAATTATTACTAATTCATTGTTATTAATTAATAAATAAACCTAATTAACTTTTTTGAATAAATAAATAAATAAAAAGAACAAATAAATAAAAAAAAAATGTATATATACATATATAATAACAAAAAACCCTCTTCCCGCCCGCCCGCCTTGCCAAAAGGAAAAAATCCCATAATGCTTTCCTTCTTTTACCCTCATTCATTAAAAGAAAAAAAATTACATATATCTATGATAAACAAATAGAAACTATGTAAACATATATAGTACACACATATACGTAAGGTAAAATTAGGTAATATTTAAAATATATATATATATATATGATAAAAATTATTAACTAGTAAGAGTTGTAAATAAAATTTTCTTGCTTAAAAATATCAATAATAATGTCATGATATAAAAATGACCCCAGATATAATATCATGAAATAAAAACACGGCATATCGATTGTCACGGATGTTTATATATATATATATATAATATATATATATATATATATATGACCCGATATTAAAATGCAAGTTATGACGGGAAGTATACGTTTTTATCTGGCCGTCCAAAATTAGAGTGAAAAAAAGAATTTTAAATTCATTTGTTTATCAAAATTCTTTCCTTTGTCACCTATCACTAAGGATTTCGGATTAGAAATCAAATGAAAGATGAAAAATCTTATTTCAAGTTTCAGCGATAATTTCTGATTGCTGTCTATTTAAAACAAAAATTGTTGGGTAATAATAGATTTTTTTTTATCCCCCTTATTAAAAAACAAAAACAAAAAAATACGCAGCACTGATTTCGTAAGTATGTAACTTGAAATTGATCTCAGTAATCGTTAGGATACAAAATCATAATCTTTCGTTAACCTTCTTTTTTTTTTTTCATTGGGTTAAAAGCAGCTACAAAACATGCAGTTATCTCCCTTGTATACAAAATATGTATATTGAAACGTTCGTTTTTTTAATGCTGTCCATTCTGTAAGAGGTTTAATAATAATAATAATAATAATAATAATAATAATAATAATAATAATAATAATAATGATTCAGTAAAGAATACGATGATGATGATGAGTAAACAAAAGTTGGCTACTTAAGATAGGCTGTATTTCGAAATGTGTGTAACTGATGTGACAGAGGATACAACAGTCATTAAAAAATAAAACTTAAATATATTTAAATTCAAAAATGGTGGAGAGAAATGTATAAAAAGTAAATTTAGTTTAAACCAGAAATTAAAATAAAGAAGAAAAAATAGAATATAGGCATTGTAGTATTCGTAATAATTTTAACAAAATAATAAATATAATAATAATAGATAATAATAATAATAATGTAATAATAATAATAATAATAATAATAATAATAATAATAATAATAATAAATAAAGTAAGTGATCAATATAATAATAATAATAATAATAATAATAAGATAAAGTAAGTGATCAATAATAATGATAAGATAAAGTAAGTGAAATAATAATAATAATAATAATAATAATGATAAATAAAGTAAGTGATCAATAATAATGATAATATAAGATAAAGTAAGTGATCAATAATAATAATAATATTACCAGTTTATTACTATTTCAAAAGAATATTAATTCTAGCTAAAGATCCTAAGCATATATACGTAGATGCACATACAAAAATCAAATATACATTAATACAATACAGACATATATATATATATATATATATATATATATATATATATATATATATATATATATATATATATAATGATTTATTAAAGTCAATATTAATTACTGACCGACTGCTTCTGTCCCAGCCTCTGTATGTATGTATGTATGTATGTATGTATATATATATATGTGTGTGTGTGTGTGTGATTTGGCTAGGTTAGATAAAGTAGAAGATTTATCGTTTATCAGACATTTCTTATTTATATTTTAAAAAAAGAAGATATGTTGATATTTCTTTTCAGGGAAAGAGTTAAATTTAAGTATAAAAAAGAAAGAAAGAAAGAAAAAAAAAACGAAAAGCAAAAGAAAATTGCATGCATATCTGTTTATTTACTTTTTAATTATTTTAACACCGTATTATTATAGAATGGACGAAGTGAACTGATCATGGCCGGCAATCACACAGCAGTGGTTAGCATGTAAGTCTTCTAAGTAATAGTTGGTTTCATCCTAAAAGAGACTAGTTGTACCTGGATTTGTACCTATATTGGTATAGCCAAGGAAAAACAAAAAAAAGATTACTTTTTTAACAACTTTATATATATATATATATATATATAAAGTGTTGTTATTGGTCCAATGGGTGAAAATTAAATATTTTATAAAAAAGAAGGTCCGCAAAATGGGTTATGCTTCTATTTTTTTATTTTTTTAAATTGTGTTTCCTTTTTATGTATTATTATCTATTATTTAAAAAAAATAATAATACATTAAGAAAAACAAAACATATCCATTTTGAGGGCCTTCTTTTTTATTATATATATATATATATATATATATATATATATATATATATATATATATATATGCAATAAAAATGTAGAATAAACACGGGATATTACAATGGATGGAAATGTATTAGTCGTAGTGTCGATGTTCGAACATTTCGGTTTATACAGATAAATCCTTGAATAGTTTCATATTGCCATGAAGAAGGTTTCCTTATAAACTGAAATGTTCGAACATGGACTCTATGACTAATAAATTTCCATCCATTGTAACATCTCGTGTTTATTCTACATTTCTCCACATAATGTCGGATTAAGTTCTTCATTTTACTCCCATATAATTATATATATAATTATGCATATAATTGTACATAAAATCACATACATACATACATAATACATATATATATATTTCTTTAGTTTCTACTACCATGAAAAGTTACTATATATGTATTATGTATTTATTTATAAATTCATTCGTAAGACTGAGATATTTAATCTTGAATGTAAAATGACAGTTAATTTTTATGCGGTATTTAATTCGTATATAACTGGTTTCGTCATAAATAAAAATAACTTCGATAACAATTTACTTCATAAATGAAGACCTAATTAACCACACTATTCCTTTCTCAACTCTTAAAACCATTTAAATTTTTCTGAAGAAGGCCGGGTCTCATCGCCGAAAAGCTGTGTATATATTATCAATAAAGGAGGCGCATGTTGTTATGGTTATCGTCGAATCAAATTGACACGATGACCTAAGTTCAAATCCTGAACGGCTAGTTGCATTTAGCTTAGCGCTAATGCACTCAAGAAAGTTATACATCCAATTATTCTTCCTCAGCTATGATAAAATAATAAGGCAAACTTCGCTATTTAGCCTTGGTATGGCAACCAGTTTAGGAGAAGGAGAATTCTGGATTCAAACCTGTTAAACTCCGCTTAAAAACAGAACTTATGTCACATACTACTCGTGCGGAGGGGTTGGTAAACACATAAATAGCAATAAAATGAAGAAAACAGTCCGATAAATCTAAATAATAAAAATTAGCAAGCCCCATCTAAAAAAAAATAATAATTTAAAATAAAAAAAAAACTCACTCTGATTATACTTAAAAATAAATTCTTAAATTTTCAGTTTATACATTTTTTAAAAATTCAAATTTAATTTTACTTTTCTGCAGAGATGTTTAATTTCTTATCAATTTGATAAAGATAAAAAAAATCACTCGAATATTACTTGAAAATAAATTCTCAAAATTTCAGTTTAATAACTTAAAAAATTAATTCAGTTTTCAATTTTTTTTTCTTTTCTTCTGTAGAGTTTTTAATTTTCTTGTCAATTTGATAAAAGATAAAAAAATCACTCAAATATTTCTTAAAAATAAATTCTCAACATTCTCAGTTTAATAACTTTAAAAAAATTTAATTCAGTTCAATTAAGTATTTTTTTCTGTAGAGATGTTTAATTTTTTGTCAATTTGATAAAGACGGTCTAAAAACGTAAGCAATAAAAGTACGTTGGATAACACTAGCAATTAAACTTTTCAATTAGGAATATATCTGGGTGGAAGAGATGGTGTTCGATTTACGATTTCAGCCAATATCATAATCCCGTTGAATTAGACTCATTTCTGTGGGTAGACAATATTACTATTCCCTGTTACTGAGTTGACTTCTGTTGGCGTTATTTGTCTCCTTGTTTGTCTTGTAGTATATTGTCAGAATTTCATTTCTCTTTTTTGTTATTGTCTTTCATTGGTCTGCCCTGCCTTAAGCTTTGTCGTATTTGTTCATTTTGTTATTAGTCTTGTATTGGAGATAGTATTTTTTCAGTTTCTGCTTTTGCAAGTTCATTGTATTCATTTTACTTTTCTTTGATTTGTTTATATCAATTTTGGTTCGACTTTTGTTTATTTTAAACATGATGCGTCCGATATTTACAAAAAAATAACAATGGATACTGTTAATAAATATCAAAAAAGTTTTTTTTTCTTATGTTTACTAGCAAGAATATGAGCCCTTCGCCGGGTGTAAGTATTTAAGTTTTAATATGAAATATATTAAATTAGAAAGACTAACGAAATTAAATAAGAATACATATAAAAAATTACACTTATTTTAATTTTATTAAAATTAGTTTCCATATAAAATCATCTAGAAGATTGATGTTAATACGTTGCAGAATAAAACTAATATTATAGATTAATAACACCAAATAATTATTTATTAAACCTGATTTTGTTAAAAGCAGTATAGAAATTAACTACACCATGTATTATGTAAACCTTTATTTCTTAGTGATATATAAGACACATTGCTGAATTTTAAACGCACTGATAAACTCGACAGTTTTGAGGCAAATCTAACTCAGATTTCCATAGAGACATCGATGATAAATAAGATTTATTATAATTACATATATGGGTTAATGATTTTGATTATAAATTAAATACTTACTGATAAATTTACGCAATTCCTGAGGGTATTGTAACGTAAACAGTTACATAGTTTCAGTTGCAGACAGACACTGAATCCCATTATAATAAGATAATAGTTTGTTTTTTCTTTATCAATAAAAAAGGAAATATTTCTCGATTTAAACAAAATTTTACTTTCGACCAAAATAGAAATTCATCATCATCGTAGCTATTTGTTGAAAATATCCTAATCCTTATTCTGATCAATATGTTTCTTACAATTAAATAACATTTCTATATGTGCAGTGAAGTCTGTTATCTAGGTAATTAAAAGGATTTTAAGTATATGAAAAGTGTGCAATGAATATTTTAAAGAATATAGTTGAAATAGCAAGGTCAGGTACAAAAATATTTTTAAATATCTGTTAAGATAAAACACATTTTTTGTCCATTATAGTCGAGCATTAACTCATTACCTAACCCGATGCCTGAAAAATGACCTACATTCAATATATATATATATATATATATATATATATATATATATATATATATATATATCGACCATAACGAAGCGTCTGTAGAATGAGCAAGAGGGGAGCTAAACAAGAATGCTGCGCGCAATCTTAAACAAGACGTGGAAGCAACATCCCACGAGAAAACAGGTTTTTGCTGGAAAAGCAAGGATGAATGATAGGGACGAGTGGTGGGAGATTGTCATGGATATCCGTGCTGCTAGCGTGACATTATATATATATATAATATATATATATATATATATATATATATATAAGAAATTTGAAAAAAAAGGATTAAAAAAAAATGAATTTATTTATCGACGATTAAACGTTTCGGTTGAATTAAACCTTCATCAGGATGTATTATGTGGTAAAGAAATTAATGGATGTTTTATAGATGACAGGAGAAAAAAAATCTTTTATAATTTTTTTTTTTTGTATCTCCTGTCATGTATAAAACATCCTGATGAAGGTTTAATGAAACCGAAACGTTTAAGTGCCGATAAATAAATTCATCTTATTTTCGGAACACTTGTTTTTTCAAATTTCTAAATAATGTCGGATTTATTTCCATATTTATTTCCCATATATATATATATATATATATATATATATATATATCCGTCAAATCACGTCTGCTACCATGCTACTTGAATTGTGATATCCAGTTTCATCTCCTATGTTTTAATGGAAAAGTATTTAATCCTTCCCCAGCGGATAGGATGTAACACAAGGTCGGATTTTAAGCGGAGTTAAACAGTTTTTCCTCTACTAGACTTGTTATCCAACAAACTTTAAAGAGTCCAATCGGCTCTGCTATTTTACCTATAACTAGTGCGAGAAAATGCGGATTGAAACTTTTCCCAAGAGTATTAGGCTCCAAGTGAAAGTTTCATTTTCAGTTACGATAACCGTTATACATTCGCGCCTCCTCTACTGGGAAATTATATGGACACTAACAACTGACCTCTTGCTCAGTGAGCGGCAATAAAGATCAACACTTCAGCAGTGTGTTCCAAAACTCCTTCGTTAAACAACTAATAGAAAAAAAAGTTATTATTGTCATTAGCGGCTGGTTTCGGTTTCGATACCAGTCCCCGTCAAATCTGCGTAATACTTGAGTAATCTGATCGTGCGGTAAAGTAGTAACTGACGGTAGATGTGGCGCTCCACATTGGCACAAACAATCTCCCTTGTCTAGCGCTAGCAAAAAGGGGATAGACTCCATCGCTGTCCGGCTGATGCAGACAAGTGGCCACTCCGTCAACTTTAGTTTACTTATTATTATAAAACTAACAATTCATGTTAAGCCATTTAGTGGGGTTGTAGAATATCCAAATTGCACCTCTGCAGAATATTGGATCCAACCCCCCAATAGGGCCAGCTGTTAGCCGTGGCTGGCGACCCGTAATACCTAAGGACAGGATTGTAGTGGCTGAATGGTGTGTGACCCGGGTATTAAATGGTCTGCTGGCATGTAGTACTCCAATCTGGTCATAACTTAGGCCCTTTGGGTTGGTTGAAGAAGCTCTGTCCGATCAATCGCCCGAGTCATGTCAAGCCAATGCCCATGCGACACTTGCAGGATACCTATGTAGTTACTCGAGCGTATTCGTCAAATTATTTCATAGCAAACAAGCATCCATTTTTTATCATATAGATGCTAGAAGGCAGAGACTGAGGGTCATATATATATATATATATAAGAGAACGAGAGAGAAAAAAAAAGATTTAGTATTAAATTACCCACAAGCAATGATATGCCGTTAAACCAAACATATATATATATATATACACTAATCCTATTAGTAAACACTTGCAGTACGAAAAAAACAAAT
This sequence comes from Doryteuthis pealeii, assembly GCA_023376005.1. Taxonomy (NCBI): domain Eukaryota; kingdom Metazoa; phylum Mollusca; class Cephalopoda; order Myopsida; family Loliginidae; genus Doryteuthis; species Doryteuthis pealeii. The sequence goes on along the minus strand of CM042159.1, from coordinate 36,331,620 downwards.
AAATTGTTAGTAAAAATATACTACAAAACTTAGCCTGGGAAAAAAGGAAAAGACCAAGAGAATCGCACCAATCGAAAATAATCGATGAACACTATATATACATATGTGTTATATATTGTAGTAACATTAGTAATTATCCACGTATTATAGTTGATATATATATATATATATATATATATATATATATTATATTCTTCAGTTGCTACTCCCATGTTTTCACACTGTAGTAACATTTAGTAGTTAATCCAAAAAGTAAATAACGGTAAAGTATTAAAATCAATAGCATTGTTTAGAACGTTTTCAATAATCATCTTTTTTTCTAAGTCGTAGCGGTGCATTTAGTAAGCTTATAGTTATTTACTAAGCTTAACTTATATGTGGCACAAGGCCAGATTATGGGGCACCCAGTGAGAATCGAACTCACTAACAATGGTCGGCAAACATAGCTTGCATTACACCACATGAGGTGCCTATTTAGCAATCTTATATTCTTTCGTCAGTCTAAAAAAACATACAGAGTTAACTCCCTTGTGTGACAAGGAAGTATCTTTAACAGTGTTTTTAGTGTAGGAAAATTATTCACGCCTGAAACAACACCGAAAACCACCAAGTCAGATGTACTCACCAGAATACTAAGAATTCACAATCCTAGGGAATCGCAAGTATCCTGGTTCGATACCGGTCCCCGCCTACTCTGCGCATGAGTATCACAACTAGTTAATCTTATCTGTCCGTTAAAGTAGGGAACTGACGGGTGGTGTGGTGCTCCACCTCAGCACAAATAATATTCCTGGTCTAGCCCTAGAAAAAAGTGGATAGACTCCCTTGCTCTCCGTCTTGTCCCGATTATAGACCACTCTGTCAACTTTACTTTTTTATTACGAATATATATATATATCAATGTGTATGGTTGGCACTATTATACTTGAAGAAGCGGTAGTAATCCAACGTACAGTGTTATTAGAAGAGTTCGCAATATCTTTGATAGAGCGTTAATAGATAAATAAATGAATAAATAAAAGGTTTAGCTTTTTTTACTATCATTGGAACGATTATTACAACCGTTCGGTTTCTTGCCATGTCAGTCGTCAGTAAAATGAAATTGCTTTTGAAAATGATAAAAATGGTATGAATATATCATTTTCAAAAGCAATTTCGTTTTACCTGACGAATGACATAGCAAGAAACCGAAC